>JAYESA010000002.1:131862510-132237510 GCA_036927795.1 Iris macrosiphon
ATCATAATATAATTTTTGTTGGTAAAATAGCTGGGTTGGGTTATGCATATATGGTAATACAGAATTAGCTTGGAAACAACGTCTCATGTTTTAATGGAAAGTATATAATGGTGTGCTCGTTGCTTCCATATGTTTATTGGTCCTCAGAAAGATTCTATAATGGTCACACTCATCGTATTGCTTGTATATGCATATGGTAAGGTTTGTTATTGGTTGGACATTGATGTCTAGTCTTAGCTACTTCAGCTTCTTGGGCTCACATATCACACTATGCAACTTGGGTATAGAAAAAATATCAATGCAAAAGTCTTACAAATGACGAAAAATTTCATATAGGACAATAAAATTATAGTAAATTACATGAAGAGAATAAAATTTGATAAAATTCTATAAATAAAAAATCAACCGTCCATAGTAAAAATATTATTGTTCATTCCTTCCTAAATCGTACTAAATCTCCTTCAAACCCCACTAAACCATGACTCACTACAAGAACCATTTCTGCAATTTGTTACCCCATTTCCTATACCTTTTAATTACGCATATATAACCCATTGCATTCATTTAATTACCACTAAACCGTGGCTCACTACAAGAACCTTTTCTGCAATTTCTTTACTCATTTTTCTATAGCTTTTAATTACTCCTACATAACCCATTACATTCATTTGCTGTCAAAAAGATGACATTGTTAAGTTCCCTACTTAAGAAAAAAATAAATATTGCATTATGTTGAATGGTCCATCGTCATAAGTTAAAATGCTTTATTAGCATAATTTTACTCCTGACTGGCAGTTGACCGGACCGACCTATAGAAAGAACACGAATAAACGGTGTTTTCTTTGTCAGATTTTTATTTTTTTAATATGTTGGACACGATTTTATATTGACCAAACACTGTACGACATGGACCCGATGAGATATGAACATGACGATACTGATACAATAATTTTTTTTTATTTTTTTTCAGTCCGGAGTACATTAATATTTTGTTTCGGGTCCTTAAGTTGAAGAAACATTTGAGAGGTTGGAGATGACCTCATGCATGCTTCAAGGTTGGGTAAATCTGCATGCTTCAAATTAAGAATCCACATAATTTCCTTTCCCTCAAAAGTCCACTGTGTACCCAATTGATCTACATATAATACATGTGCAGGACATCGACAATACTCAGTTGTTTGTGCCCAGTTGTACAACAAGGTTCAGTTGGAGAGGAATTGCAAACATAAAAACAAGGAACAAAGCCTCTCTTGAGGTGAGGTTAAAAGTGAGTGAGTCCAAGAAAATAGTCCAATAATTATTCTGCTCCTTATAGTATGGCTCTTAAAAGCATGAAAGTCTGACCTAACTGTATACTATGGAAACCTGACCTAACTTTGGGAAAGATAATGCTGATGATTAGTTGGAGTACAGATGGACACTTCCTTGTCAAATCTAATCTGCACTTTATTTTCTGATGCCAAACAAAGTTGCCAAATTATTCTTCCCACAAGGACAGCCCACCAAAATGAATGCAACTTAAAAGGAGTATTCTCAGGGAAGGGACTAAGAAAGGAAAAAAGTATGTCTATACTATATAATGGGATTAGCTGGAATGTCTAATCAATGGGCCATTAAGGACTTAATTACTTAGATTTTTATTAAAAGGAAAATCCCAACTAGCTGATTAAGACTTGGTTTTGAATTATTACAATTCTTTTTTTAAACAATAATAATAAAATAGTTTTTCGAAAAGAAAAAAAAATGACGGACAGTAAAAACAACTTTGGGTAAGCATATTTCTACATGATGTCAAAAGTTAGTTCCAAAACTGAAAAAAAAAATGATAAGTTTTTATTGTCAAAAAGTGTCCTATTTTTAAAAAAATAAATAAAATAAATTTAAGCCGAAATAGCCAAGATAATCATTTTCAAAACCTACAAAAGGTTTGTTAATACATACCTAAGTTCAAGGCTGTCACCGGATCCTTGTGATGCTAGTTCTGTAGCTATAACTCTTAATCTATGTTGCACCAACACAAATACAATTTATATTTTTTTTTATATTTTTTTTATGTGTCAGTAGCATATTTTTGTGTTTTTCATATTGTGTTCAGAATGTGGTGTCACAACACTGTTCACATGTTTTTGGTATACATGTTTCGTTAACTCTCAACACTGATTGTAACTAAACTAGACCACATCCTACACCACAGTAGAGGGCAATATAAAGACCTTCTTGTTATAAACTCGTCAATTTTTCAATTGGGACACCATTCATTTGCTAACTTTTAATAATAATAATAATAATAAAATAGTACGACAATCAAATATATATAATAAAGTGAAGTTTAATTTACTGTCAAAACATAAAATAATAAATAATGGTCATAAATCTTTCATTGTATAAAGCGGCTTCTAGACGGTTAGCCGTCTAAGTCGTAGGTAAATACTCAATCAATTAAATTTAAAAAAATTATTTACGGTAGATAAACAAAACCTTAAACCAACTTCCATGTTATTCGTTAAAATCTTTAATAAATACTCAACAAATTTAATTAAAAAAAACTAAGAAAATAAAAAATAAAATTCTAAAATCACTTTTCTTCTTATCATCTGTAACCCATTCTTTTCTTTTACCAAACCTAAATACTCAATTTAAAATCGTTTAAATACTAAATTTAAAAATTAGTTTAAAACAAAAAGATCAAAAATATTATAATTGTTTAACAAATTTTAATTCAAATATATTTAAATATTTGAACTAAGTATATGGTATTATCTGACTCACATATCCAAAACTTTAAAATCATATCTATAACAAATTCAAATTAAAATTTATTTAAATCATATTTTAAAATATTTTAAAGTTTTATATTATTTTTTAATAATTTTATTTTTACGTTCAATACACATGAAGGTAACTAGTAAAAGATAGAATATATATTAAATGACTACCAATATGACACGAGCATATACTTAAACTAGTAAATATATTATTAACTAATATAAATAAAAAATATTTTTTAAATTAATTTACCAAGAAGTATCAAAGTTACGGAAATAACTACCAGTGTATAAAATAATTTTTTTTTTTCGAAAACTCATCAAAACTTTAGGCATATGGTAGGCCAACTCCTGTCTCATTCTCTCACAGTAAAATCCAAAATTTATTTTGCGATCATGTCAATGCACATTCCAAATCCTCTCACAGTAAAATCTCAAATTTATATTACAATTTATTAGTTACAAAATAGTAACAATTATATAAATTCATACATTTTATCTCAACTTTTCCGTACTGAACTCGTTAGAATCCGAATTATATAGGATTCATGTTGACATAGAGGTTACATGTTTTCATGACTATATCAGTTTTTAGGATCAAATTATGTCCGTCTAGAGCGGGGTCAGCTCAAATTTCGTGCCATTTTTAGGGTGCTCTTTCTACTTATTTACTAAGAACATTCACAGTATATTCTAAACACATATTTTAAATTATTAAAAATTATATAAATTATTATTTTTGAAATATTTTATAATATTGACACACAATGTTACACTTCAAATAAATATTCTAAATTTATCTCGTCGTTTTTCTACTTCTTTTTTCTCTTTATTTTTCTTCTCTATTTGGTAAGAGTTTACTCTCTTTTATTTATTTATTTTTCTTTCATGTTTGATTATTTTTTGTGGGCCGAACAATTAATACAGAGGAGCAAGAATATGCTCCAAATCAAGAGCATCTCCTAGCTTTCTAACAAATTTTAAGTATGCACAAGGATACACTACCGCCTTCAAATGCTATACAAATTGATTAAAGTCAAAATATGACACTTGAAATCTCTCACACTGCAGATGGTCCAAGAGCATATACAGTGGGGACACTCAAAACACATATTCCAAATTATTAGAAATTGTATAAATCATTAATTTTTTAGTGTTCCCTTAATATTGGCACACAATAGTACACTCCAAATAAATACTTCAAATTAACCTCCTCTTTTTCCTTCGTTTTTTTCCTCTTTATTTTTCTTTCCTGTTTGGTAAGATTTTTTCTTCTCTTTCACTTCTTTATTTTTTTTCCCACTTTTTGTGGGCCCATGAATTAATGTAGTCGAGCTAGAGCATGCTCCAAATTTGAAGTATTTCTTGATTTTTTAGCAATTTTTAAGTATGAACAAGTGTCCACTGCAGCCTTCAAATGCTACAAAATTTAACTCAAGTCAAAATATAGCACTTGAAAACTCTTCCACTGTGGATGCTCTAAGAGCATACACAATAGGGACACTCCAAACACATACTTCAAATTATTTAAATTTGTGTAAATTATTAGTTTTTAGTCTCCTTAATAGCATCCATAGTGGGAACACTCTAAACATATACTCCAAATTATTAAAAATTGTGTAAATTACTATTTTTTTATTGTCTATTTCATATTGGCACACAATGATACACTCCAAATTAACCTCCCAATTTTTCAAAATTTTTTTTTATTCCCTATTTGATAAGATTTTTCTTCCCTATCTTCTGTCTTTATTTATTTATTTATTTTCCTTTTGATGGGCCCAATAATTAATATAGCGGAGTTATGACACAAACCAAATCTAAAATATCTCTTGACTTTCTAGCAACTTTCAAGTATTGACAAGTGTCCACTGAACACTACAGTTTTCAAGTTCTACAAATTTTGATAATGTCAAAATGTAGCATTGAAACCTCTCCTACCGTGGATGCTCTAATATTGGTACACAATGATACACTTCAAATAAATACTCTAAATTAACCTCTTTTTTTTTCTTTTTTTTTTTCTTCTTTATTTTATTTTCCTGTATGGTAAAAAAAATTCTCCTTTTTTTATTTTTTTTCTATTAGAAAATAATAATTACTTTTGGAGGGTCCATAAACTAGTATTGATGAACTAGGACACGTTCCAAATATGAAATAACTCATATGACATTTTTATTATGGATAAATGTCTAGTACAATTTTTAAGTGCTCCAAAATTTAATTAAACTTAAAATATAGTCAAAAATTCTTCCCGTGTGATGCTCTAACCCTACCTAATATTTTTATTTATTGGGTATTTCTCCAACAAGCTGGACAACCCACATACTTAATCTTATCATTATGGGAAATAATATATTACTAATAATGAATGTTTTCATTTTACAATTAGTAAGAGTTTGAATGAATGGATAATAATATACTTTGATTACAGTGTCACATTATTGTCGGCAGTCCGCAGTGCGCACTCTCTTTTGAAGTATTTATTCTGGAAGGTCCCCACTCTTTATGTTATTTATGTAAAGTTCTTTTGCACTTTTAAAAGAAAAAGTTTAAACTAAGGCAACCAATTACTTATTTATGTTTCACCTAAAAAAAAAAAAAAACTTAATTACTAAATTGATGAATGAATCCATGACTAAAAAGAGAGAATCCCAGGCACGATAAAGAGCTAGATAATTAGTCAGAATGATCTTTAATAATGATAAGATTTTTATTTTTAATTTTTTTTTATCGTAGAACTTAAAAATCACTAAAAACTGTTTGGTTGTCTATAAATACAATTGTAATAACTTTTGATGTAATATTTATATTTTTTTCAGTGTTTATTTTATTGTAGTTGTGGCATTTATGTAACAAAAGATGCAATGATTATCCAAAATTTAACAACATTTGTAACAAAAAAAAAAAAATTGCATCATCATTTACAACAACTGAATTAACTTCTACATGCTTAGTTTACCACCCAACTTATTTACACTGGCTTAATATTTTCAAAAAAAAGTATTTATCTTTACTATAATAAAAATGCTTCAAAACGGCTTGAAAAAAGTTATTTAATTCGTATATATATAATTATGTAATTAAAAATATCATGATATTATTTAACTAATCATGTCCAAAGTCCTCAAAAATACATTACAACAAATCATAATTAAAATATACTCAAATCGTATGTAAACTATTTTAATATGATAATCCAAAGTCCCCAAAACATATCTAAATCGAATAATAATTAAAATATATTTAAATTATTGTAATATAATTTAATTTTCTAATGATTTTTCCAAAGATCAGATTTTTTTGTATTGACCATATTGCCTAAAAGTAAGTAATTTTTTTACGAAAATTAGTTTAAAAAAAATACGTGCAACTAAAGTGCACTTGACTAATATTATTAATTTATATGCAAAAATAGTTGTGTAAAGTAATTTTTTTTTTTCATATGATCATTTTTTTCAATTTTGTTCAAAGTTGTAAGAAAAGATTGCCATATTGTGTAAAATGGATAGAAATATAAAGTAGTTTAAATAATATAAAAGGACTAGACAATATCTAAACACAAGTGTCATATTGGTTGGACAAAGCCAATTTCTACAAACCTATGACTTGTGACATACATCGAAATAATAGAGTTGGAGTTGTTTTTAGTGTCATTTTGATATGTCTGAATTCGTGGCTATAAGAGCCATCCAGACGGTCCGGTCCGGACCCGTGGCTATAATAGCCATCGAATCAATCCGGAGGTATGATTCGATTCCGAGACCTCTTGTACCAGATGTCCTCCACCTTACCACTATGCTAAGACTTTGGGACTACCTAGTGTTTATTAGGCTAGTTACAACAACAACATAAGTTTTTATTCTTTATTTATACAGTTTGTCCAACAAACGTTATTATTAGATTTTTACAGGTATCGTATTCTCATAGTCAATAATAGTATTTTATTGGGACTACTCTGAATCCGCATTATGGCGGAGGACCGCACCCCGGTTCCCGTCACCACTCTGTTCAAATTGACGAATCAAAATTGGAAGTAACCTCACTTCCCCCGACAGAGGGTACTTTCGTCATTTAAGAAAACTCACCTAAGCCCTTTTTTAACGTTATAAAAACAAATTCCTTCTGATAATATTTAATTATATTTTGTATAAAATCATTTTCTTCTTTCTGTACACACACACACTCTCTCTCTCTCTTCCGCCACTAACTCTGAGCTCTCACAATGGTGAGATCTTCTTTTTCTCTGCGTTTTATTTTCCTAAATTTACTTTTTTATTTTTTTAGATTATTTGTCAGAGTTCAGATCAATAGAGGTTCTTTTGAGCTGAATTTCGATCCAATTTTTGTTATTTTAGCGGAATTAAATGGGTTTTCTTGATTTAGTGCTGACATTTGAACTGTTTTAAGAAATATTACTGGGAATCGATCAATTTAAGCTGCATTTTAGTAATTTTGGCAGTTTTGTTGCTGCATTTTGAGTTTATGATTTTTTTTATTATGATGTTTACATTTGGTTGTGGATTATTGTGATTAACTTCATTTTCTACATAAAGTAGTGAAAATTAGCTAAAAACGAAGGGAATGAGTGATTTTTATTTATTTATTTCTAGTTTCCTTGATTATTAATTTTTTTAATAGTTTGAGTCGATTTTGTTTGCTATTTTCTGAAAATTCTCAGTGTTTGTTTTCAACTGAGTTGCTTTGTTTCTTCACTCATTTGACCTAGTTAATGCTGAATGCATTTTAGGTGTTTCTCCTTTGGTTCATAATATTCAAAGAAAATATTGATAGTTGATAGTTCCACTTTCAACCTATGTAGCAAGAATACGACACGGCACAAAAAAGACACAGCGACACGTTCACTGCACCAATTTTGGAGCGTCATAGTGTATTGTGGTCTGTCCGTGTCGTGTCCGGTACTAAGAGACACTTTTACGCAACAATTTTACAACAGTCTTCAATTTCTTTTTTGTTAAGCTTTGAAGAGGCTAGCTAAATGTGAGATTGTTTCTTGATTATTCAGTGGTTCTCAAGACATTTCAGCCTGTAGATGCGTATTTTCTTGAAAAATTTAAGTTGATCATTGGAACCATATAATTTGGGAGGAAATGGAGCCTCTTTCTTCTATTCATAGTGAAGATACAACGAAAATAGCGAAGTCTTCAACAGTGTCAAGGAAAACCCCAATTCTTTCGGCCGATGGCTTGAAGTCTTCATTGAGATCTTCAAAACCTAGTGGAGTCACTCCAATTGCTAGGGTTCTGGGAAATGGTGCCAGAGTACCAGACTCGAGCTCCATGAGGTCTAAACCTACTCCAACCAAGCAAACCACCACTTCAAGTACTGCCATCCCTTCACTTTTAAGAAGAAACAGCACAGGTGCTGTGGCCGAGAAGCGAGCGACTGCCGCTCCTAAACAACCGGAGAATGGCGCTTCGATCGACACCAAAAAGGTTGCCCCTACAGTTTCAGACCCACTTAGGAGAAGCATTGCCGATACTAGAAGGGCGTCTCTGCCTTCTTTTACCCCGAAGGCTCCAGTGCCGCGCTTGTCTGCACGGGCAGATAGTATCAGCAGCAATAGTAAGGCCGAGTCCATACGAAAGCCCTCTGTTAAGCCGTCATCGCCATCATCGTCGGTTTCGTCTTCTGGCCGCAGTAACCTGAGAAGGGTGACTGCCAGTGTTTCTTCCCCTAGGTCACCTACGGTTACAAGCAGCTTCAGGTCGGGGTCTATGTCGGCTTCGATGGATAGAGGCTCCTCTTTCTCAGGCCGGAGGAAGACATCGACTCCGGATAGTCGAGATTCTCGCTTCATGATGCTTCCACAGGTGGATATCAAGGCCGGTGATGAGCTGGTAAGTGCTAGAGATACTTCTTCAAATGTCTTCTTGTGTGGTAAACAAACACTTGGCTACACCGCTTACTGTTTGATTTGTGGAATTTTCAATCTTTTTATACAGAGGCTGGATCTTCGAGGTCATAGAGTTCGGAGCATTAGTGCCACTGGACTAAATTTGTCACCTAACTTGGAGGTAAGAAATAGAATCCTTTTCTTGGCCCAATCAAATGTTGTTAACATGATATATATGAGAAGAAGGCCACTTGATTAGGTTATTTATTTAGCATTCAAGAAAATAATAGAGAGCGATTAAGTTCACATAACTCAAGCAACTGAGAAGATTCCGATTGTATCATTCTAGGCAATAATGTAGGGTTATGTGCATACATGCATTGTGTTTTGGTGCTCGTACTAGTCAGCCCTTTGTTGGTCGTTTAAGAAACATGTAAACTTTTGGCTATATTTGTGTGTAAAAGAAAGACAACATTTATATATAGATGTTTATATATGTTTGAAAAATTTATACTTCACACACTACCCGTGAACTCCAAAAACTCCACCGTCCGTTGTAGATGGATGCCGCATGTCCAAATGATAACTGACCCCACGTGCATGACACCATGTCCTGGACATGTTGCATTCATCCATAACTGCTGGTGAAGTTTTTTGACTCCTCCGGCGGTGTATGAAATAAAAAAACTTATGTTCGAAACTAAGGCATTAGGTGTAGGAAGAAATGGATCAGTTTCAGCTGTCTTGGACTGGTTTTGGCTATGCTGGGTCCAAACTATAATTTTTTTTTCAGTTTCGGCTAACTCTTTATATGAAATTCCTAAACCCAGCCATCACAAACATTAAATTGGCAACATAATATACCAAAATTCTTCATCAATTTGACTTCAAGAACACCAAAGGAGAGAATGATTAATGAAGGAAGGCCTTTCTCGCCGTTGCTTCTGTCTCATCATCACTGCTTCATCAAACTCCTGTTCACTTAGCCTCATGATGGTATGAGAATTGTTGGGTGTGGGTGGTGGCGGCATACGGCTGGGGGTTGTGGTGGTGGTGGTGCTTTTGTGAAAAAGGATACTGTTTTTGTCTATGTTATAGAGAACATGGCCTTTAACATAGTTGAGTAGAAGAAAAGGATTCAAATAGCCGACTTCAAAAAGATTTTCTAGTTGTTGGATATATCCTTGTACTTTATGTTGGTAGTCCTTTGCTAAAGGAGCAGAATCCTAAGGAGGAAGTGAGATTAATCTCACGGTGTGCTAACAGACTACATGATACCACAGTATACTACCCAACCTTCAACCATCCAAGTGCCATGTTAATTCCGAAGGGACCTGGGTCCCTCCCATTTACAAACACTGAAACACCCGCGTCTAACTCTTTCCTTTAACAACACGATCATATCCCATCACAGCAGAATGAAATACATGCACAAAGTCTCATAAAAGACAAAATGAAATTTTGCGATAGATACGATGAATATCATAATCACATTTCACAAGTCATTACATGTTTGGATAGATTGGGGTCAGATTACAAGGTCTCTTCCTTTTAAGATAACCAATAATATCGGAGACAAGAATAATTTACAACCTTAGTACATATTATACTTTAGGCCTGTGCACAGATTAAACTTTAAGAAGTTTCTAACTTTTTCTTTAATTGTTAATATTTTTAGTCTGTAGTTTGTTTATCTCAGGGATAATATGCTAGCATCTGTGGAGGGAATTGAAATATTAAAGCGCGTGAAGGTACAGGTTCCTGATCTGATTTCATTATATAGTTCTTGCACAATCATGGTTTCCTTTGTTGTCAATCTATAGGAGGCTTCGTCTCAGTATAATAGAAGCTGATAGCTTGTAGATGATTAATTTAGGTTTTTCCATCTGCTCTTTTTAGGTTCTTGATTTGAGCTTTAACGATTTTAAAGGGCCTGGTTTCGAGCCTCTTGGGACTTGCAAAGCCCTCCAGGTTTGCGTCTCTCATATTTGTTCAGTGCAATGAAAATAACACTTGTTTGAATGACAATTTTTCTTTACCACTTAAACATTTCTATAACATGGAGTGAAATACTTGTCATACATTCAGCAACTTTACCTTGCTGGGAATCAAATGACTTCACTTTCTAGTCTTCCTCAACTTCCTAACTTGGAGGTATGTATAAGTGGCCATGTCCTACTTGGATATCAACTTCCTTTTTACCATAATTTAACTAGCAGGGTCTAAAGTGCTTCAATCCTCTTCTAGTTTTTATCTGTTGCTCAAAACAGGTTGAAGTCACTTTCCATGGCTAGTCAACCTCGACTGCAGGTAAATTATTTTCTACCTCATGTTTCTCTATTATTACTTTATTCAACCTTATTCCCCCCCTTTTCGGTCTTGACCCAGGTATTGGCAGCCAGCAAAAACAAAATATCAACTCTAAAGGGTTTTCCACACTTACCAGCTCTTCAGGTTACCTTTCTTATTATTCTTTATGACCTCTAGTTCTTCAACATGCTCTTTTTTAAGTCTATTTTATATATTTATGCATTTATACTTCTTTGTTATATGTTGCCTTTTCATTTGAATAATGTTCAACTGTGAAAAACTTGAAGATTCTTTTGCTGTATAATTGTATATACTATAGACGATTTTTTCTTTTGGTGTTGAATGCTACTAAGAAGATGGGACACCTATCTATAGTCGAGAAAACAAATCCGCCAAATTATTAGTTCACCCTTCTTGTACTTGAGAACTAGATGGTAGTAAGGAAGATATGCTATCCACTTTAGGGGTTTAGCTTGCTGTGTTGAGTTATGTGTTAAGTTGAGTTTAGTCCCACATCGGATAGACTATTAGAGAGAGGGGCTAGCTTCTTCTATATAATGTACTCTCCTCCCCTCTTAATGAATCAATCTATCATTCGTATTCTACATGGTATAAGAGCCATAACCCATCCACCTCTCTCTCTCCCCACAAAAAAAAACTCTACCCCAAACCCTACCCGCCAACCCAACCCCCCCTTCAGCCCCCCTTCCTACCACCCGCCCCCTCTGCTCGCTTCCCTGGTGCCCCCCCTCCCTGTCTCCAGCCCCCGTCCCTGCCGCCCCCTCCTGCCCGCTGTTCCCCACCCCTGCTCCAGGAGGCCGCCAGCCCCCCCTTCGCTGCCCCGACCCTACTATGCAGCCCTAAAACCCTAGACCCTAACCCTCAACCGTCGTCCCTCCGTCCTGTCTGAACCCTAATTTCCAAACAAAAAGATCGTATATCGAAGCCAGAGGGTAGACAATAATTTGTTTGCACAACCTCTGTTCCTAGATTACGACTTCAGGAGCATATATCGAAGCCAGATGGTAGACAAAGATTTGTTTGCACAACCTCTGTTCCTAAATTATGGCTCCAGGAGTTAACAAAGAGTAGACAAGTTATTTGTTTACGTGGATATTTGTTTCCGTCCTATCCCGATATTCACATCAGGATCTACACAACCTGGGTTACCTCTGTGACCTGGTTTGTGTGATCTCCATACGATGTTTACTTTTCATGCGCGTGCCGGTTCTGGCCACGTTGATAGCGTATCGGTAAAGTTGATGTGATTATTGGGGTTGGGAAGATCCAACGACAGTCGAATCAAGTACATGATGACTAACACGATGCAACTAGCAGTGCTACTACTACCGGTGTCGGGAACGAATTGGCGGGATCAACGAGCACTAGTACGACGATTTCTTCGATTCGACTCTTCGATCGGCGGTTGGACGGACCAGATGGCTACTCAACATGGCGGAAGAAGGTTGAGAAAACACTTCGGAAAATACGGTTGTCCAAGCATCTGACTGACAACCCTTCGGAGACGACTGATCCCACATTTGAGCAGTGGGAGACAGATGATAGTCGACTGTTTACACAGTTGATGAACGCAATGGAACCATCAGTGGAGGACATGGTTCAGAATACGGACACGATAAAAGAGTTATGGGAGGTCCTATCGACGACGTTTAGTGGAAAACACGACTTGTCTCGTATCTACGACTCGGTCGTCGGTGTCTACCTGGCGGAACATGGCGACAAGTCTCCTAAGGATCACTTCCGGGCCTTTAAGGCTTTGGTCGATGAAGTTGACCGTGTATTACCTCTGATGACGGATATCAATGAAGCATGAGCTCAACGGGAGCAACTTCATGTCATGACATATCTTGCCTCTCTCCGTCCTGATGCAGATTCAACTCGCTCTTAGATCATTGCTGGAGCTGAGGTTCCATCTCTAATGGAAGCTCATTTTCGTGTCCTAAGGACAGCAAAGGTCGTCGAGACCTTTCCAAGTGATGCTCCCGTTGATCGATCTGCTCTGGGAGCCGCTCGTACTGGATTTCGTGGTGGTCGTGGTGGATGACGTGGTGGCCGAAATGTTGGCTGTGATGGTTGACGAGGCATTGGTGGTCGTAATGGAGGTCGACTGCGCACCTGCTTCAACTGTGGTCTACATGGTCATTTCAAGTGGTACTGTACTAAAACTTCTGACGCCAATGTTACCTCAGATATTCTTGATCTTGGCGGCCGATCCGTACAAATGACTGATGAAACATATGCAGACTTTGTTGAGTTTCAAGCTCAACGTCGAGGTGAAGCTTCTACTTCTGGGTCCACCGCATGGTACTCAGCGGCATGTGTGGTACAGTCGAAGCAGTGGGTCCTTGATTTTGGTGCGTCTGCTCACTTGACAGGCGACGCAGGTATGATACAAAATTATATACCGGTTGGTCGTATGTCTAATATTACATGTGCCAACGGTGGTTTGCTGACAGTCCGTGGAAAATGATTTGTCCGTCTTTCTTTGGGATTGTCACTACATTATGTCTTACATACACCTGAAAACCCATTCGGCTTACTCTCAATTAGTCGGATTACTCGTGATATGCATTGCTCGGTAACATTCTTTCCTGATAGTTGTATTTTTCAGGACCTAAAGACTGAAAAGACTATCGGTAAGGGGCATGCGGCTGGAGGCTTGTACCTGTTTGACGAACTTTCCTCTATTGTCTGTGCTGGTGTGAAACTTGATCCTTTTGAGTTACACTGCCGGTTAGGACATTCTTCTTTCCAAGCACTCCAGAAAATGTACCCATCTTTAGATGCTTCATGTTCTTTTCATTGTGAGTCCTGTAGTTTGGCTAAGCATCATCGAGTTTTCTATTCGGTCAGTCAAAATAAAGTTGCTTCCGCTCCTTCCGAGTTGGTGCATTCCGATATATGGAGACATTGTCCGGTTGAATCTGTGATGGGATCCACGTACTTTATTACCTTTGTTGATGACTACTCGCATGTCACTTTTGTTTATCTCATGAAAAATCGCTCCGAATTATTTAACATTTGGTGCAATTTTTATGCGAAAATCAAAACACAATTTGGTGTTCCGATTAAATGCTTCGCATTGACAATGGTCTTGAGTATATGTCTCGTGAGTTTGTTTCACATCTGTCTCGAAATGACATCATCCACCAAACTTCATATCCCTACACACCACAACAGAATGGTGTGGTTGAACGCAAGAATCATCTCTTAAAAACAATGCGTGCTCTTATGTTTCAAGCACGTACTTTAAAAAGATTTTGGTCAGATGCTGTTCTTACGGCTTCTATCTAATTAATCGCATGTCGTTGTCTGTTCTCAATGGCGATATTCCCTTCTCCCGGTTATATCCCAAACGAAAGCCGTTTTCTTTCTCTCCGAATTTTTGGTTGCTTGTGTTATGTTAGGGATACCCGACCAACTTTTTCTAAACAATATCCAAAGGTTATCCAATGTATTTTTCTTGGGTATCCTAAGGATCAGAAAGGGTATCACTATTTTTTTCAGTCTTGAAGCGGCATTTTTTCTCTCGGGATGTTATCTTTGTTGAAACTGAGTTTCCTCCACTTTCATAAACTACTGATCCGGCTCTACAAGTTTACCAAGAAGATGATTTCTTGTCGTTTCCTGTTCAAACACAACCCCCCGTAAGGGTGTCCTCCCCTACCGAGCCAGTCTCCCGGTTCGATGGTCCGCACACACCGGCTCCGTCGGTACCAGCATTGCCGGAACGAGTTTCGTCGATAGTGTCTGTGGACACAACGCCTTCATCCTCCTATAGTTCTACTGATTTGTTTCCGCCTGATCCGCCATCTCGATCTCGTCGTACATGTCGTGATCATCCATTGTACGTTCACAATTACAAAGGGCTTGCGAGTCACACACAATCATTGGTGGTGACTATTGATGGGATTCAGATTCCCAATTCTGTAGAGGAGGGTCTTAAACATTCTGGCTGGTGTGCTGCTATGGAAGAGGAAATAAAAGCACTTCGGAAAAACCATACATGGAACTTGGTTGATTTATCTCATGGTAAGAAGGCAGTGGGTTGCAAATGGGTGCTCAATATTAAGGTAAAACCGGATGTCACTCTTGATCGCCTGAAGGATTGTCTGGTGGCAAAAGGTTATTCTCAGACCTATGGTGAGGATTATTTTGAGACATTCTTCCCATTTGCTCGAATGACCTCTGTGCGCTTCCTCTTGGCCTTAGCTATTCGCTATGGCTGGTCGTTGCTACAGTTGGATATCAAGAATGCATTTTTTCATGGAGATCATGACGAAGAAGTATATGTGGTGCAACCTCCAGGGTTTGTTGCAAGGGAGGGTAAAGTGTGTCATCTGCGGAAGACCCTTTATAGTCTCAAACAATCCCCTCGTGCATGGTTTGATCATTTCACAAATGTGGTTACTCAGTTTGGCATGTGCTAATCAAAGAAGGATCATTCAGTATTTTACCGTCAGACATTAGCTGGGAGGATACTACTCAGTGTCTATGTAGACGATATTGTGATAACAGAAGACGACAGTCAGGGCATTGTTCACAAATGTGGTTACTCAGTTTGGCATGTGCTAATCAAAGAAGGATCATTCAGTATTTTACCGTCAGACATTAGCTGGGAGGATACTACTCGGTGTCTATGTAGACGATATTGTGATCACAGAAGACGACAGTCAGGGCATTGCAGAACTAAAACAGTTTTTGGAGAACAATTTCAAACCAAGGATTTGAGATCGTTGAGCTATTTTTTGGACGTAGAAGTCACACGCCGTAAGCGAGACATTGTAATGTCTCAGAGAAAATATGTGCTTGAAATCCTAAATGATGCAGGAATGATGCAAGCTAAGGGAGCAACCTTGTCCATGGACCCAGGGATAAAGTTACTTCCCGACGATGGGACATTGATGATCGATCCAGATCAATATCGTCGAGTAGTTGGAAAAGTCAACTACTTGGCCGTTATGACTCGTTCAGACTTTTTTTTGCCGTCAGTGTTGCAAGTAGATTCATGTCTTCACCACGAGTTCTACATTGGGAGGCAGTTCTCAGAATTCTGTGCTATCTAGTTCAGAATCCGGAAAACGGAATTCGGATGGAGAATAAGGGACGTACTTATGTTGAGTGCTTTACTGATGCTGTCTGGGTTGCCAGTCTTACGGATAGACGGTTTCATTGGGGGGAACTTGGTATCATGAAAGAGCAAGAAGCAGAGTGTGATCGCACGATCAAGCTCGGAAGCAGAATATCGGGCAATTGCTTATGGCACAACAGATGTGCTATATCTGTATCATCTTTACAGGAACCGGGAGAAGAAGCAGGATATAAAACAGCAAATATGTGGTGTGATAACCAGTCTGCTATTCATATTGCTACTAACCCTGTATTTAATGAAAGGACAAAGCACATTGAAATCGATATTCACTTTGTCCGTGATGAGTATCAGAAAGGGATGATAAAGTTTTACCATGTGAGGACCGGCGATCCGATAGCTGATATATTTACAAAATCTCTTTTAGGTCCTCGGGTTCAATTTTTTTGTAACAAGCTGGGCATGATTGACATCTATGCTCCAGCTTGAGGGATGATGTTGAGTTATGTGTTAAGTTGAGTTTATTTTCACATCGGGTAGTCTAATAAGAAGATGGGTTAGTCTTTCCTATATAATGTACTCCCCTCTCCTCTTAATGAATCAATCTATTATTCGATTCTACATGCTGCAACTACTCTTCCTCGTCCTTGGCATCTACCAGCTCCTTGCTAACAACAAATTGAAGTCAAACAAACTTTGAGGCAAGCAAAATTTTTGATTTCTTGTGGAAAATGCGAAATCATTTTCATATCCCATCACGATATGATCAAGAACGAGACAAAGAACGTATACCTTGTTTGGTATTTCAATTGAACTAAACAAGAATCTTCCTAGATCAAATACTCCAAACAATCTATGATGGGTTTTTAATGTCGTGTTCAAAATGTCTTCCTCCTACACTCAAACCTAACAGTAACTCGACTTAAGATCAATGAAATATTTCAATAACTGCAATTGGTCCAACAACTCCTCATCCATTGTAGAATATTTTGGAGTAATTGTTATATTTTTTATTGATAATCTCTTGGCTATTTATAGCCTTACAACCCTTCATCTTACATTAATACCCGATTAAACCCTCCTGTAGAATATTCTAATATCCCAACAAATATACCAAGAATATTCTAATATACAAACAAATATATCAAGAATTATATACCAACACTCCTCAAGATGAGCGAAAGATATTCACTAAGCCCATCTTGTCACATCCTCTAATCATATCTGCAGAGCTAAGTCCCTTGGTCATACTGTCTGCTACCTGCTTCTTGGTTGGAACATGATCTAGCTCCAGTAGTCCACGGTCCAACTTCTCCTTGATGAAGAACCTATCGATCTCGATGTGTTTGGTCCTGTCATGCTGTACTGGATTATTGGCGATACTGCTGGCTGACTGGTTGTCACACCACAGTTTCATCTTGGCTCCTTGATCCAGCTTCAGCTCTACCAACATACTCTTCAGCCATAGCAGCTCTGCAACTCCCAAGGCCATAGCTCTGTACTCCGCTTCAGCTGTCGATCTGGCCACCACCGACTGCTTCTTACTCCTCCAAAAGACCAAGTTGCCTCCTACAAATATGTAATAGTCCGAGGTAGACCTCCTGTCATCAGTACAGCTAGCCCAGTCAGAGTCACAGCAGCCCTCGATGCTCAAGTGATCATTCTTCCTGAATATCAATCCCTTTCCGGGAGCACCCTTCAAGTATCTCAGAATCTGGTACACTGCGTCCATATGACCCTTTCATGGGTCATGCATGTAGCGTCTCACCACACTCACTGCAAAGCAAATATCAGGACGTGTGTGGCTCAAATAGATCAACTTGCCCACCAGTCTCTGGTATCTGTCTCGGTCAACTGGTTCTCTAGTCTCAACACATAGCTTGAACCCCTGGTTGATCGGCGTCGCTGCAGGTCTGCATCCCAACATCCATGTCTTTGTGAGAAGGTCCAGCGCATACTTCCTCTGAGAAAGAACAATCTCCTCTGCTTCTCGAGCAATCTCAATTCCAAGAAAGTACCGAAGAAGGCCAAGGTCCATCACCTCGAACTCCTTGTCAAGCTTCCCCTTGAGTCGGGAATCTCCTGCTCATCATCTCCTATGATAATCATATCGTCCACATACATCGCAAGTATGGTGATATGGCCTCCACTCCGACGGAAGAATATAGTATGATCAGTATTGATCTGCTGATATCCCATCCCTATCATCGCCCTCCTGAATATGTCAAACTACGTTCGAGGAGACTGCTTCAGTCCATAGAGGGACTTCTTCAACCTGCAGACCTTATCCATTGTCTTATTGGTTCAGAATCCTGGTGGTATTTGCATGTACACTTCCTCCACTAGATCCCCATGAAGAAATGCATTCTTCACATCCAATTGGTGTAGCTTCCATCCACCATTCGCTGCCAAAGAAATCAGGGTCCTGACGGTGCTCATCTTCGCCAATGGTGCAAAGTTCTTATCATGCAAAGTTCTTATCATAGTCAATGTCGTACGTCTGACTGTATCCTCTTGCTACCAGTCGAGCCTTGTAGCGCTCTAGTTTTCCATCTGGGTTCTGCTTCACAGTAAAGACCCACTTGTATCCGACTGTCCTCTGACAGTTTTACCAGTTCCCAAGTGTGATTTTTCTCAAGAGCACCTAACTCCTCGTGCATCGCCGCTTTCTACTTTGGATCGTTCTTGGCAACCTGCCAATTGTTAGGTATAGTAATACTATCCAAATATGCAATGAATGCTCCATGAGAAAAAAATATGTTGTTATATGAAACAAACTGTGCAAGGTTCCAACCATATCTATCCGGAGGATTTTTCGCATTGCTGCGAGTGGTCCTCCGTACTGATAATGGTGTGGGAGGAGGGGGAAGAATGATATCACCTGAAGGAAAATCTGGTGGTGGTGGTGTGGGTGTCTCAGGAGTTGAGACGGACGCAGGCAAGGGACTTCGCACTGGCACTATAGGTACTGGTCCTGCAGTTTGCTTTCCTTTTCTGCTGTAGATAAGTAACTCCCCCTGAGCCGTGGGCCTAGTGTCACGATCCGCACCCGGAATTTGGGCATAAGTCGTGGGTACGTCCAGCCTACACCGCAGCATCGGCGGTAAAACGCTGTCTAGGTCTCAATAATATACTAAACAATACTTACAACCTGTCAATGATATCAACTCCATAAGGAGGACAATATACATCTCACAATAGCTCATAAATGCAAACTCATCACAACAACTATAAGAGTATAAGGCACGATAAAAGATAGGAGGAATGACATAGTTAAACACCATGTCTCAAAATATAGATAAACCACAGTCTAACTGTCTAACATAAAGTCTCCATAAGTCTCAACATAAACTAAGAATAAGTCTAAACATAAACTCAATAACCTCAAATAAGTCTCAGTGCATAAGATAAATACTGTCTAGATAACTGCAGGTAATGTCTCTTCTAAAGGAATAGTCTCCTCTAAAATCTCTGGTGTGCAGTCTGCATCTATACCCGGTCTATAGTGTGTGGTACAAAAATTCTCAAGATCCTCTAGAAAAAATATCCAGTCAGGATTGGAACGAAGTACAAGCACTAACAACAGTTCCATGTATATTGACAAAAACTATAATACAGTGTAAAGAAATACAAGATGGATATAACTGCTAGAAATAAGAAATACTGGCGATCATGAATATACTGGAAATAGAAATACTGGAGCATATGTCATCATTAATGGTACACTAGCAATGAACAGAATACATGTGCATGCTAGAACAATGAACTGGAATGTAAGTGAGTACTAGAACTATAAACTAGAACATGTAGAGATGCTAGATCAATATACTAAAGATACATGTCAAGAACATCTAGCTAAGTGTGTGAAACATCAGCATATCATGTGATCGACTTAGGACTGATCAGCCTTGCTATGTATGACTAGCTATGATTCATGTAAGGTCAGGCTAACTATCCGGATAGCTATGATGCAAGCAATAGTCAGGCTAATCATACATAACATGCTATGAGGCATGTAATGGTCAGGCTGCACTGACGTGAGGTATGGGTGAGCTATGATGCAAATAGAGTTGGGTATGATCACATAAGCTACTAATATTTTCCCGTTTCTCCAGCTAGCACGATGGATTCCAAATCACGACTCCTCGTGACAGGTCTCGATGATGCCAACTCGTGTAAACAACAGTGTCAGAATCATGTATGCTATACAACTAGAATTATAGAGATAATTAACATAATGGAAACTGTCAGAGAATGTACTCGCCTGTGGTCCTTAGCTGACAATACCAATGTCCTGGTTCCAAAATATCGTCTGAATGATCCAACAATCCTATAGACATATCATATAATACAATATTGCATCAGAAATTACACTAACACACAATCAAACACAATGAACTCAGAGACTATGCTAGGGGTGTCATGTCTGTAGTTGCTGTGCATAACAGACAGTCAATGGTACGGATCTTGTCAGTACGTCGGTGTACATATGTCAGTCTGCTAATATATTACATGGTCACAGGTCAATGTAACTACGGGTATCAGTAGTTACACTCGGGTCATCTAGTACATAGACATATTATACTTATTATTAACTAACATATACATTAATACTCATTACTTACAAATATAATAGATATATGTATATATACTTAATAGAATTTATACTATGTATATATATATATTAAACATGTACTAGGGATACATATACAATACATATACATATGTATATATACTAATTGAGATATATACTATATGTATATATATGTATATATATATACCAATATTAATATTAACCATATACCAATACACATACCAATACCAACTACAAATACACATGCATACAATGAAGAACTACGCGTATGCGTGTACGTGTACATGTACGCGAGAGGGGACTCGAACCTGGGTACGTGGGACGAGACGTGCGTGTCGAGGTCGTCGCGAAGGTGTTGCTCGTTTCAGTCGAGCGGGTCGACTCCGGCGGTTCGACGGTTCAGCAGCGGTCTCCGGTCGGGTCTTCGGCGTTCAGGCGCTGTGTAGGCGGTTGTCGACGAGGTCCGGCGGGTCGAAGTCGGCGGTCTAGACAGCAGGTGGCGAGTGCAGCGTTCAACGAGTTGGAAGTCGGCGGTCCGGTCAAGTGCAGGCGAGTTCTGGCGACGAGTGCAGTGGGGATGGGAGCGGGTTGTTCGAACTCCGACATCGGGCTGTCGACGTAGTCCGGCGGGTGAAGGGGAGTCGGGATCGAGGCGAGCCGGTGGGGTGCAGGTGCAGCGGGTCATCGGTCGGCAAGGAGATGGCCGGGGTCGGTCGTCGGGTCGTTGGTTCCAGCGGGGTTGGGCGAGTGGAGGCGGTGAAGTATGCGGGGACAACGGGGAACGGTGAGGCGGCGAGCTCAGTCGAGTCCTCCGGCGAGGGCTGAACTCCGGCGGGTTGAGTTCATGGGAGGGAGAAGGTGAACAATGGAGATGGATGGGGGAAGTCGGCTTGTGGCTTTGGTGTTAGGTTGAAAAAGAAAGAAAAGTAAAGTAGAATAATACTATATATATAGGTAGTGAAATTTGGGTTGACCTAGAATTAGGCTTGGTCAAACCCTCTTGGGATTGGGCTTGTCATGGATATTTCCAAGGGTTAGGATTCAATAAATTCGATTGAAATTGCTATAATTGCATTGGTTCAAGGTCTTGAAGGCCATGATTCAAGGAGATTGATGTTGCATTGCACACTCCCGAAAATTATGGAAAAATACACATGAAGGGGAAATGGGTTTATTTACGTGTCGTGTCCAACGGGATGGATACCTTAATGCACTTTTGCACAAAAGTGTCCAACAATTAAAAAATTGCACAAAGTGAGGTTTATGATTTAATTTAATTAAAATAAATGCAAATGGTGTTCTAGAATTAATTAGAAGTACAATGGACTGAAATTAAATGGGACACAAGTGTCATGAATGAAGTAGACTCAGAATAGAATATTACCCTAATTTGGGTTGCTCAAAATGGGTCGAGATTGTCTCCAATTTCGATTGGAACATACAAGGATACAAAGTTGGATTTATATAGAATTAAACAATAGTCGTTTGCGACGAATGTTGTGCGACTAAAATGAAGCACAACAAGGCATAGATATGAGTCACACAAGGATCAAAATAACAGCCTGGTACGTCTAGGACAAGGGTGTGAAATCTGTTGGAAGACAATGGCTAGTGTAGTGCTCTAATTATCGAAACAACGGTAATGTGCAACAATCAAATAAAATCACAGCAATTTAAATATAAATAATTATTATGCAATCATTTACACATTAATTATGAAAAGACGAAAATACCCCTAATCTGAAATGTGGGGGTGACACCTAACACCTCTCATCGCCACCCCCTGTTCCTCTTTACTCTCTTGCTCCTCCTCAAACGTTCCTCCATGCCATACTCCTAAATCGGTCATCACACTCTCACCAATCTCCCTCTCTCGCCTCATACTCTCAGTATGAGGTGAGTTGCTCATGGATGAAGTTCCCTCCTGACGGTAGTATAGCTCAAACTTCCTGAAGTGAACATCCATGCTCACAAACTTCTTCTCTACTGGGCTTCAGCACACGTACCCCTTCTGAGTCGTCGAATAGCCCACGAATACACACTTGACTACTTGGGGTCAAGTTTTCCAACATACGGTTTGTTGTCCTTCACAAAACATATGGATCCAAACACCTTTAGTGGGAGTATCCCACTATTGTTTTCTTGCAATATCTTACATGGAGACTTCTATCCCAGTACCTTCGAGGGCATCCTGTTGATCAATCGAGCTGTTGTCAACACTGCATGCCCTCACAGACTCTGTGGGACATTCATGACGATCATCATACTTCTTGCCACCTCTAGAAGGTGTCTGTTCTTCCTTTCTGCCACTCTATTATGTGCTAGTGTGTATGCACAGGTGGTCTGATGCTCTATCCCTTGGGCTGACATGTATTCCTCAAGTGCTTTGTTGGTATACTCTGTTCTATTGTCATACCTTAGTACCTTCACCACTGCTCTGTACTGAGTCTGGACAAGTTTATGAAAGTTCCGGAAACAGGAAAAGACCTCACTCTTATTCTCATCAAATACAAGCAGGTGACACTAGATGAAAAATCAATAAAAGAGACGAAATACTTGTAAACATTCATAGTAGTTGTGGCGCACGCCCCCAGACATCAGAATGTATAATATCAAAAACAAAAGAGCTCCTATGGCCCGCACCAACATATGAGCTCCTAGTAAGTTTGCCTAAATCACATGCATCACATACTAGTTTCTTCTTATTTACCTTCTCATAAATAGATAGATACGACCTACTCAAAATACCAAAAGAGGAGTGCCCCAACCGCCTATGATGGAGTATCAGTGTATTCTCGGCACTCATCTTTGGTCCTCCCATTCATGTCATTTCTGCCACAGATACCAATGTCGAATCCAGTCCTTCCCGATCAAGGTACCACAGTCCATCATGCCAAGTGCCATTCCCAAGTCTTCGTCCCGTCTCCTTTTCCTGGAAGATCACCTTAGGAATATCAAAAGAGACAATGCATTTTAGTTGGAGGATTATATAACTAATGGACAAAAGACTGACTGGAAAAGAAGGAGCATGTAAAACATTGGATAATCTTACTGAACCTGTACAATCGACAGTATCCTTACCGACCATAGGCTGGAAAGTACTATCGGCTGTTTGAATGCTGTCTGCAGATGCTAGGTGAGTGTAGGAAGAGAAATCACTAGCATTCAATGTCACATGACGAGACGCATCCGAATCGACAATCCAGTCCGACGATCTAAGGGAAGACATAGATGCAAGGGCGAGTGAGTCGTCAGTACCTTCCGATAGATGGACATACATGACAGCGTTGTCTCTGGCAAAGATTGAGGTGGACGCCTCCTCAGTCCCACTCCTCCTGTCTCCATCGCTTGATGCTCTCTGCTTTCTCCTGAGTACTTCCAGCATGCCCAGTAGTGTCTGATTCTCCTCAGTATAGGCATCATCAGTTCCCTCCTCGCCTTCTGCTACCAACAGGTTCGTCCGATAACCTCCTCGACCACCCCGTCGACCCCCACAACCACGACCACGTCCTCCAAACTGTCTACGTCCGCCACCTGAATCTCTCTCCTTAGGTGGTTTGGTGCAATCATACCTCAGATGGCCCACCTTCCCGCAGTTGTAATACTGCCGGGGGTCTCCCTTAGGTTCTGTGCTACCTGAATTGGCAACCGTCAGTGCTGTCTTCAATTCAGGAGGACCACATGTCCCTGCCTGTAGCTTGATACGAGTCTCCTCCTGGATCATGGCCGAGATAGTCTCCTCAAGTGTAGGAATCTTCGGTTGGGCTAGAAGTAGTGATGTCCTCTGAGCAAACACTGCGGCGAGTCCCTTAAGAAACTTTATCGTCCTCTCCTGCATACATATATGTCTCTCCTTACACTTCGGGTCCTCGCAGCTCGTCCGATCTGAGAAGTGATCATAATCCAACCACAGATGCTCCAACTCCGTGTCTTACTCCTGTACCGTCTTCTCTTCCTGTACGGTGTCATCGATCTCCCCCTTGATCTGGAAAACCCTCAAGTTATTCCTCATATCATTGTATGTTCTCTTCAACTTCTCCCACACGTCTTTCACCATCTCAAGGCCATCAATTGTGGTGGCGATCGACTGGACTAAATAATTGAGGAGCCAAATGCATACCACCATATGAGTGGACTTCCACTCGTCGCGTCCTTCCGAGCCCTCATCCTCCTCTGTCTTCTCTCCTGACAAGAAACCCTCCAGGTTCTTCCCTGCGAGGGTTCTCCTTAACCGTCGTGACCAACTCATGTAGGTGGCCGGTCCATCAAGCTTCATATCGATGGATGGAAGTTCCAACTTCGCCAATGTTCGTATCGCGCTCTCACCAGCCGACAGTTTCATTAGCTTCATCAACGTTGCGACTTCCGCAGAGTCCAACTTCTTGATGATTTCTTCCATCGATCATCCTCTTCTCCGATCACCTCATACCCGTCCCACTATTCACGTTCGTACTCTTCGTCCTCTCCTAGACCCGATCATGTTTCTCCTCCATCAGATCTAGGCCTTTGATGTCAACGTCTGGAACGACCCGCGGGAGACGTCAGGAACCGCGGCAGAAGGCTCCGCGGGAGTCGCAGCTTCGCGGTGGTGGTGGCGGATGAGCGGCGACGGTGGTGGCGGACGAGCAGTGCGGCAACGGTGGTGGTGGCTGTGTAGCAGCGGTGGCGGTGGTGGCGGCTAGGGTTTGGGAGGTGGTGGCTAGGATTTGTGCTCTGATACCATGTATAATATTTTGGAGTAATTTTTATATTTTTTATTGATAATCTTTTGGCTATTTACAGCCTTACAATCCTTCATCTTATATTAATACCTCATTAAAACCCCCTGTATAATATTCTAATATCCCAACAAATATACCAAGAATATTCTAATATACCAACATCCATAGTAGAGGGGGCGAGTTCTTCCCCATAATCTTGTTTGATGCCCGATAATCGATACACATTCTTCATCCCTTCTCCTTCTTGGTGCGAGGATAACTGAAGAACCACAATGAGATATACACGATCAACTGTCAACATGCTCAAGGAGATTATGCATCTGGTTCTTAATCTCCTCCATCTTTGGCACAACATGCAATATTAGGCAAAGACGATTCAACAACAAACTAAATCCCATGCACCATGGACCTCTACGGTTGCAGCCTGTTGGGCTCTTAGAATAAGTCTCATACTTCACCAAAATTTCTGCCTTCTTACAGTGTCACTCGAGTCTTCAGAGTCCCCCCATCCTTGGCCCTCACCAGTAAGTATAAACAGCCACTAGCCTTTATTAGACTCTTGGCCTGCGATGCTGTTACCAGGATACTGGATCATTCACCAGTGGATTCACCTTTATGTTGAACTTCTGTCCTCCTTACTGAACGTATGCTTCTTTCTTTTATTCAAAACATCTTGTCTCCATACGTACGGCACCCTAATGTCTATTGACAGGTATCAAGATGTACAACCTCACAAGTCATCTCATCGACAAACTCTTCAACAAGAGCAACTTCAATTAAGTCATCTCATCGACAAACTCTTCAACAAGAGCAACTTTCAACGGGAACTAACTTGTGATACTTAATTCTGACTCCTTCTAGATCCACCACAAAGAATACAAATTCACATCCAGTATAGCCTCCGTCCCCAAATTCGCCACAAAGCCCTCAAAAATCCAATTCTTACAATTCCCTGTAACTCGAGATGGAACAACTCTTCAACTTTGGATCGCGAGGTTCCTTGATTTGAAGATGTCATCAATGCAATCCTTGGTTTAGTGTCTTGGAGTCCCTCAAACTCTACCTTTTGAATAATCATAGTGACCTCCTCCTTCTTAGAGTCGTCCTTTCTTCGCTTCAAGTGTAAGACCGAGCAACTGGCCTTACTGTGTCCATCGTAATCGGATTAAGCAAAGTGAATAACTTTGCCTTCTTTAATTTCTTGCCTCCTCCCTTATGCTTCTTAGACAAAACTTTGTTCTCGTCCTTTTTCCTAGGCTTCTTATTCTTGGCCTTAATGGTTTATGCCTTCTTGCTTGCATCTCCAATATCTCGAATCTGAAATAACAAACAGTTCCAAATTGGCTCACAAAGATGCCTAGTTTACTAACTCGCCATTTCTTCAATGGAGATACCTAATAAAACGACATGTTTGTAAAACTCAATCGTGTAGTTTTGCATACTCTGCTCGTAATTTTGCTGAATGTACTGCCACTTCAACTAGCTCTTCTCCTCGTAGCCCAATAGGTAGAACCTTCCTTAGACAAGGGATGTGAATTGTCCCTAAGAGATTATAGGGACATGACAGGATCCCATATAGGAATTCCACTCAGCTTCAGCCTTGCAAGACACCTTCTGGTGGTCGTTGTAACTGATGGTGAAATTCGTCTCTGATTGTTCTTTCAAGCTGTACTTCTCCACATCAATTGTCTATACTGACCTTCGCCTCTACATGGAACGACTACATAAGATTGACCATTTGTGATGTCAACTTGCCTGATTCTCCTGTCTTCTGCGGTCCTTTTCTTTCATCCATCATCGGATTTGTGTTCTTCCTAATCCTCATCATCGAATTTTAAAGGTTTAGATTCTGATTTGGTCTGCTTCAAAGTGTAGTCTCGATAATTACATTCTGCATCTCCGCTGCCATGTTGATAATCAGTGTCTCCAAGTGATGCTTAATCATCCCTGCCTGCTATCTTATTCGTCTTTGAGCGCCAATCAACGGTCTTTGTAAATATGAGCATATCTAGCATAAAAATATGCCTAGGATCCTAGGTGGGAATTTTGGTGTTCTGATACAAATTTGAGCCGAATTGATTTAATTATGATCTTAGATATCTACAACTTAAGAACTTGGATTATGGAGGAAATTATTTTGTGGAAGGATAAAAGGAGATTGGTAACGCAGACGGAGGTTACCATAAAAATAGTTTTATTAACTAACAGACCCTTCTGCTTTGAGTAGGGAGCAAAAAACAGTACGCATAATTCCCAATTTGATTAAATAAGAGCTTTAGGTTCCCTTTTATACACATAAACAGCGTCATACATTACTAGAATTAACATTAACATTAGTACCTTACTAGGATTAGGAGCAAAGAACCTTTATTCCTTTTAGATAAACATGCTCTTCTATGTAACTTCACATTTAGATAAACATGCTTTATCAAATTTTAATATATAAACTTCTAATCCCCTAAGGATCCTAAATAACTTGAGAACAATAATCCTAAGGACATAATCCCTCTATGACTAGTAATCCTAAGACTTCAAGGACTAGTAATACTAATCTCTCAAGGACTAGTATCATAATCCCTCAAGCAGTAATCCTTATCATTGAAGGAATACCAATCGTAATCCTTCAGGAATAGTAAAAACAGGTCTTCCTAGGTCAGTGCAGACCCACAACAGATGGCTTAATGGTATTCAGCCACTTTGTTTAAAAAGCTGATTTGCTTGGTAAATTTACATTTTAAATTTGTTTAGTAATTTGTAGTAATAGTTGAAACTCTGGAGAGTATGCATGTATCATTATATCAAATTAGATTTCCCAAGTTTGCTTCTTTCAGTATATTTTTGCCACGTTGTACCTTCTAATGAACAAAAGTTCAACTATTGGAATTGCAGCATCTGCGAGTGGAGGAGAACCCTATACTAGAAATGCCACATTTAGAAGCTGCTTCCATATTATTAATTGGCCCTACTTTGAAGAAGTTTAACGACAGAGGTATACTTCAGTACTCCCCTCAAGTCATTTGGTTATTAGTAGCTTTTCCTTTTTCTCTTAGTCTGATCCTCCTTTACCTTGTCAAAGTCAGTCGAGATTCCATTTTGAATTTGTTAATTTGTTATCAGCATTTGCCTTTAAAGTTACTGTGCAAGCCATGGTTAGTTTCAAGGCTAAAAAATTGGCCAATGTCTATTAGAACGTATCAGATATCAGGATTGAGCATAGCCAATCCAAAACTGAATGAAGAAGTTGAAATTGACTGCAAATGGCTAAACTGGTAAATGATTTATAGTCTTGTTAAATGATTTATAGTCTTGTCAAGTTTCAATTAATTTCAGCCAATAGATGTCAAAACTGGCTGGATTGAAATTAAGAAATAAAGGAAAAGTCTCAATCTAATCAAACTAGCACACAACAAGAAAGAGGACAGAAAAGAAAAAGAAAAAAAAGAATCAGATAGAAAAGTGGTATAGTGGAGGAAGGAGAAGAACGTACTGTTAAGAATGTCCAGATTAATGTCATTGGACCATTTATGTAGTTTATATCCTAATGCTCTTTAGTTCCACGCTGGTAAGAGTACCTAGTCATTGGACCATATATATCATGCTTGGTCATAACATCATTCATCATTTCACCTGACTTCTAGGTTGGATTAGCTGGATTTTTAGATATTTTGAACTTTTTAATTCCTATATTCTAGACTGCGAACAATGTTGGATTTATACTCAATTAGATTTTAGTTCCATTGACCCCATATTTGTGGGAGAAGACTGTCTGTGATGATGTTGGAATATGAAGACTCATAAGATGGTTATAAACTCTATAGCATGAGCTCATGGGAGGAATAACTGAATATTTTAAATTGGTAAAACATCAGGAAGCTGATAGCCTGATAGTACTATATATTTTTGATTTCCTTGCTGAAGTTGGCTACATATCCTCTGTTCCTTACTAAACAAAATCTTGCAGATCTGTCACCCGAGGAGCAAAAGATTGCCAAGCTATATCCTTCTCATACGGCTTTATGCATTAGGGAGGGTTGGGAATTCTGCCGCCCTGAGCTTTCTGCAGGTCTGCTTTTGAGGGTCTCATAGGGGCTCTTTGATAATCTGTTATTCTATAGCTGTTTTCATTATAATGATAGAAGTAAGATCATTTGCCTGTATAGGCAATTCATTTTTTGACTGTAATAAGTTTTCTGTTTTTTTCCTCTTATGATCGGAAACATAGTGCCAATCTTGATTCTTGATGGAATCAGTAATTTTATGTTGTTAGCTATTCAGCAACTTGAATTTTGTGTTTGGTTCAGTTGTGTGCTCATTTGTCTTAAACCTAGAACCTTCGAAACAATGAAGTTATAAACATTGTTGTCATTTGTCAAAGATGGAAGTGGTTGCTAGGTTAAAATAAATTGAGAAAAAGTAAAAGTAAAAGTAAACCCTTGATCACATCATACTCCATCCTAGTCTGACGCATTCCCATTGCCTCCATCTCATTCCATTCCTGTAAAGAGCTGCAATTTGCACGAAGAGAAGGAGAATCCACAAGCCTCATATTCATAGACATTATTACTCATTTCTTGTAACCAACTTCTTCACACCCGACCTTCATCCAGAAACCCGAGCATGGAAGTTCTAATTAAATATTCTTTCTTCCTTTCATGTGAGTTTGGGCCAGAACAGGGAATTTTTTTCTTGGTAATCGTAGTTCCATTCCCGTTGCAATCCTATAAGGAACCCCCATTTGTATCAAAAGGAGAATGCACAACCGTCATATTCGTAGCTATTATTACTTGTTCCTTCTAACCAACTTCTTCACAACCAACCCTCCATCCCCACCTCATAAACTCTAGCATGGAAGTTCTAGTTAAACATTCTCTCTTTCATGTGAGTTTGGGCTAATAATGGGAAAACAAAATAATTCTTGGTAACCACAGTTCCACATATTTGCTGCTGCAATAATGTTTAAGCACTTCAAAATTTTCTGTCATTCCTCTAATATTTTTCTTGTACTTTTATGCATAATTCTGATGCTAGAAGAACTTGACAATCACTCTTTATTTGGACAGACTCAACCTTTGCTTTTCTAGTTGAACAATGGAAGGATCACTTGCCCCCTGGCTACATGCTCAAAGAAGCCTCCATTGACCAGCCATTTGAAGAAGATGCTTGTCACTGCCACTTTAACTTTGCTAACATAGGCAGTGATTCTGACTTGGTTTTCAAGTATCAGTGGTACCGAGGAGAGAAAACTCCAACCAACTTTGTAGCGGTTGCTGATGCGAGAGGAGAGGTATAATAACATCACCCATTTTCTTAAATTCAAGGTAGCAGACATTCTTGTAATGCCACTATCTGACTTAGCTGGTCGTTGACAAGGTTTACTGGCCAAAGCATGGGGATATTGGAAAAATTCTGAAGGTCGAGTGCACTCCAATACTGAACGAGAATGAGTACCCTTCTGTCTATGCAATATCCTTACCTGTTTCTCCAGGTATTTCTTGAGATATATATTGTTCATTTTACCTAGCTCTGATGATTCCCTAAAGCTACCAGTTATATATCCAAGCACATTGTGGTGCCTTCTTTCAGCAATCACTGTGGAAGTGAGTTATACTGACGAAGATGATACAATTACTACAGTATGAACTTCTTTTGCATATGATTATGGAGCTATCTCTGATTATAGGTTTATCCACATCAAGATAAATGTAAGATATTTATATTTTCTAATAAAGAATCAACGAGGTCAATGTGATGTCAGACTGAAATCATTTCATTAATCAAAGGCTAACATGTAGATGTTTTAATGTTACCCGTGATTTCTGAACCTTATCATGGAAGAAAATCAGCTGCTTAGAAATTTCTAAGCATTACCAATGGCTGTTTGCTAGCAGCTCTGACGCACGACAAGACCTTCAGGACAAACTAATGGATTTGACTCACAAACTATTGAATGGATATTTTGTGAAAGATGGCTATCAATAATGTTTCACCAAATAAACCCTACACAAAAGTAATAATTAAATTCAAGGTCGGCTTCATCTAAAGGTCAGCTTCAAATTTACCAAGATGAGATGCTTCAAATTTACCAAGATGAGATGAAGTTTGTTATGGTTGTCAACAACAAAATCATGGAGGAATCAGGGTGTTGATAGATGATAAAAAGGGATCTTGAGTAGTACTGCAAGCAACTCTGTACTGTAGCAACTCGGTACTATAGCCAATCGATGCTGTAACAATTCGGAGGAGAAGGGTTTGGAATTAATGGAAAATTAGGGTATGTGAACAAGTGGGTGGTAGGGGTTTGTAGAACAGATAAATTTGAAAAATAAAAATAAATTGGATTAGGGTAAACTAATGGGATCACCAATGGTTGTTTGCTAGCAGCTCTGATGCACGACAAGACCTTCGGGACAAACTAATGGGTTCGACTCACAAACTATTGAATGGATATTTTGTGAAAGATGGCTATCAATAACGTTTCACCAAATAAACCCTAGCAAATCACAAAAGTAACAATTAAATTCAAGGTCGGCTTCATCTAAAAAAGAAAGAAGAAAATTCAAGGTCGGCTTCAAATTTACCAAGATGAGATGAAGTTTGTTATGGTTGTCAACAACAAAATCATGGAGGAATCAGGGTGTTGATAGATGATAAAAAGGGATCTTGAGTAGTACTGCAAGCAACTCTGTACTGTAGCAATTCGGTACTATAGCCAATCAATGCTGTAACAATTCGGAGGAGATGGGTTTGGAATGAATGGAAAATTAGAGTATGTGAACAAGTGGATGGTAGGGGTTTATAGAACAGATAAATTTGAAAAATAAAAATAAATTGGATTAGGGTAAAGGATATGAAAGCCAAAGTAAATAGGAAGAATATGAGATTCCTAGTCTAGGGTTTATTAGCAAACTCATAAAATACATTTGTCTTATTCTCTTGATTAATTTAAAATAAAAGTTTACATCTCTTTATATAGCATTAACCTCTTCCATTGTCACCATCTTTGTCACCAACAGTCCCACTACACGTCAAGAAGCTTCCAAGCCTGACACACGATAGAACCTAGAGAGCAATCTATATGGTTGACTCGATTAACAATCTTAGGTTTGTGAAAGCCAAATAATAGAGCAACGATAGTTACCAATCTAATATGAGATAATATTAGCCGAGCTTAGAAATTTAGCAATTGAATTCAAGAGATAATGGCACATGTTTACCAATGAGTTGTGAAGTAAATCCTTATTTGCATAATTATCCGAATATCGTTCGAAGGAAGATAACACCATGTATTCAAATCTTCGTGCAACGAATTCTTTTCGGACTTTAGCCATAGTTCGCACTGTTAAATGTATGAATTTAAAAATCCTTTGAACATGGAAGTTGTAGGACTTGAAGTCAAATTTTCGAGTTGGTACAAACTCCCAAAAAAAGACCTCCATAATGAAAGATATGACCCATTTTCTGCAAGGTTGTAATAGGCGCTAGTCGAGCGGGCACTTGACGCCTAGCCTGCCTAGATGATCGCGATTCGAGAAAATAAAATAAATACCTCCCACCTAAATTTTTTTTTTACTGAAAATTGCAGAAAATGTCTATAAAACCCAAAATTATGCAGAGTTGGGTGGGGGGGGGGGGTGGGGGCTTAGGTGGGCACCTAGGTGAACATCGGACGGGCACCATGCACCAAGACCGATTTTTAGAACAATGTTTTCTGCCATTTTGCTGTCTGAACCTGAATATATGGGTTCCACAGTAGATTTTTGGGCTGGTCTTGTACCTGTTTGAAGGTGTGGTTTTGTCACAAACGACGAGAATCAAAGGAGATTTAGAGTTTTATGTGGTGATGAAATAAGGATGAAGATGAAGGTGAATTTTATTCAGAATAGGCCATCATGCCACAAACTTATATAAAATTCATTAACGAAAACCAATGTTTTACATCTTGTTTATTTAGGCCACATGGACTTGGTCTCCAACAAAATCAAGCCTTATCCTACGTACCAAAGTAAACCAAATCCTAATAAATTATGTTGATAAATAAATAAGCTTGATGCTCCCAAAGAAATATCCAATACGACAGTATGTGGGAGGATGGCAGAGAGGGTTCGTCTACCGCCTAGGCCGCCTCTCTACCTTCTTGGTTCCTAGTATATCTTGCCTATGTGGGTATGCCTGTCTATGTAAACACTAAATAAAATTCTTAAGAAGCTGAAGTTAGTTCTTTATAATTTCAAGCATTTCATTCAAGTTTATTCAGACTGACAATGTCTTTGGTGCATAATACGGAGTTGGATTCTCCTACCTGACATTAGTTTATGTGTGTATGCCTATGTATGTAAACACTAAATAATTTTTTTAAGAAATTGAAGTTGGTTTTTTATAATTTCAAGCATTTCAAGTTTATTGAGACTGGCAATGTCTTTGGTGCAAAATATAAAGTTGGTTTCTCCCAACTGATATTAGTTATAAATTAGAATAAAGAGCATCCAAAGTCCAGAAATAGTGACGTTCCCTCTTCTCTCAATTTTTATGTATAAAATCCAAGGTTCAAAGTATCGGTATCGGAATCGGTATCGGACCATTCCAATGAGTATCGGGATCGACGGTATCGGTAGTATCGGCGGTTTCAGATCGGAGTATCGGATTTTTTGGTATCGGAAAGCAAACAACTATTAGTAAATTATTAACATTTTAGAAAATATATTTTATACATTTATGCATAATTTAAAGTATTTTTAGTGTTGTTTCTTAGTATTTTTGAAATTGAATGAAATAGTAGTCACCATTGTCGATTGATTTATATGCGATAGATAAGTTTTCCTCATTTATATGCTTTTACAACCTTACTATGCTTTTACGCCCTTGCTAATTGGCCTTTTTTAATTCAATTTTCTTTGCCGAATTGACCGAAAAAGAGACCTCTAATGTCGGTATAGGTCAGTATCGGGTATCGGTCGGTATCGGATCGGGACATGCCAAACTGTATCGGTATCGGCCGTATCGGATCGGTATCGGCCGATACTTCAAACTATGATAAAATCTACATATTTTTCTAAGATAGGTGGCCACCTACGCCGCCCCACCTACGCCTATCCCGCCAAACCATCGTCGGCCGCCCACTCTACCGCCTACGGCAAAAGCGGAGCGGGTGCTCGCCTCGACCGTCATTTAGAACATTGGTCCAACTGAGTCTACAAATCGACTGGACTCGTCCTCTACCCCATTCTCTTTCTCATCCCCGTCTCCAACCTGACCTACCCATCTGTGCTCTCCACCAATGAGTAGACAACAAAGATTGACATAAGCTACATGCAACATGGTGCTCGTTGGATAACTATGCCGCTGAACACGGATGCCAATACGATATGGATGCGGGATGCATACATTTTCAAATAGGTACAAAAGTAGTCATCTATGATGCGTGACTAGAGACAAGAATACGAACATAGAATACGAATATGGACACATTTTGTTGTGTGTGTGCAACATGGATAGGCTCCAAACCGCATGCCACGCTCCCTGTCTCATGGATGTCCCATACTAGGTCTTTCGATAGGGTAGACTTACCAATTAAAACCAATTTTCAAGTTAAGGGAAATATGTCTCTATTGCTATATGTTTTGTTTCTTGCTAGACTTGTTTTTCTGTATATTCCGTACTAATAATGTTTACACTGGCATATTCTTGTGGCATTACAACATAGAAATAGGATAAGTTTGATGAATTCACAATATAATGAAGATAAAAAAAAAAGGAACCTATTATTTGGAAAGAAATTTACTAGTCTTGTATCATGATCCATGGTCTGTTAAATTGATTTACGTATCCTGATTGATTTTGGCAATTAGGTACTGGATGTCCTAAAGTTTTAAATGTGAATGTGCGTGGGGAACTTGTGGAGGGAAATGTGATTAAGGGCTTTGCTGAGGTTGCATGGTGTGGGGGTACACCAGGGAAAGGTGTAGCAAGGTATATATTCTACAATTTATCTAGAATAACCACTTTCAACATAAAACTTAGTGTCCACAACTATGTATGGATCAAATCTCCTTATACTGATGTCATGAATTGTGTTACCAAATGCTCAGTTGGTTGAGGCGAAGGTGGAATAGCAGTCCTGCAGTGATAGTTGGAGCTGAAGATGAGGAATATCGGCTGACTGTAGATGATATTGATTCAAGCTTGGTCTTTATGTATACCCCTGTAACAGATGAAGGTGCTAAGGGAGAGCCACAGTATGCAATGACTGATTTTGTAAAAGCTGGTTAGTTTCCCCCAAATTTCCCTTTCAACTCCTATATTCTTCTGGATTCTGTGTGATAAGAATGTAAAAGTTTATTGCTTTTCCACAATATGTGGTACATGAAAACTGCTTGACTGTGATCCATGAATCGTATTTGTTGTAGTTTTTGTTACCGGCACAATGGGCAAATATTAAAGAAAATCAAATAGAAAACAAAAGTAGAGAATCGTTGTATGTGAGGAATCAGATTGTGCTAAAGATGTTATTCTGTCCCTTGTCTAGTGCAATCGTTCCCAATACACAACAAGCCGACTGTGTGAGGACTGTGGCACCTAGACCAACTCTATAACCATCCAATTGGAGTCTGCAACACCCAATCAGATGATTGAAATCTCCGGTAGAAGCAAATATACTAGTATAATCACCTGGACTCTCCAACGATAGACTAAACTATCTCTCACACTCTCTTTTCTCTTTCTGTACGTAGAAGATTTCTTTTTTCTGAGATATTTCTAGATGAAACTTATCCCTAAAGTTTTAAACATCAATTCGTCACAGCTATTGGATGTGCGATTCATTCATCCAACCATTGGATGAACTATCACATCTACTGGAACCAACCATTGGATGCATCAACTCATTGACCGCAACGTTTAGACGTATGATTCATTCATCCAAACCATTGGACGCACCACCAAATCCGAATTAGTTGATGAACCATCCCTTGAATCTATTTTCTTGTGCTGTCCATTTGAGTAGGATGTACTATCTATATATTCATGTATCATCTGATTATCCATGAGAGATGAATTTTCTTTGCAATAATATAAGAGTACATTTGAAGTAAACATGGGGTGAGACTTGAACTCATAATTAATCATATGCATATTATGCTATAGCCACTTAACTATTTAATCTTGATGCATGAATTAACAAAACAATAAATAAAATATTTGAAACATAATTTAATTTGTACAAACTACAAATATTCCAACAGTTCATCATATATACTAATTCATGTGTATTTTAACAGTTTTAACCTGAGTTCAAGAAGTTCAATGATTAAATATTATTGTTTTTGAAGTATTTACTTGACCTGTAAGAGTGTATGCAGAAGGTAGATAATGAATATAACTTGATATCATGATATGATTATGATACTGTTTAAGATTTTGAATATTATTGCATGCTGTGGCCAGAACAATGTTGAATAAGTTGATACTTGACAGTCTTTTGACTTGCTCTTAGCTGGATTGTTTATATCACAGTTATCACTCTCAAAGAGTTTTTCAATCGCTAAGTCAGTTTTGATGTTCTTCTTCTTCTTGCAAAGGTTAATTGCTAATGGATTTCTTTATTAAATTTGCTGTCTAAAGGATGCATCTTGTGCATTATGAAGATCTTGGTTTTATTTTATGCCACCACTAGACTAAAACATTTCTTATGCTCGTTCTGTGGAAATATTTTCTTTTGTTCATAAACCATATGTAACTTTTTTTTTTTTTTTTTTCATTTTCAGCTGCACCATCAGTCAGTAATGTGCGGATTTTGGGCGATGCAGTGGAAGGTAACACTGTTAAAGGGGTGGGAGAGTATTTTGGAGGAAAAGAGGGTCCAAGCAAGTTTGAGTGGTTGAGAGAGAGAAAGGAAACTGGGTGCGTGTCTTACTTCTTTGGTCTAAGTTGCTTCTTCAGATGGGGATCACATATCTTAACTACTCTTGCTTGATAATTTCTATCTGCTCACTTTATACAAGTTCTTCTGGCCTGTTTATTTGTTTATTTATTTCGTTAGTTGGTTTGTTGTCTTTGTTATTATACATAAAAAAAACTAGCTAGGATTTTATCTTAAGAAGGCTATGGACACTTTGTTATATCAATCCTCTAATTCTTACGGATTTTTCTAAATGAGATTATGTAACTTCTATCTCCTTAGATATGGAGCACGTATAAGAATACTGCAGTCTAATGAGCTCAAGAAAATAATCAGAGTAAGTAGTGACGATGTCGTTGAAGAAAACATTTAGTAGGTATAAGTTGGGTCTGAGCAGGATCATGAACAATCATTTTTTGTGGGGTTGTCACTAGAGCTCCTAATAAGCCCATTTAGCAATTTATTCTACAACTGATGAAGTTTGGACAGCAAAATTTTCAGCCTCCACCTTATGGACAGATCATGCCCGCCACAAGGCCAAGAGAATATGCTTTGCTAGACAGGATCCTTCAAGTAGAATATTTTGGAGTTCTATTTTCATTATAATCTCTTGACTATATATATATATATATATATATATATATATATATAGCCTTACAATCATCCATCTTACATAAAACACCCTAATACATTATAATATACCAACGCTCCTCTTCAAGATGGGGGAAAGACATTCACTAAGCCCATCTTGTCACATCCTCTGATAATATCTACAGAGCTAAGTCCCTTGGTGAGACTGTCTGCCACCTGTTGGTTGGAATGTGGCCTAGCTCCAGTAGTTCACTGTCCAACTTCTCCTTGATGAAGAACCTATCGATCTCGATGTGTTTGGTCCAGTCATGCTGTACTGGATTGTTGACGATACTGATGGTTACTGGTTGTCACACCACAGCTTCATCTTGGCTCCTTGATCCAGCTTTAGCTCCACCAGTATACTCTTCAGCGCATAGTAGCTCTGCAACTCCCAAGGCCATAGCTCTGTACTCCGTTTCAGCTGTCGATCTGGCCACCACTGACTGCTTCTTAGTCCTCCAAGAGACCAAGTTGCCTCCTACAAATATGCAATAGTCCGAGGTAGACCTCCTGTCATCAGCACAGCTAGTCCAGTCTGTCACACTAGCCCTCGATGCTCACGTGATTATTGTGCCTGAATATCAGCCCCTTTCCGGGGGCACCCTTCAAGTATCTCAGAATCTGGTACACTGCGTCCATATGACCCTTCCTTGGGTCATGCATGTAGCGGCTCACCACACTCACTGCAAAGCAGATATCGGGACGTGTGTGTCTCACATAGATCAACTTGCCCACCAGTCTCTGGTATCTGTCCCGGTCAACTGGATCTCCAGCCAAAGCACCCAGCTTGAATCTCTGATTGATCGGCGTCGCTGCAGGTTTACATCCCAACATCCCTGTCTCTGTGAGAAGGTCCAGCGCATACTTTCTCTGAGAAAGAACAATCCCCTCTGCTTCTCGAGGAATCTCAATCCCAAGGAAGTACCGAAGAAGGCCAAGGTCTTTCACCTCGAACTCCTTGTCAAGCTTCCCCTTGAGTCGGGCAATCTCCTGCTCATCATCTCCTGTATAATCATATCGTCCACATACACCGCAAGCATGGTGATGTGGCCTCCACTCCGACGAAAAAATATAGTATGATCAGCGTTGATCTGCCGATATACCATCCCTATCATCGTCCTCCTGAATCTGTCAAACCACGCTCGAGGAGACTGCTTCAGTCCATAGAGGGACTTCTTCAACCTGTGGACCTTGTCCACTGTCTTATCAGTATAGAATCCTGGTGGTATCTCCATGTATACCTCCTCCACTAGATCTCCATGAAGAAACACATTCTTCATATCCAGTTGGTATAGCTTCCATCCACCATTCGCTGCCAAAAAAATCAGGGTCCTGACGGTGCTCATCTTCGCCACTGGTACAAAAGTCTCGTTGTAGTCAATGCCGTACTGCCACCAATCGAGCCTTGTAGCGCTCAACCTGTCCATCTGGGTTATGCTTCACAGTAAAGATCCACTTGCATCCGACTGCCATCTTCCCCTCTGGCAGTTTTACCAGTTCCCAAGTGTGGTTCTTCCAAAGAGTCCCTAACTCCTCGTGCATCGCCGCTTTCCACTTTGGATCGTTCTTGGCAACCTGCCAATTGTTAGGTACAATAATACTATCCAAAGACGCAATGAATGTTCCATGAGAAGAAGAGATGTTATCATATGAAACAAACTTAGTAAGGTCCTAACCATATATATCATGAGAATTTTTCGCATTGTTGCGAGTGGTCCTCCGTACTGATAATGGTGTGGGAGGGGTAGGAAGAATAATTTCAATTGAAGGAAAATCTGGTGGTGGTGGTGTAGGTGTCTCAGGTGTCGAGATGGACGAATGCAAGGGACTTGGCACGGGCACTATATACACTATAGGTACTGGTCCTGCAGTTTGCTTCCCTTTCATGCTGTAGGTAAGTAACTTCCCCTGAGCCGTGGATCTAACACCTCTCATCTTCTTCCCTGTTCCTTTTCACTCTCCTCTTCAACCGTTCCTCCATGCCATACTCCTAAATCGGTCACCAAACTCTCACCAATCTCCCTTTCTCGTCTCATACTCTCAGTGTCGGGTGAATTGTCCATGGATGAGGTTTCCTCCAGACGGTAATATGGCTCAAGCTCCCTGAAGTGAACATCCATGCTCACAAACCTCTTCTTCTCTACTGGGCTCCAGCACACGTACTTCTTCTGAGTCGCCGAATAGCCCACGAAGACACTTGATTGCTTTAGGGTCAATTTTTTCAACAGACGGTCTGTTGTCCTTCACAAAACATACGCAGGCAAATACCTTCAGCGGGAGTATCCTACTATTATTTTTTTGCAATATCTCACATGGAAACTTCCATCCCAGTACTTTCGAGGGCATCCTGTTGATCAGTTGAGCTACTGTCAACACTGCATGCCCCCACAGACTCTGTGTGACATTCATGTCGATCATCATGTTCCTTGTCACCTCCAGAAGGTGTCTGTTCTTCCTTTCTGCCAATCTATTCGGTGCTGGTGTGTATGCACAGGTGGTCTGATACTTTATCCCTTGGGCTGACAGATATTCCTCAAGTGCTTTGTTGGTATACACTGTTCCATTATCAGACCTCAGTACCTTCACCACTGCTCTGTACTGAGTCTAGATATGTTTATGAAAGTCCCGAAAACAGGCAAAGATATCACTTTTATTCTTCATCAAATTCAGCCAGATGACACGAGAGGAACAATCAATAAAAGAAACGAAATACTTGTAACCATTCATAGTAATTGTGGTGCACAACCCCCAAACATCAGAATGTATAATATCAAAACAGAAGAGCTCCTATGGCCCGCACTAACATATGAGCTTCTAGTAAGTTTGCTTAAATCAAATGCATCACATACTAGTTTCTTCTTATTTGCTTTCTCATAAATAGATGGATATAACCTACTCAAAATACCAAAAGAGGAGTGCCCTAATCGGCTGTGGTGGAGTATGAGTGTATCCTCGGCCCTCATCTTCGGTCCTCCCATTCCTGTCCTCTGCCACACACCAATGCCGAATCTAGGCTTTTCCGATCCAGGTACCATAGTCCATCATGCCAAGTGTCAGTCCCAAGTCTTCGTCCCGTCTCCTTCTCCTTCTTCTTCTCCTGGAAGATAACCTTTGTAATATCAAAAGAGACAATACATTTTAGTTGGAGGATTATAGAACTAATGGACAAAAGACTGACTGAAAAAGAAGAAGCACGCAAAACATTGGATAATTTTACTGAACTTGTACAATTGGTAGTACCCTTACCGACCACTAGCTGGAAAGTACCATCGGCTGTTTGAATGTTGTCCGCCGATGCTAGGTGAGTGTAGGAAGAGAACTCACTAGCATTCCCTGTCACGTGTCGAGACGCACCCGAATCGACAATCCAGTCCGACGATATAAGGAAAGACATAGATGCAAGGGCGAGTGAATCGTCAGTACCTTCCGATGGATGTGCATACATGGCAGCATTGCCTCTGGCGAAGACTGACGTGGACTTCTCCTCAGTCCCACTCCTCCTGTCTCCATCGCTTGACGCTCTGTGCTTTTTCTTGAGTACCTACAACATGCCCACAGTGCTTGATCCTCCTCAGTATAGGCGCCATCAGTTCCCTCATCGTCGTCTGCTACCAGCAGGTCGCCCGATAACCTCCTCGACCATCCTGTCGACCCCTACGACCACGGCCACGTCCTCCAAACTGTCCACGTCCACCACCTGAATCTCCCTTCTTGGGTGGTTTGGTGCAAGCATACCTCAGATGGCCCACCTCCCCGCAGTTGTAATACTGCCGGGGGTCTCCCTTAGGTCCTGTGCCGCCTGATTTGGCAACCGCCAATGCTGACTTCACTTCAGGAGGACCACCTGTCCTTGCCTGCAGCTTGATGCGAGTCTCCTCCTGGATCATGGCCGAGATAGCCTCCTCAAGTGTAGGGATCTTCGGTTGGGCTAGAAGTAGTGCTGTACTCTTAGCAAACATTGCAGCCAGTCCCTTAAGAAACTTCATCGTCCTCTCCTGCAGACATACCTGTCTCTCCTTACACTTCGGGTCCTCGTAGCTCGCCCGATCTAAGGAGTGATCGTAATCCAACCACATACGCTCCAACTCCGTGGCATACTTCTGCACCGTCTTCTCTTCCTGTACGTTGTCGTCGATTTTTCCCTTGATCTGAAAAATTCTCAAGTTATTTCCCACACCATCGTAGGTCCTCTTCAACTTCTCCCACACGTCCTTTACCATCTCTAGGCCATCCACTGTGGCGGCGATCGACTGGACTAAAGAATTGAGGAGCCAAATGTAGATCACCATATGAGTGGACTTTCACTCGTTGCGTCCTGCCGAGCCCTCATTTGGCTGTCTTCTCTCATGACAAAAAATCCTCCAGGTTCATCCCTGCGAGGGTTCTTCTCATCCGTCGTGACCAACTCAGGTAGGTGGCCGGTCCATCAAGCTTCAGATCGATGGAGGGAAGCTCCAACTTCGCAGGTGTTCGTGTCGCGCTCTCACCAGCCGACAGTTTTATCAGCTTCATCAACGTTGCGACCTCCGCAGGGTCCAACTTTTTGATGATCTCCTCCATCGATTCTCCTATTCTCCGATCACCTCATACCCGCCCACTATTCAAGTTCGTCCTCTCCTAGACCCGATCATGTCTCTCCCCCATCGGATCTAGGCCTTCGATGTCAACGTCCGGAACGACCCGCATGAGACGCCGGAAACCGCGGTAGAAGGCTCTTGCGGGCTCCGCAGGAATCGCGGCTTCGCGGTGGTGGCGGAAGTGTGGTGGCGGCTGCAGCGACGGCGGTGGTGGGCGAACGGTGCGGTAGCGGTGGTGGCGGCTAGGGTTCGGCGGCTAGGGTTTGTGGCGGCTAGGGTTTGTGGCGGCTAGGGTTTGTGCTCTGATACCATGTAGAATATTTTGGAGTTCTATTTTCATTATAATCTCTTGGCTATATATATATATATATATATATATATATATATATATAGCCTTACAACTCTCCATCTTACATAAAATCTCCTAATACATTATAATATACCAACACTTCATGCTGCCGTTTCCAACACCTCTTGACGAGCGCACATCCTATAACCATTCACAACCTTTTTGTAACAACCCTAGTGGGATTATGCACCTTGCTTAGAGGTAAAATAGTAGTTAAAGGGGCCATTATGACTAGAGATGGGTCTAAATGAACAATGGATTGCAGTTTTAAAGAAGGATATGGTTTTTTAGTGTTTCAGAGGCCGAGTGGGAAGAAAATGATTCACACATCCAGCAAAAAATAAATAAATAGATAAAGGCTTTGTTGTAATATCATTAAGCTTGAATATGGATACTAATCCGGTAACCCCTCTCTCTCTCCAAGTTGAACCAGGGTCTAAAGTTCCCGTGACACCTTTTAATGCTATTTAAAATAGTGTCAGGTTTGTCCAATATTTTTTAATATGTTTTTCTTCTCTTTTATTTTGGACAGTGGTTTTATATTGGTGTCATCTGGTACTATGGAGTATACTTTGACCAAGGAGGATGTAGGACGACGCATGACATTTATTTATATTCCTACTAACTTTGAAGGTATGTTCATCTTTAGAAAGTGCTTGGTCATCACAGACATTGATGATCGTTTCCAGTGGAGTTAACCAACTCTCTCGGTGTAACTTGTGTTTCCAGGGCAGGAGGGGAAGTCTGAAACTATCATGACTGAGATTGTAAAGCAAGGTAGAATTAGTATGCTGCATTCACCTTGCTACATACTTGTGGTCTTAGAAGATTTTTCATCATAATATCTCTTCCATCTAATTTCAGCCCCACCAAAGGTAATAAATTTGAAGATAATTGGAGATCTTCAAGAAGGGAATAAAGTGACTGTTTCTGCAATAGTATCTGGAGGGACTGAGGGATCAAGTAGGGTCCAATGGTTTAAGACGAGCACGCCAAAATTCGAGGGTGAAATTGGTCTGGAAGCAGTTAGTACCTCCAAAATCGCAAAGGTGAGAGAGAAAATTTGATTTGTCTTTTTAATTCAATATACTAAACCAAATTCGCGACTTGTGTGGGTGTGTAGACCATTCTGCTAATTGTTCCCTTTTTTAAAACGAAATGTAACTTGTTTTTAATCTTTAATGAATGATACATGTTTATAGGCATTTCGTCTTCCCCTTGGTGCTGTTGGGTACTATATAGTTGCAAAATTTACTCCTATGGCTCCGGATGGAGAAACCGGTGAACCAGCATATGTCATATCAGGAAATGTTGTTGAAAGTAAGTTATTGTAAAGTTCAGTTTTTTTGGAATATAATAGAGAATTCTTCAAAGTGCCAGTACACTGGTGCATATAATTAGTACATTAATTTTGGATTCGTATAGACCATGAAAGATGAAATCTTGAATTTGAATTATTTTATACTTTATTTTGAATATGGAATGTCACAACTCTTATTTTTCTCCAAATTGTTGAACTCAATATGTTGGCTAAATCTACTAGACTGCCATTTATCTCCATTTAATTGACGAGGTGTTGATGAAGTTTTTCTATGTTTTAGGAGGTTTTCAAAGAATCTAATACGTCACCTTTTTCTTGTATAAATATCATACAGCAGAATTGTTCAATTAACGAGTGTCTAACTTATTATCTATGTCCCTACAGAATGATATAGAAATTAATTGTCAGATAGGATACCCATATCAGTATACAACTTTGTTATGCATATATGACATTTTCTTTTGTGGGGGAGGTTTCTAGATCCAGTATGTGTCACGTCCTGACTCCGTAGAGTAGATAGTCGTCTCCCGGACGTGATATCATGCTTGTCTAGGTTGCGCAACGCACAAGACAAGTACGTGTATTTTTGATAATTCATTTGAAACACAGAGTATAAGTTACATTGCTCACAATACAACTTTGTTATGCATATATGACATTTTCTTTTGTGGGGGAGGTTTCTAGATCCAGTATGTGTCACGTCCCGACTCTGTAAAGTCGATAGTCGTCCTCCGGGCGTGATGTCATGCTTGTCTAGATTGCACAACGCACAAGACAAGTACGTGTATTTTTGATAATTCATTTGAAACACAGAGTATAAGTCACATTGCAGCAGAAAGTTGAACACCTCCTTTGTCACGACCGCACCCGGGTGTTCGGGTACGAGTGCGTGGGCACGCCCAGCCTACGCCGCAGTGTCGGCGGTAGAACGCTGTCTGGAACTAGTACTGTATAATCAACACCTCATAATATAAATGGAACAAATATTATACTCAATCACAAAACAAAGCTAGGTAGAAATATGCTGTAGTATATATGTATATAAATGTTACAGTACACAATCTTGTGGTAATAAATCATACAACTATAGTAAGAGTGCAAACTTTAACTATTGTCATAATTAGGTCTCCCGCTTGCGGCCTTCCTCGATCCTCCAGGAGGTAAAATCAGGCTAGAAGCTATTTTCCCAAAAATCCATAATTGATGGAACACATGTCCTTCTAAGTGCTACCTGAAATATTATCCAGTCAGGATTAAACGAGTACAATTCTAATAGCAGTTTCAATACATGATAAGGACTATAAAACAGTGATAGAAAAAGTAGTACATAATGGATAAATAAACTGACATCAAGGCATGGTAAGAAAAGAACAAGAAAATGAATAAACAGAAAAATATATCATGTATCAATAAGGAAATCTTTAGTCACTAAGTGTTTTGAAATACTAGTTTGATTATGTGATCGGATTAGGATTGCACAATACGAGCCGGCTAATCATACGTGAAGTGTATGGTTAGCCTTTGCACATGAATTATATTTGCATAGGATTTAAGGGTATGATCACATATAAACTAGCATTTTTTCGCCCAGATTAGCATACATGAATCATACGAATATCAAGTATTATACAAGATCAAGGTCTAAAAACACAAGATATGCTAGTCCGTGTTTCTTCGTGTCAGGAATCAAGTACAACAATACTACATGTGTTATAGAAATTATCAGTAAGAAAACTGTCAGAGACTGTACTCACCTCGGGTCCAAAGCGGGTGAAACAAGTCATAGTGTGTGACGGGATCCAGATAACCTATATCATAAATAATTCACATTAATTGGTGAAATATAATTAAGTAGATTTAACCCACCAGATTTCTAGGTCAATTTTATGCTATTTCTGGTTATAGATGGAACAAATATCTATATAAAAAACTTAAATATAAAAATAATGTATATATAAGACAGTTTAAAGTATCGGCCGATACCGATCCGATACGGCCGATACCGATACAGTTTGGCATGTCCCGATCCGATACCGACCGATACCCGATACTGACCGATACCGACATTAGAGGTCCCTTTTCCAGTCAATTCAGCAAAAAAAATTGAATTAAAAAGACCAATTAGAAAGGATGTAAAAGCATAGTAAGGTTGTAAAAACATATAAAAGAGGAAAACTTATCTATCGCATATAAATCAATCGACAAGGATGACTATTATTTCATTCAATATCAAAAATACTAAGAAACAATACTGAAAATACTTTAAATTATGCATAAATGTATAAAATATATTCTCTAAAATGTTAATAATTTACTAATAGTTGTTTGCTTTCCGATACCAAAAAATCCGATACTCCGATCCGAAACCGCCGATACTACCGATACCGCCGATCCCGATACTCATAGGAATGGTCCGATACCGATTCCGATACCGATACTTTGAACCTTGATATATATATATATATATATATATATATATACACACACACGCGCGCGCGCACACACACATATGTAGATATATATATATATATATAAATACATATATAGATACACACACACACATATATATATATATATATATATATATATATATATATATACACATATATAGATATACATATATATAAGATATATAGATTCAATATAGTATACATATATATTTATAGATACATAGATATATAGGTAAATACATATATTTATATAGCTTTACTATTCCTGCTGCTTGCTGCAGCTGCTATTACTGCATGCTGCTGCAGCTGCTGTTGTTGCTCTGCTGCTCTCTGCTGCAGCTCCTCCCCTCCCTCTTGACACACACACATATATATATATATATACACACACACTTATCCTAGTTAGAGTTACAATAATTTGAAGAGGATCAAGGGTTACCTTATGAGGATAACTCCTATTCCCTTACTAATAGGGTTGAGGGGAGAGTGGGATGGGTTGGAAGAAGAGGGTAAGGGTCCTTATATAGAGTTGAGAGGGGGTTGGGTCATGTGAGAGGGTGGGTGAGGGAATTATGTAGAAGGTGATGAGGTGTCACCTCTTGGAAGTGTGTAGGAGGGTATGGAAGTGTGTAGAGAGGGTGATTTGTCAAGATATTATGAGATTATGATGAATTGACTGTTTTGCCCTTAACCAATTCAATTTGGATTCCTCTTATTATGAGAATGTGTGGAAGTGTGTAGAGAGGGGATGAGGTGTCCATGGAAGGGTGTGGAAGGGTGAGGTGTCTAAGAATTGTGTAGAGAAGAGGAGATCATGATGACATCATCGTGATGTGAGTGATGAGGTCATCGTGACATATGCGATGATGTCATCGTTTTTATTAATAAATCCTAATTAATACTTAATCAAATTTGGAGAAAAATGGTAAGGTTACAATTCTACCTTCCTTAGAAAAATTTTGTCATCGAAATTTAAAGTATATCATACAAAAAGAAAGAAGAAATACCTCAAAATTCAAAGAGGTATGAGTACCGCTCACACATCTCATCTTCTCCCAAGTTTCACTCAGGGAGTGATGACTCCAAGCGACACGAACAAATAAAATCGTCAGGTTACGCGACACCTTTTATCTGCGATCTAGTATCTCCACGGGCTGCTCTTGGTAGCTTAGACTCGGTCCCATTTCAATCTCTGAGTGATCTAATACGTGGTGGTTAGGGTCAGCCACGTATTGTCTCAGCTGGGATGCATGAAACACGTTATGTACTCCCTCTAATATATGTGGCAAAGCTAGCCGGTAGGCTACGGTACCGACCTTTTCGGTAATAGTGAAAGGTCTGATAAACCTTGGACTGAGCTTCTCGCTTCTCCTGAAACGAATCGTACTACGTGCTGAATTTTTTTGCAAGAACACCAATTTGTCAACCTCAAACTCTAACGGTCTCCGGCGACTATCGGACAAGTGCTTTTGTCTGTCCTGAGCCACACAAAGTCTTTCTCTAATCTGCTCTACCTTCTCCGCAACATCTACTACCATTTCTGGTCCCAACAATGCTCGCTCGCCTACGTCGTCCCCGGATATACTTATTTAAAGGACACGTTTCTTTTGAAGAATTTTAACTTCTGGATATGCTCCTTCCATTCTAGATATGTTCCTTCGTACTCTATCATGGAATAAGAGTATTTGTAGTATGTATCTCGGACATATATGCAATGAGTTTCTTTAACATGATATATTTCAGCATCATCTTCTATATCTCTGATGACGGGCTGCTGGATCTCATAAAATATTTTATAAACTGGCGCCCTATGCCAATCCGGCAAATTCTATCGTTCTTTTACAAATTGCGGATATACAAAAAGAGTGTAGTCACTCCCGTCCCAGAGTAGGTTTGATAGGAACCGGTCCATAACCTATGCCCTTAAAATTTTTAGATCAATTATCTGAAATAGAATTTCAAGAATACTAAAATAGCTGCATTCAAAAATTTCTAATAACTTCAAGTTTTTAGATCATCCTTAATTTCTTTACTTTCGTTCAAAACTTAATCATATCTAATTTAAGTTCCAATTCTATATAGGATCCATATTGATTTTTTTTTAACAAGATCATCCGTCTAACCATCCCAATTCCTTATCTAATACTAACAAAAGACTTCTAAAATTTATACTAATTAGGCACAAACAAACAAATAAATACTTATTTATAGAAAATTAACTTTTCAAGAAGTCTAATATAATATTATTTTACAGGAAATCTATTAAGTAATAAAATGAATCATGTATGTATAAGTTTTTAGAGGGAGAATACTTACTGAAATCAGGAATACTGTCGAAAAATAAGATTGGTTGGTTAAACAAGGATACAATTCAATATTCTAAATAAGTAAGATATTGATGAAATAAGGAGATTTAAGATATTTCAAGAAGGTTGAAAATTTATGAAAAATAGATATATGAGAATCTGACAAGAAAATGTGACAAAGTCAGGATTGTGATCAAGATATCGAGGAGCCATTTAACAAACTATATGCAATACAATATATACAATACAATATATAGTATGCCTATACCTCAAGCAGGATATTGCTGGTATTAAATTACCTATTAGTTCTTTCAGTATATTTCATCAAATCTAAATAGAGATCTTAAATCATTATTGTCATTATTGGCCTATTAGCTATATGGTCCTTATCTCCTTGATAGCTTTAGACAAATCTGGATCCTAAGCTTAATGATACTATATTCAAGGTCCTTAGGGTATTTTCTTGCAATTCTCCATCAAGCCTTTCTAATGAGAATATTGTTGCTTGTTCTAGATTTCAGGTCATGCCTATCTTTACTTTTGATTTCCTCAAATGACAGTCTTCGGTTAGGATTCTTAACTATATTCATCAGACACGGATCAATATGATAAGCAGAATGAACTACGGTTGTCTAATATTTCTTATCCTACGGTCCCTTACTTCTGAAACTCGATGTTTATTCCTTAATATTATCTACACAATAGTAATATGTTTAATCTAAATCCAACCGATATTTTTATTCAAATCTTCGTGTTTCATCTGATAATGCCTAGTTCCTTCATTTGAAATCTTAAGAATCCAACTAGACTCAAAATTATTTCTGTATTAGTTCATTTCTATCTCCCGAGAACTTTCAATCTAAAAATATAACTGATCGAGTCTGTATCTTCCAAATATTATTCTTTATTTTATTTAGCATCCTTTTATATGGTTCACAATATATAAACCATGACACTCACTTGTAATACGCAAACACAAGCACAAATGGATATCAAATTATAATTCTCCTCTAGATACACAAACATATTATATAATACCAAGTATTAACACCAATACCTATATGGGATACAAGGATTTGGGGTTCCTATTTTGTGATTGAGTATTCTCTTATTCCTAATTTTCGATATCCTATCGCAGACTCGTAATAATACTCTAGTCCTAAGTACTACTACGACATTGCACTTATTGCGAAGTCAGACCTGCATGAGCACCATAAAAATGTGTCACGACCCGCACCCGGGTGTTCGAGTACGAGTGCGTGGGCACGTCCAGCCTACGCCGTAGTGTCGACGGTAGAACGCTATTTGGAACTAGTACTGTATAACCAACACCTCATAATATAAAGGGAACAAATATTATACTTAATCACAAAACTAAGGTAGGTAGAAACATGCTATAGTATATATATATGTATATAAATGTTATAGTACAAAATCTTGTGTTCATAAATCATACAACTATAGTAAGTCTGCAAACTTTAACTATTGTCATAACTAGGTCTCCTGCTTACGACCTTCCTCGATCCTTCAGGAGGTAAAATCAGGCTCGAAGATGGAGCACAGAACCTTCTAAGTGCTACATGAAATATTATCCAGTCAAGATTGAACGAGTACAATTCTAATAGCAGTTTCAATACATGATAAGGACTATAAAACAGTGATAGAAAAAGTAGTACATGATGGATAAATAAACTGACATCAAGGCATGGTAAGAAATGAATAGGAAAATGAATAAACAGAAAAATATGTCATGTATCAACAAGAAAATCTTTAGTTACTAAGTGTTTTAAAATACTACTTTGATTATGTGATCGGCTTAGGATTGCACAATGGGAGCCGGCTAATCATACGTGAAGTGTATGGTTAGTCTTTGCACAGGAATTATATTTGCACATGATTTAAGGGTATGATCACATATAAACTAGTATTTTTTTGCCCCGATTAGCATACATGAATCACACGAATATCAAGTATTATACAAGATCAAGGTCTAAAAACACAAGATATGCTAGTCCGTGTTTCTTCGTGTCAGGAATCAAGTACAACAATACTACATGTGTTATAGAAATTACCAGTAAAAAATCCATCAGAGACTACTCGCCTGGGGTCCAAAGCGGGTGAAAAAAGTCAGTATGTGACGGGGTCCAGATAAGCTATATCATGAATAATTCACATTAATTGGTGAAATATAATTAAGTAGATTTAACCCACTAGATTTCTAGGTCAATTTTATGCTATTTCTGGTTATAGATAGGACAAATATCTATATAAAAAACTTAAATATAAAAATAATGTATATATATATATATATATATATATATATACACATATATGTAAATACATATATATAGATACATATATAAATACATATATAGATACACACACACACACACATATATATATATATATATATATATATATATAGATACATGGATATAGATACATAGATATATAGGTAAATACATATATTTATATAGCTTTGCTATTGTTGCTGCTTGCTACTGCTTGCTGCAGCTGCTGTTGTTGCTCTGCTGCAGCTCCTCCCCTCCCTCTTGGCTGCAGCTCCTCCCCTCCCTCTTGACACACACACACACACACACACACACACATATATATATATGCACTTATCCTAGTTAGAGTTATAAAAATTTGAAGAGGATCAAGGGTTACCTTATGAGGAGAACTATTCCCTTGCTAATAGGGTTGAGGGGAGAGTGGGATGGGTTGGAAGGAGAGGGTAAGGGTCCTTATATAGAGTTTGAGAGAGGGGGTTGGGTCATGTGAGAGGGTGGGTGAGAAAATTATGTAGAAGGTGATGAGGTATCACCTCTTGGAAGTGTGTAGGAGGGTATGGAAGTGTGTAGAGAGATTGAGTTGTCAAGATATTATGAGATTATGGTGAATTAACTATTTTGTCCTTAACCAATTCAATTTGGATTCCTCTTGTTATGAGAATGTGTGAAAGTGTATAGAGAGGGGGTGAGGTGTCCATGGAAGGGTGTTGAAGGGTGAGGTGTCTAAGAATTATGTAGAGAAGAGTTGAGGTCATGATGACATCATCGTGATGTGAGCGATGAGGTCATCATGACACATGCGATGATGTCATCGTTTTTATTAATAAATCCTAATTAATACTTAATCAAATTTGGGGAAAATGGTAAGGTTACCTCTTTGTATAGGAAGAAAAGACTTTTCATTCATAACTTGAAATGTAATTTACATTGATATGAAGTACATTGCTATGCCGTATCGTCTACATTGCTTTGAAATAACAAAAAGAACAAACAAGCTGCCATGAAGTAATACTTGTTGTCCCATATATTACACCCTCGTATTGATTGAAACAAAACGCCTCCTAAATGAATTAGCTTCAACTATATTTCAAAATAGAAAGAGCTTCAAGTCATCTATTCGATCTTCAGCTTTAGCTTAGTACCATGCGCCCTCCGCGTTCCCGACCCCTGAGTATACTTGGGAATGCACTGGTGAGCGGGACGAGCCCACTCGTCTAAACCGACGCTGCTTATTAAATAGTCGCATGCATTTAAAGTTATCTTGCTATCGAAAACTAGAGTGAATTTGCAGTTCATATCGTAGGCACATTTGAAAGCAATAGCATTGAATTTATATATAGCACGCATCGATGATAGCTTATTCACCCGATGCGTGTGTCCCTGCACTGAAACAGAGAATACTTACCCCTGCATAAAACAATACGTTAGCATACGTTCTATCTTATATGTGGCTATTGGTGATATTGTAGACACTATGAAGGACTATTACATGGCATTACGGCGCGTCCTATCATCCCGGATTGCAAGCCCCGTTGAAGGTCCTGCAATGCCCCGCGCCGTAGCACGTCTCTTAAATTCCTCCTAGGTCGATTCGGTTCCGGTATTCCGGATACCGTTTCAAGGAAACATTAAACCTTGTGCACAAGTTGTCCATGACCATGCGAATGCGTGAGCAGTTTATCTATAAAACATATGCATGTCACGAAGCAGATTTAAGCAGTATTATTATGTACTCATGCGACAGATTCAATCTTTCCTCTAAGCCGTATGTTCCGATTTGGCACCCTGTTGGCACTAAATACTCTGAGGCACCATGCCACAACCTATGTTTTAGATACCGAATCCCTTCTGAAAGCCGCCGTAGCACGTCTCTTAAATTCCTCCTAGGTCGATTCGGTTCCGGTATCCCGGATACCGTTTCAAGGAAACATTAAACCTTGTGCACAAGTTGTCCATGACCATGCGAATGCGTGAGCAGTTTATCTATAAACATATGCATGTCACGAAGCAGATTTAAGCAGTATTATTATGTACTCATGCGACAGATTCAATCTTTCCTCTAAGCCGTATGTTCCGATTTGGCACCCTGTAGGCACTAAATACTCTGAGGCACCATGCCACAACCTATGTTTTAGATACCGAATCCCTTCTGAAAGTTCCGTGATTTCGAACCACAACTGCCGGCTTCATTTACGAAGCTTCTGTTATAGGTCACGCACATAGATGCGCTCGACGATTACAATTATCCCATGTTCTATTCTTAGTGGTAAGCATGCATTGTGGCTATCATTTCATTTACATTCAACCGGACATCGTCGATTTGAACGTATTCGAGACAAAGAATTTGTTTGCACGAAGGAATAGAGAAGAAGGGACCGAACCACCCACCAATTAGATAATGCGTCGAGAGAGGGAAACCCGCTTCGCTACGATCAAATGTCAGTTACGCTCGTTCCTGCAATGGCACTAGCATCGTGTTAGAATCCGTTCTTTTTTCCTTCCAATCGAATTCCTTAGAAAACGAAAGCAGACAACGACGCGAAAACAATTTCATCTAAAACCTCGCAATGAAAACTTTCAAGAAAAACAACAACAATGGACCGGTCCCGTCAAAGGGACTTTTATATGGAGCTCACTCGTCGAGACGTAGTCCACTGCATCTTGGACTTATTCCAACATAAGCCAAACCATGAGTTGAAATGATTCTCGTTTATTCGTCCGAATTGGTTCGATGTCGAAGGGGTTATTCGATATTAAGTTCAGATTGAGTCCGACTAGCCACAAGCCTATTACGTACTGCGTTTCCCGGTCGGAACGGGGCACTATAGTATGTGCTCAAGTTCATATGCTATATCCAGCATTCTGTATATGCAGTAAGCACTATCCTTATCTACAAGTTGACACTATTGAAAATTTACTGTCTTATTGCATGTATACTAATGAAATTGGTGCTTGCAGTCTGTGACATGTAATTTCCCTGAATATTTTTCCCTTGTAAGAAATTTCATATGCTTTCAACTTTATCTCCAAGAGGCTTCTCTTTATTGCTTCTAGCACTCTCAAGCTCTTATGTTCGAGTCTTTGACTTCTGGAAGATATTGCCACATGAAGAGGGTAATTTTTTAGGCTTTCATGCCAAAGCCAAGATTTTGGCTCGGAGATCTTTCCAAGCGTGGGTTGGGCTAAGATTTAAAACCTAGGTCAGGCAGACAAACACTGAGGCCCCTTTTGTGTTTCCACATGTAAGTTAATTATGCAAATGGCTTTGAGCAAAATATTGTATAAAGACCGATACACCCAAGTACTGCAGGAGGACAATTCCTGGAGCATAGTTCGCAGTATGGGACGATACTGAAATCAATAATGAAACCGCCAAAACTACCAAACCGATTCAAAACCACCGAACCAGCTGTAACTGCCAAGCCAATTAAGAAGGGTCCAATTCTGATACCAGTACTGTGAACAATGGTCTAGAGTTCTATTTCTGCTGGCTGGCTAGGAGCTTGTTATATAGCTCTCCTGGATTCGAGCACTTCAAGCTATTTTGACCTTACGCTCTTCATGGAGGACCTAACATTTGACAAGGGCTTTAAGTTATTTGGGTTGGGCCCTATATTGTGCCTCAACTCAGGTTTCTGTTTTCTGTGTGGTCCACCATCCCAATACTCTTCCATGGCCTATTTAGAGAGATCACAACCGAGATCCTCAACAATGTCCATCCTCACCTTAAAGCACCTCAAACTCTTCAGAGACTTACATCTTAGGACCTTAAGCTCATTCACGGATGACAGCCCCTCCAAGGTTCTCTCCTCCTTCCATGACAGCTTACCTCTTAAGGCCTCCTGTGAATTTATGATTGACCTCGCCCTTGAGGACCTTATGTTTTTCCATGGCTGAATTCACCCTGAAAACCTCAGGCTAATTCATGACTACTTTCACCTCCAAAGTCTTCAAGCTTATCCATAACTGTCCGATATTCTCTAAATAATTTTGGCTAACCACCACCAAGTAGAAAGGATCTCAAGATTTTCCACTGCCACCTCCAAGGACCTCTACGGTTCTACTTCATCTATGTTCAATCTCACTTTTAAAGGCCTCAGGCTCATTTGTTGCTTCCCTTACCTCTGAAGACCTAAAGCTTTTCTACATCCAATCCTCACCTTTGAGAACCTTTGTCTCATCAATGGCTAGCCTTAGCTTCGGTGAAATCAAACTCGTCAATGTTGACCTAACAACACTTCATTTTCAACCAGATTAGCTTTAAGGTCAACTAGCTTAACTCTTAGTGGTCAACAAGCTTTGTCCCCAGTTAGGTTTTCATGGCCAACAGGTTTCATACGTCGATGCTCAGCATATTTATGGCTGACCACCTCACTAGACAGGCCAGCATAGCGCTACAATAAGGAGCTCAAACACACATTGCTAAATATAATTTACAAATTATATAATTTTTTAAGAAAAACAAACCAAAGAAAAGCTGTTGCCATTCTTCTCCTTTGTCATTCTTTCATAGGAGCATTTTGAGAAGGGTAATACGGCTCAGTGTTAGAGCTACATTAACTTATTGCTTTGGGATTACTAGTGATATAGGCTTTGTTGTTGTTGTTGCAGGAGGGTTTATTGAGATATAGGCTTTTGTTGTGTTGCAAGATCATTGACATCTCTTTACAAATATGTCAAAACCTTCATAGATTCTTCAATCAAGACATTTTAATTCTCCGGTCAATGAAATGATTCCTACTGCTGAATGCTCATTTGTTGTATGTTCTAAAGCCTTTCTTTTGCCTTGTAAAAGTTTATTCAACTTGCCTTTGACTAGATTTTTAAACAAAAGCAGTTATGCATGTGCTTACAACATTTAATGCCCTAGCTTTGGTTCCGAGTATTTTTATTGTTAAATGTATTTATTGGCTTATTACATTCTGGCAGAGCTTCCACCAAGCCTGAACTTTCTTTCTGTAACCGGAGATTATTCTGAGGGTGAAATGTTGACAGCGTCATATGGCTATATTGGGGGTCATGAAGGCAAAAGTCTATACAGTTGGTATCTTCATGAAGTATGTCCTGCTAGTTCGTCTAATTGTGTTGATCCTTCTCACTTTTCACACTTAGAAATCAAACTTCTGTGATTTATTCATAGGTTATGAGTTAGGTTGTCCACTTTTGTTCTTGCTAGTTGTACCTTGATATTGACCTCTGGTGCTTTGCAGACAGAAACTGATGCAGGTGTGTTGGTACCTGAAGCATCAGGCCGTCTTCAGTTCCGCATAGCAAAGGATGCTATTGGTAAATTTATTTCCTTTAAATGTACTCCTGTACGTGATGATGGCACTTTGGGCGAACCAAGAGTTTCCATGGGACAAGAACGAGTGCATCCAGGTATTGAGCTTCTCATAGTTTATGGGAATTTGACCATTATGCATTTCATATTAATGATTCTGTCAAGTGCTTTTACCCCGCTAACGGATTTATACATGAAAATTTGCTGAATTCAAAGGGGCCAAATTTGAAATTGAAACCATAGTTCAATAGAGCCAAGACAAAATATTGAAATTATGCTTAGTTAAAAGCTGCCGCAGTGGTTGAGTACATTGATTTCTGGTTGCTTGTGAAAAATGACCATGAGTTTTGGTACAGGACTTGACTAAAGATCTTTTAGTAACTATTATCAATAATTTGTTATGATTCTATTAGATTTGTTCCGAGGTTCGTTGTATCAGAAATGGAATCGGTGTCTGGCCCTTCTTATGGGCATTAATATCGGCTGTTTTCGCAATTTCTGCGGTTCCGGGTTGGAGTTTCGGAGTTAATGATTTGGGAAGCCAAAAGATAAGAAGAAACTATTTAAAAATAGAAAAGTATTTGAAAGATTTAGGCCTTATCTTTTATATTATTTGTTGTTTCTCGTTAGTTTTGAATGGAACAAAATTCAACATTGGTGAATTGGGTCATCTACAATAGATTTTGTTTGTTCTTTTACTTGCTTTTAAACAAAATACTCGGGCAATTTATAGTTTGGTTATGATGTATTAATAAATTTATAATATATGACTTTGATAAATGGTAGTGGTTAGAGTGTGTTGATAAGGAATTTTTTTGACAACTGTAGCATGTTGATCTTCAGCAAGACCAAATTATCGTGCCGACATTGTCATTTGCCATACTTCACTCTCTCTTTTAATTATTCTGTCACATTGGGTGTGAAAGGGAGCCACAGTTTCGGTATCTGTGGGGATCAGTATTGGATCCGACATGCCAAAACTGATATCATATGGATGATACAGATTAGAATCAGCTGATATTGCAAACCTTGATTTGCTCTTCTCTTGTTAGGATTGCATTGTTATTGCTTGTCATATTTGTTTCAACACCAAAAATGTCCCCTTGTTACAAACATTATTTTATGAGAATATCTGTGAATATTTTTTTCCAACAAAGTGTTTCACTAACTTCTCAACATTCAACAGTTTTTCACTAACTTCTCAACATTCAGGAACCCCACGATTGCTTTCCCTGCAAATACTGGGTAAGGGCGTGGAAGGAACCACACTGGTAGCTGAAAAGAAATATTGGGGTGGAGAAGAGGGTGACTCAGTATTCCGATGGTTCCTGGTAAGAGGGAATCAGTCAGCTTTAATATCATATAGATAATTAGAAATATTTAGTTTGTTTACTTGTTTACTTTTACACGTAAGAAATGACTTTCAATATTTGTGATATGTTGTCACGCTTCTTATACAAGATGGAAATATATGTGATGCAGACTAGTCCTGATGGTGCTCAGGGTGAAATCAAAGGTGCAACAACTGCTTCCTATACTTTGTCATGCAGTGACATTGGTTCCTTTGTATCTGTTTCATGTGAACCGGTTAGAAGTGACTTGGCACGAGGTCCTATAGTGCTTTCTCAACATATTGGTCCCATTACACCTGGTTCGTTAAATCATACCAATATAAAAACTTTTCTTTACTTGTGCAGTGTAATTAGATCTCTACAATATGTACCAAAGTGATTCTTTTTCTTTATTCATAAATGTTTATGTTTGGCCAATATAATTTGGCATTACCAATCGGCACTAATAGTTGGCTTGAGTATGTAATATTCTAGAAGTCAACTCAAGGTAGCTTTCTTTTTACTTGTGCAGGCCTGCCAACTTGTCAGTCACTTGAATTTCATGGATCAATGGTAGAAGGGCACCGCCTGAGCTTCATTGCTGTATATAGTGGAGGGTGAGATTCACTTTGAGAAACTTCTGCTTTGTTTCTTTTGGCTATTCTTTTTGACCTATATTTCTGCAAGAATCTGATAACGTTTTTCCATCTTAGTGAAAGGGGAGATTGCAACCATGAGTTGTTTCGGGTGAAAAGCAACGGTACAAAGGACAAAGTAACTGGTGATGGTAAGCTATAATCAATGATTAATATTGCTTGAAGGTATTGAACTTTACAAGGGTAAATGGTTGTAAATGTTTAAAAAACTATTGCAGATTTTATTGATTTGACTCTTGAGGATGTGGGTAGACGCATAGAGGAGGTTTACACACCTGTACGGAGTGATGGTTTAAGAGGATCTCCAAAGAACATTATATCTAATGTCATTGCTCCAGGTAATTTTTCTTTCATATCACATGATGACATACTTGAATTTTGTAGACCACATTTGTGTTGGCCTGTTGACATTTCTTTCATACATTATATATATTGCTTCTTTTGTTATTCTACTAAAAATGGAAGGCTTATGGTAAAAGAGATATCGGCCTTTGATGGATCTTTCAAACGGTGATCGCGATTAGATTTCAACTGTCCATGTCTATGAAGTGGTTAGTGTCTTATTTTTTTCACTGTCGTTCCCAAGCTCGGATGAAGGCGACCGCTTTTATTTTCATCTATATTGCATACCACGGATTTGACACAACACAATTCAGACATGGTCCCGCGAATCGAGCACCTATTTTGATGTGTCATATTGTATTTTGGAGTACCAATAGCGTGTCCGATATATGCCCGTGCTTCTTAGATTTTTATTATCGGTTCCATGCCTGAATATAGGAAGAGAACTGCTTTATGTAGCTGACAACCCATTGTAAAACACCATCGAATCTCTACGCATTGTAAAACACCATCGAATCTCTACGCAACGACTACTTGCCCTGCAAACTGGCAAACTGCTACAAATAACCAACCATAAAAATTTGGGAAATGTCACATGAGAGTAGCTTTCATATGTGTTGAAGTTCCTGCTACTACACCTTAGAAGCCAGAAACTCCTAGGAGGTCAACGAATCTCAGTAAGAACCTTCGATTCGGCGTTTCTTACTTGGGAGCTCGTTTGGAGCTCGTTTCCCCGATGACGGGAGCTTCGTTTCTCCGGGGACGGAAGCTCGTTTCCCCGACGACATGATCGCTTCCCATAATATGAACATAATTTTAGAAGATGACATAAATTTTGTGAGAGAAATTGAATATTTTCAATACACATTTATCAAAGTACCAAGAAACTAAAAATTTCTTACTTTGACGTCATAAAAAATTAACATGCGAAAGATCTCTCTGTAACTTTGAACTGAACTTTATAAATTCTAATAAATTTTAAGATATTTATAAGTTTTGATAACAATAATTAATAAACATTAAAAATTTATTAGCGCACGCTCCCAAATTTAGAATCTTCTAAGTAGTCGCGCTTCCCCGCCCCCGCTCCCGCCCCTGCTTCCGTCCCCGCTCCCGCTTCTGGCTTCTAAGTACTACACCATAAATCCAAGTTTGTGGTGGGGCTGAGGGTTAAATATTTATTTTTATTCCAACATGTCCCTACATGTCAAATGCCAATTAATATTGGTTAAGAGTTGGGATCATGCAAATGTACAACTTTTAAATTTTTTCTTAAAATGCACACGAGAGATTTAAAAATGGGTTGCTCTGATATCATGTTAAACTCCCAACTACTATATTATAACCATAGTTTGCAGTATTTGTAGATACTAATTTGATACAACCGGTACCAATACGGTTTGACATGTCCTGATCCGATGTCGCTACTAACCTGTTCCAATCAATTAGTCAAAGAAAATTGAATGTTGAATGAAAAAGACTAATAAACAAGGATGTAAAAGCATAGTAATCTATGTTGTACTGGGCGCTAGGCGAGACTAGGCAACATCCCACCCGCCTTACCTAGGTGTCGCCTAGACGTTCGCCCATAATACATCTGCTCTATGGCAGAGAAATATGTAGTTATATATATTACAATAAATATGTAGTATAAGAAATAAGCATTAAACATTAAGTGTAGAATATTTTGGAGTTCTATTTTTATATATATTAATAGTCTCTTGGCTATATATATATATATATATATATATATATATATATATATATATATATATAGCCTTACAATCCTCCATCTTACATAAAACCCCCTAATACTTTCTAATATACCAACACTCCTCAAGATGGGGGAAAGATATTCACTAAGTCCATCTTGTCACATCCTCTAATCATATCTACAGAGCTAAGTCCCTTGGTCAGACTGTCTGCTACCTGATCCTTGTTGGAACATGGCCTAGCTCCAGTAATCCACTGTCCAAATTCTCTTTGATGAAGAACCTATCGATCTTGATGTGTTTGGTTCTGTCATGCTGTACTGGATTGTCGGCGATACTGATGGCTGATTGGTTGTCATACCACAACCATCTTGGCTCCTTGATCCAGCTTTAGCTCCACCACCATACTCTTCAGCCATAGCAGCTCTGCAACTCCCAATGTCATAGCTTTGTACTCCGCTTCAGCTGTCGATCTGGCCACCACTAACTGCTTCTTACTCCTCCAAGAGACCAAGTTGCCTCTTACAAATATGCAATAGCCCGAGGTAAACCTTCTGTCATCAGCACAGCTAGCCCAGTCACTCACAGTAGCCCTCGATGCTCACGTGATCATTCTTCCTGAATATCAGCCCTTTTTCGAGGGCACCCTTCAAGTATCTAAGAATCTGGTACACTGGGTCAATATGACCCTTCCTTGGGCCATGCATGTAGCGGCTCATCACACTCACTACAAAGCAGATATCAGGACGTGTGTGGCTTAAATATATCAGCTTGTCCACCAGTCTCCGGTATCTGTCCCGGTCAACTGGTTCTCCAGCCTTAGCACCCAGCTTGAACCTCTGATTGATCGGCGTCGCTGCAGGTTTGCATCCCAACATCCCTGTCTCTGTGAGAAGGTCCAGCGCATACTTCCTCTGAGAAAGAACAATCCCCTCTGCTTCTCGAGCAATCTCAATCCCAAGGAAGTACCGAAGAAGGCTAAGGTCCTTCACCTCGAACTCCTTGCCAAGCTTTCCCTTGAGTTGGGCAATCTCATGCTCATTATCTCCTGTGATAATCATATCGTCCACATACACCGCAATCATGGTGATGTTGCCTCCACACCGACGGAAAAACACAGTGTGATCAGCGTTGACCTGCCGATATCCCATCCCTATCATAGCCCTCCTGAATATGTCAAACCACACTCGAGGAGACTGCTTCAGTCTATAGAGGGACTTCTTCAACCTGCAGACCTTGCCCACTGTCTTATCAGTGTAGAATCCTGGTGGTATCTTCATGTACACCTCCACTAGATCCCCATGAAGAAACACACTATTCACATCCAGTTGGTGTAGCTTCCATCCACCATTCGCTGCCAAAGAAATCAGGGTCCTGACGGTGCTCATCTTCGCCACTGGTGCAAAGGTTTCGTCATAGTCAATGCCGTATGCCTGACTGTATCATTTTGCCTCAGTCAAACCTTGTAGCGCTCAACCTGTCCATTTGGGTTATGCTTCACAGTAAAGACCCACTTGCATCCGACTGTCCTCTTCCCCTCTGGCAGTTTTACCAGTTCTAAAGTGTGGTTCTTCTCAAGTGCCCTAACTTCTCGTGCATTATCGTTTTTCACTTTGGATCGTTCTTGGCAACCTGCCAATTGTTAGGTACAGTAATACTATTCAAAGACGCAATGAATGTTCCATGAGAAGAAGAGATGTTATTATATGAAACAAACTGAGCAAGGTCCCAACCATAACTATCAGGAGGATTCTCCACATTGCTGCGAGTGGTCCTCCGTACTAATAATGGTGTGGGAGGGGTAGGAAGAATTATATCACCTGAAGGAAAATCTGGTGGTGGTGGTGTAGGTGTCTCAGGAGTCGAGACGGACGCAGGCAAGAGACTTGGCACTTGCACTATAGGTACTAGTCCTGCAATTTGCTTCCATTTTCTGCTGTAGGTAAGTAACTCCCCCTGAGCCGTGGGTCTAACACCTCTCATCTCCTCCTCCTCTTGTTCCTCTTCACTCTCCTCCTCAACTATTTCTTCATGCCATACTCCTAAATCGGCCACCAAACTCTCACCAATCTTCCTCTCTCACCTCATACTCTCAGTGTCAGGTGAGTTGTCCGTGGATGAGGTTCCCTCCTAACGTTAGTATGGCTCAAGCTCCCTGAAGTGAACATCCATGCTCACAAATCTCTTCCTCTCTACTGGGCTCCAACACACGCACTACTCTTGAGTCGCCGAATAGCCCATAAAGACACTTGACTGTTCTGGGGTCAAGTTTTCTAACAGACGGTCTGTTGTCCTTCACAAAACATATGCAGCCAAACATCTTTAGTGTGAGTATCTCACTATTATTTTTTTGCAATATCTCACATGGAGATTTCCATCCCAGTACTTTCGAGGGCAAAATTTTAATCAGTTGAGCTACTGTCAACACTGCATGCCCCCAACAGACTATGTGGGATATTCATTGCGATCATCATGCTCCTTGTCACCTCCAAAAGGTGTCTGATCTTCCTTTCTAATACTCCATTATATGCTGGTGTGTATGCACATATGGTCTGATGCTGTATCCCTTGGGTTGACAGTTATTTCTCAAGTGCTTTGTTGGTGTACTCTGTCCCATTGTCAGACCTCAGTACCTTCACCACTGCTCTGTACTGAGTCTGCTGGATATGTTTATAAAAGTCTCGGAAATAGGCAAAGACATCACTCTTATTCTTCATCAAATACAGCCATGTGACACGAGGTGAACAATCAATAAAAGAAACGAAATACTTGTATCATTCATAGTAGTTGTGGCGCACGGCCCCCAAACATCAGAATGTATAATATAAAAAACAGAAGGCTCCTATGGTCCGCACTAACATATGAGCTCCTAGTAAGTTTGCCTAAATCACATGCATCACATACTAGTTTCTCCTTATTTGCTTTCTCATAAATAGATGGATACAACCTACTCAAAATACCAAAAGAGGAGTGCCCCAACCGCCTATGGTGGAGTATCAGTGTATCCTCGGCACTAATCTTCAGTCCTCCCATTCCTGCCCTCTCTGACACAGACACCAATGCCGAATCTAGCCCTTCCCGATCCAGGTGCCACAGTCCATCATGTCAAGTGCCAGACCCAAGTCTTCGTCCCGTCTCCTTCTTCTGAAAGATCACCTTAGGAATATCAAAAGAGAATACATTTTAGTTGGAGGATTATAGAACTAATGGACACAAGAATGACCGGAAAAGAAGGAGCATGCAAAACATTGGATAATTTTACTGAACCTATACAATCGACAGTATCCTTACCGACCACTGGCTGGAAAGTACCATCGGTTGTTTGAATGCTGTCCGCCGATGCTAGGTGAGTGTAGGAAGAGAACTCACTATCATTCCCTGTCACGTGTCGAGATGCACCCGAATTGACAATCCAGTCCGATGATCTAAGAGAAGACATAGATGCAAGGGCGAGTGAGTCGTCAGTACCTTCCGATGGATGGACATACATGGCAGCATTGTCTTTGACGAAGACTGAGGTGGACGCCTCCTCAGTCCCACACCTCCTGTCTCCATTGCTTGACGCTCTCTGCTTTCTCCTGAGTACCTCCAGCATGCCCAGCAGTGCCTATCTAGGATTTGTGTTTTGATACCATGCAGAATATTTTTGAGTTCTATTTTTTTATATTAAGTCTCTTGGAGATATATATATAGCCTTACAACCCTCCATCTTACATAAAATCTCCTAATACATTCTAATATACCAACATTAAGTAATATAAGAAGCAACAAATATAACTAAACATCAAGTAAGACTAAGGATATTAAGCATTAAACAATAAGTATAAAAGTAACACTACTAGTAATAATAAGTTAACTAATAAACAAGCATTCATAAAGCAACACAAGAAATTCACTAAGACTAAGAGTCTAACTTCAAACTTAATGTAATTAACAATGATTTTTCCCCTAGGTGGGCGCCTTTTATTTCCCCTGGTTGACTCTAGGCGGATGCCTAGGCGCCCATCTCATAACACAGTGATTTCTTTCTCCCAGGCCGAGGTGACCTTCTCCCAACCTGCAAGCCTAGGTCGTCTAAGCGCGCCTAGGCGTCGCCTGTGATAACATAAATAGTAATAGTAATGTTGTAAAAGCATGTAAATGAAGAAAACTTATCGTAGGTAAACCAATCATCAAGAGTGACTATTATTTCATCCACTTTCAAAACTACTATGAGACAATACATAAAATACTTAAAAATTATGCCTAAATGTCTAAATTTTTTTTTAAAAAATTATTATTAATAATTTTCTTCCGATACCAGAAAAATAAATAAATTCGATACTTCAATCTGAAACCACCGATACAACCGATACCGTCGATCTCGATACTCATAGGAAGGGTCCGATACCGATTTCGATACCACGAATCTTGATTATAACCCTAGATTTGCGGTGAAGGTTGAGGACTAGATATTTATATTATTCTAAAAATATTGATAATAATTAAAACCCTTGGCTCTTTAGAAGAATACTTTGCACTTTGGACCGATATTGATATGTATCCGTCGATATCGATACGGTAGTACCATATCGGGTTGGCATGTCCCCATATGACATCGACCCCTACCTATACCGGTTAATACTGATATTAGTGTTCTCTTTCCCAACCAATTCAATAGTGAAAAATCGAACAAAAAAATAGATATGTAAATATAGTATTGATAATGATTTGGTTGTGCTAAACTTCAACATCTTAAATTTGTGGATAAGACTACTATAACCATTACCATTACGAAGATGGATATCTATAGATTCCCAACAATCATTTAATATTATTCCATTCAAAACTATTTATTGTGGTTGTACTATGTCAAAAAGTAAATAAATAAATAACTGTGTATTTATTGCGGTGAACGATTCAACAATGTTGATTATTGTTCAATTAAAACTAACGAGAATACCAAATAATGTATAAACTTAACTTACATCTAACTATATCAAATATTCTTCTAGCTTTATATATATATATATATATAACTCAACTCCGAAGGGCTTACCATTCTCTCATCTTGACCCGTAGGCTTCCAACCAGGCCCGTAGGTCCGAATTCGGCCTGAAGTCTACAACCCAGCCTGAAGGCCATAGCCGGCCCGTAGGCCTGCTCCTAGCTTGAAGCCCTGCTCCTTGGCCCGCTAGCCTGCTTCTGACCCGATGGCATGCCCCACCGCCGACTCCTCCTTAGTCCACACTGGTCCGCAATTCAACACCAATTTAATTTCTAACGAAATTAAATTGCTTTTCCCCCCTGGAGCCCATGATATGAAGTGATGGCGCTGTTATTAATGAGGCTTCTTCCCCTCTTGTTCATGGCGGCGAGCTCGGGGCCACAATAGATCAAGACGCCGACTGTTGGACTAGGTCTACAACCGTAAGGCGAGACGCCATAATAGGACGAGCGACACAAAGTCGTCGCCCCCGGCTCGAGATTGCATACCCAGCGAGGACTGCTATAGGATGCTGGGACCTACGACAATGACCACTCAAGGATTTGACCTTAGATAGGCAGCCTGGAATTGGGGGGGTGCACACCTAGTAGGCGTATCTCGCGTTGGAAAGAAATTGATGCCACTGCAGCACCTGGGGGTTGGGGTGTTATCTCTGTCGCTCAACACATGCCTTACCATCTAGAAAGAAGAGGCAAGTATGGAACCTTTGAGATGAGAGTTTCACTATAAATGGGATTGGGTGTCTTTGCAATCCGATGAAGGTAGGAGATAGATGTTAGATTGGGCTACGTTTAGCCAACTGTCCTGGAGGGGGTTCGTATGACGAATATTTTGCTGCTGATGTGGCTATTGTAACCATTACAAAAAATAAAGTGTACTACTTTATATATTTGCAAATTACAAAACAATAGTACAAGAAATTTTCTACTAAAATTCTTAGTACAAAAGAAAAGATATGGGAGTGTGTCGATGGAGATCAAGTTGTGAATGACTTATTTATTCCGTTGACGATCTTAAGGTGAAGATTGAAAATGATTTGCTAAATCTCATCTCACTAGCAAGAAGTGCAGCAAGTATGCTCAAAAGTACTCAGGTTTCAATGGTTATCCTCCAAAAAGTAGAGCGTATTTGCTTTAACTTCATTTGGAGGGGTGGCCTGCATGTTATCGCCTGGGAGCAGCTGTGTAGAGCTCGGGAGGGAGGGGGGTAGGACTTCGGCTGTTACAGACAGTCCGAGATGCAGCATGGATGAAGCTGACGTGGAAGTTTGTGCGCGGAGGTTCCTTATAGACAAAATGGATGGCAAGTAGGTATATGAAAGGAGGCAATTTTTGGTCTTGCAGGTTCAACAACAATGTTTCTGTTATCTTCAAGCACTTGCTACACAATATGACAGCTATTAAAACAGCCATACATCGGGTCGTATGAGATGGTAGGAATACTGACTTGTGGCTCGACCCATGGCTAGCTCATCGGAGTTTACTGGAGATATCATGTCAGCAGCTATAGTTGGAGGCAGGTTGGGGAAAGAGGGTGCAGTCCATCATCCGAAATGGAGAATGGCGGCCTGACCAATATTATTACACTCTCGTGCATGGAGACGGTATCCGGACGGTCCAAATTGATACTAACATTGACGTTGACATATGGGTGTGGAATCCGCCGGGGGGTATGGCAGGCTGAAGGGACTTGCCAGTCGGTTGTGGCCAATCTCTTCAGCATACTGCACCCCAACATAGTGCCCATCCATAAACCATTCTCCCTCCCGATTGATTCTCACAAATTCCTCCCTCCAACTATAGAAAACGAATGCCATCCAATCCTCTCTAGAATGCTATGGTGGTTTAGCCAAGGGTCCAACCACATATGTGTATCCCTGCTATTGCTAATTACTCTAGATATAAAGGGTTGAACCTTGTGCCTATAACGCAGAATGGACTTAAACGTTACAGAGTAATTATTGTTCAGACGATGCGCCCAGAAATTGGCTTGCTTCAAGTACTGGTTACGCATCCATATCGTCCATAATGACCGGCCTTGGAGGAAATTCCAGGTCATATATATATATATATATATATATATATATATATATATATATATATATTGAAACAAAGGTAAAATTTTATTCATCTATCAAAACATATTACACATCATACATTTTCAGCCCCTCTAGCACCAACATCAAATTCAATATTGTGTAAAATTCCAACCGAAGAAGTTTGGAGTCCCTCAAAGGTGCACCTGTTACGCTTTCGCCACACATGCCACACCGTCGCTGCAAGGCATAGACGTGCCTCCTTAAACCATAATATCCCTCTTCTTCTCCTGGCACGAATCTCCACGATGATTCCGCCGATGTCCTTCGCCTCCCCACAGTTCCCTAATCGTTTGCATCATTGCTCATGTCAAAGGAACCAAGTCAGTCTGCATTCGAAGAATAGATGCCAGAGTGACTTGTTGTTTTGGTTGCATAGCACACAAAGTTTGTTTGGAGGCCGAACACCAAAGTGGACAAATCTGTCCTTGGTAAGAAGGCAATCCAACAATAGCCGATACATGCAGAACTGCATCTTGCGAGCGAGCCCCTTGAGCCATATAAAGTCATAGTTATCTAGCTTGTGGTGTGCCGATCACACGAAGTTATAACAGCTCCCAAACCAGATTCGGCCATCTCACCCGCATGCTAGATATGTGGATTTCATTTGGGTTAAAGGATTGGCCAACAAAATAAAATTAAACATGTACAAAGCTATTAAAGATCGGCTTCTCACATTGGAGAGGCTGGCTAGATTGGGGATTAAAGTTCAGGGACAGAGCCGTGTGCTATCTGCTATGTCAAAGACAACCCGAACCGTTTATATTTTTTTTTCCAATGTGAGGTAACTAGGTACATCTGGATCAGACAATGCAAAGCTTTGAATCACAATCCTACAGCTGGCAAGGAGTTTGAGGAGATAAAGCGCATCCCTGTATGTCGTAACAGAGGTGCGCAGTGGTTCCGGTCAGCCCAGTTCAGGTTGGTGGTTAGCGTCAGGCACATATGACGAGAGCGGAACAACCGCATCTTCGAAGGTCTGAGTACAACTCCGGAGGAGATCCTGCATAATATTGAGACAGATGTAAAGTATATGATGTGAACGACATGAAGGATTGTATGTTCTTATTATGAATAAAATTACATTTTCCAATATATATATATTCTCCCGTTAGGGCTCACTTGCAAGATGCAGCTCTGCATGTATCAGCTATTGCTGGGCCGCCTTTTTACCACTTGCCCACTTTGGTGTTCGGCTTCCAAACCAACTTTGTGTATTATGCAACCAAAGCAACGTGTCATTCCGACATCTATTCTTCGAATGCGGAATGACTTGGCTTCTTTGACATGAGCAATGCTGTATGTGATTGGGGAGCTGAGGGGAGGCGAAGAACATCGGCGAAATCATCATGGGGATTCGTGCCGGGAGAAGAAGAGGGATGCTATGGTTTAAGGAGGCACGTTTACGCCTTGCAGCGACAGTGTGACATGTGTGGCGAGAGCGTAGCAGGTGCACATTTGAGGGACTCCAAACTTTTTCCGTTGGGATTTTATACAATATTGAATTTGATGTTGGTGCTATGACACCCCTATGGGAGGCTGAAAATGTATGATGTTTAATATGTTTTGATGGATGAATACGATTTTACTTTGTTTGAATATATATATATATATATATATATATATATATATATATATATATATTTGGATCAAATTGAGAGCATATCCAACTGCCGCAGCAGAGGAGGACAGTGGTTCAGATCATCTCGAGTCAGACTATCGGCTAGCGCCTATTTAGAATATTTTGGAGTAATTGTTATATTTTTATTGATAATCTCTTGGCTATTTATAGCCTTACAACCCTTCATCTTACATTAATATCCCATTAAAATTCCCTGTAGAATATTCTAATATTCCAACAAATATACCAAGAATATTCTAATATACCAACACTCCTCAAGATGGGCGAAAGATATTCACTAAGTCCATCTTGTCACATCCTCTAATCATATCTGCAGAGCTAAGTCCCTTGGTCATATTGTCTGCTATCTGCTCCTTGGTTGGAACATGATCTAGCTCTAGTAGTCCACGGTTCAACTTCTCCTTGATGAAGAACCTATCGATCTCGATGTGTTTGGTCCTGTCATGCTGCACTGGATTATTGGCAATACTGATGGCTGACTGGTTGTCACACCACAGCTTCATCTTGGCTCCTTGATCCAGCTTCAGCTTTACCAACATACTCTTCAGCCATAGCAGCTCTGTAACTCCCAAGGCCATAGCTCTGTACTCCGCTTCAGCTGTCGATCTGGCCACCACCGATTACTTCTTACTCCTCCAAAAGACCAAGTTGCCTCATACAAATATGCAATAGCCCGAAGTAGACCTCATGTCATCAGTACAGCTAGCCCAGTCAGAGTCACAGTTGCCCTCGATGCTCAAGTGATCATTCTTCCTGAATATCAACCCCTTTTCGGGGGCACCCTTCAAGTATATCAAAATTTGGTACACTGCGTCCATATGACCCTTCCTTGTGTCATGCATGTAGCTCCTCACCACACTCACTGCAAAGCAGATATCACGACGTGTGTGGCTCAAATAGATCAATTTGCCCACCAGTCTCTGGTATGTCTCGGTCAACTAGTTCTCCAGACTCAACACAGCTTGAACCCCTGGTTGATTGGCGTCGCTGCAGGTCTGCATCCCAACATCCCGGTCTCTGTGAGAAGGTCTAGCACATACTTCTCTCTAAGAAAGAACAATCCCCTCTGCTTCTCGACAATCTCAATCCCAAGGAAGTACCGAAGAAGGCCAAGGTCCTTCACCTCGAACTCCTTGTCAAGCTTCCCCTTGAGTCGGATAATCTCCTGCTCATCATCTCCTGTGATAATCATATCGTCCACATGCACCGCAAGCATGGTGATGTGGCCTCCACTCCGACGGAAGAACACAGTATGATCAGCATTGATCTGTTGATATCTCATCCCTATCATCGTCCTCCTTAATCTGTCAAACCACGCTCGAGGAGACTGCTTCAGTCCATATAGGGACTTCTTCAACCTGTAGACCTTGTCCATTGTCTAATCGGTGCAGAATCCTGGTGGTATCTCCATGTACACTTCCTCCACCAGATCCCCATGAAGAAACGTATTCTTCACATCCAGTTGGTGTAGCTTCCATCCACCATTCTCTGCCAAAGAAATCAGGGTCCTGACGGTGCTCATCTTCGTCACAGGTGCAAATGTCTCATTATAGTCAATGCCGTACGTCTGACTGTATCCTTTTGCCACCAGTCGAGCCTTGTAGCGCTCTACTTTTCCATCTGGGTTCTGCTTCACAGTAAAGACCCACTTGCTTCTGACTGTCCTTTGGCAGTTTTACCAGTTCCCAAGTATGGTTCTGCTTCACAGTAAAGACTCACCGCTTTCCACTTTGGATCGTTCTTGGCAACCTGTCAATTGTTAGGTACAATAATACTATCCAAAGATGCAATGAATTTTCTATGAGAAGAAGATATGTTATTATATAAAACAAACTGAGCAAGGTCCCAACTATATCTATTAGGAGGATTTTTTGCATTGCTGCGAGTGGTCCTCCGTACTGATAATAGTGTGGGAGGAGTAGGAAGAATAATATTACCTGAAGGAGAATCTGGTGGTGGTGGTGGTGTAGGTGTCTCAGGAGTTGAGACGGACGCAGGTAAGGGACTTGGCACTGGCATTATAGGTACTGGTCCTGCAGTTTGCTTCCCTTTCCTACTATAGGTAACTCCCCCTAAGCCGTAGGCCTGACACCTCTCATCGCCTACCGCTGTTCCTCTTCACTCGCCTGCTCCTTCTCAAACGTTCCTCCATGCCATACTCCTAAATCGGTTACCACACTCACCAATCTTCCTCTCTCACCTCATACACTCAGTATCAGGTGAGTTGCTCATGGATGTGGTTCCCTCCTGACGGTGGTATGGCTTAAACTCTCTGAAGTCAACATCCATGCTCACAAACTTCTTCTTCTCTACTGGGCTCCAGCACACGTACCCCTTCTGAGTCGCCGATTAGCCCACGAATACACACTTGACTGCTCTGAGGTCAAGTTTTTCAACAGACGGTCTGTTATCCTTCACAAAACATACGCAGTCAAACACCTTTAGTGGGAGTATCCCACTATTATTTCCTTGCAATATCTCACATGGAGACTTCCATTCCAGTACCTTCGAGAGTATCCTGTTGATCAATCGAGCTGCTGTAAACACTGCATGCCTCCACAGACTCTGTGGGACATTCATTGGTGATCATCATGCTCCTTGCCACCTCCAGAAGGTGTCTGTTCTTCCTTTCTGCCACTCCATTCTGTGTTGGTGTGTATGCACAGGTAGTCTGATGCTGTATCCCTTAGGCTGACAGGTATTCCTCAAGTGCTTTGTTGGTATACTCTGTTCCATTGTCAGACCTTAGTACCTTCACCACTGCTCTGTACTGAGTCTGGACATGTTTATGAAAGTCCCGAAAACATGCAAAGATCTCATTCTTATTCTTCATCAAATACAGTCAGGTGACACAAGAGGAACAATCAATAAAAGAGACAAAATACTTGTAACCATTCATAGTAGTTGTGGCGCACGGCCCCCCGACATCAGAATGTATAATATTAAAAACAAAAGAGCTCCTATGGCCCGCACCAACATATGAGCTCCTAGTAAGTTTGTCTAAATCACATGCATCACATACTAGTTTCTTCTTATTTGTCTTCTCATAAATAGAGAGCTGTCTTCACTTAGGTCTCCCTTAGGTCTCACATTCATACTAGTTTCTCCTTGTTTGCCTAAACTGCCGGGGGTCTCCCTTAGGTCCTGTGCCGCTTGAATTGGTAACCGCCAATGCTGTCTTCACTTCAGGAGGACCACCTGTCCCTGCTTGCAGCTTGATACGAGTTTCCTCATGGATCATGTCCGAGATAGCCTCTTCAAGTGTAGGAATCTTCGGTTGGGCTAGAAGTAGTGCTGTCCTCTGAGCAAACACTGCGGCCAACCCCTTCAGAAACTTCATCGTCCTCTCCTGCAGACATACCTCTCTCCTTACACTTCGGGTCCTCGCAGCTCGTCCAATCTGAGAAGTGATCATAATCCAGCCACAGACGCTCCAACTCCGTGGCATACTCTTGTACCGTTTTCTCTCCCTGTACGGTGTCGTCGATCTCCCCCTTGATCTGGAAAACCCTCAAGTTATTCCTCACACCATCGTAGGTTCTCCTCAACTTCTCCCACACGTCTTTCACCATCTCAAGGCCATCCACTGTGGGGGCGATCGACTGGACTAAAGAATTGAGGAGCTAAATGTATACCACCATATGAGTGGACTTCCACTCGTCGCGTCCTGCTAAGCCCTCATCCGGCTCTGTCTTCTCTCCTGACATGAACCCTCCAGGTTCTTCCCTGCGAGGGTTCTCCTCACCCGTCGTGACCAACTCAGGTAGGTGGCCGGTCTATCAAGCTTCAGATCGATGGATGGAAGCTCCAACTTCGCTAATGTTCGTGTCGCGCTTTCATCAGCCCACAGTTTCATCAGTTTTATCAACATTATGATCCCGCAGAGTCCAACTTCTTAATGATCTCCTCCATCGATACTCCTCTTCTCCGATCACCTTATATCCATCCCACGATTCACGTTCGTCCTCTTCGTCCTCTCCTAGACCCGATCATGTCTCTCCCCCATTAGATCTAGACCTTCGATATCAACGTCTGGAATGACTCGCGGAAGACGTCAGGAACCGCGGGAGTCGTAGCTTCGCGGTGGTGGCGGCGGGCGAGCGGCGACGGTGGTGGCGGGCGAGCGGTGCGGCAGCGGTGGTGGTGTTGGCGGGCGAGTGGTGCGACAACGGTGGTGGTGGTGGCGGCTAGGGTTTGGGAGGTACTGGCTAGGGTTTGGGCTCTAATAACATGTAGAATATTTTGGAGTAATATTTTTTATTGATAATCTCTTGGCTGTTTATAGCCTTACAATCCTTCATCTTACATTAATATTGTCACGACCCGCACCCGGGTGTTCGAGTGGGTACGCCCAGCCTACGCCGCAGTGTCGGTGGTAGAACGCTATCTGGAACTAGTACTATATAACCAACACGTCATAATATAAAGGGAACAAATATTATACTCAATCACAAAACTAAGGTAGGTGAAAACATGTTGTACTATATATATGTATATAAAGGTTACAGTACAAAATCTTGTATTTCATAAATCATACAACTATAGTAAGTCTGCAAATTTTAACTATTGTCATAACTAGGTCTCCCGTTTGCAGCCTTCCTCGATCCTCTATGAGGTAAAATCAGGCTCGAAGTTATTTCCCAAAAATTCATAATAGATGGGACACAGGTCCTTCTAAGTGCTACCTGAAATATTATCCAGTCAGGATTGAACGAATACAATTCTAATAGCAATTTCAATACATGATAATGCCTATAAAATATTAATAGTACGTATAATGGATAAAAATAAACTGACATCAAAGCATGGTAAAGATTGGACAGGAAAAATGAATAAACAGAAAATATGTCATGTATCAACAAGAAAATCTATAATCACTAAGTGTTTTGAAATACTAGTTGATTATGTGATCGACTTAGGATTATACAATGGGAGCCGGTTAATCATACGTGAAGTGTATGGTTAGCCTTTGCACAGGAATTATATTTGCACAGGATTTAAGGGTATGATCACATATAAACTAGCATTTTTTCGTCCCGACTAGCATACATGAATCACACGAATATCAAGTATTATACAAGATCAAGGTCTAAAAATACAAGATATGCTAGTTCGTGTTACTTCGTGTCAGGAATCAAGTACAACAATACTACATGTGTTATAGAAATTATCAGTAAGAAAACCATCAGAGACTGTACTCGTCTGGGGTCCAAAGCGGGTGAAACAAGTCAGAGTGTGTGACGGAGTCCAGATAACTTATATCATGAATAATTCACATTAATTGGTGAAATATAATTAAGTAGACTTAACCCACTAGATTTCTAGGTCAATTTTATGCTATTTCTGGTTATAGATGGAACAAATATCTATATAAAAACTTAAATATAAAAATAATGTATATATATATATATATATATACATATATAAATACATTGATACACATATATATAAGATATATAGATACAATATAGTATATATATATATATATATATAGTATACATATATAGATAATACATATAGTATTCATATATATATATATATATATATATATAGTTACATAGATATTTAGTATACATATATAGTAGAGTATACATATATATAGATACATAGATATATAGATACATATATAAATACATATATATAAATTTATACTGCTGCTTGCTGCAGGCAGTGCTTGCTGCTGCTGTTGCAGGCAGTGCTTGCTCTGCTGCAGCTACTACTGCTTGCAGTCCTTACTCACACATACTTATATATATATATATATATATATATATATATATATATATATCCTAGTTAGAGTTATAAAACAAATTTGAAGAGGATCAAGGGTTACCTTGCTAATATAGGGTTGAGGGGAGATGAGGGATGGTGAGTGAAGGAGGTGGGAATGTCCTTATATAGGGTTGGAGGTTGTCAAGATATTTATTATGGTGCATTGACCATTGTGCCCTTAACCAGTTCAATTTGGATTTCTCCTCTTATGAAGAGCAATTCAAATTGAATTTGACTTCCTAATTTAAATTCTTCACATGAAGGTTACAAATTTATCCCTTTGAAAAATTTCGTACTCGAAATTTAAAGTAGATCATACAGAAAGAAAGAAGAAATACCTCAAAATTCAAAGAGGTATGGGTATCGCTCACGCATCTCATCCTCTCTCCCAACTAGATTCACCCGGAGAGTGATGACTCCAAGCGACACGAACAAATAAAATCGTCCGGTTACGCAACACCTTTTATCTGCGATCTAGTATCTCCACGGGCTGCTCTTGGTAGCTGAGGCTCGGTCCCACTTCAATCTCTGAGTGATCTAATACGTGGTTAGGGTCAGCCACGTATCGTCTCAGCTGGGATACATGAAACACGTTATGTACTCCCTCTAATGTAGGTGGCAAAGCTAGCCGGTAGGCTACGGCACCGACCCTTTCGGTAATACAGAAAGGTCCGATAAACCTTGGACTGAGCTTCCCGCTTCTTCCGAAACGAATCGTGCCACGTGTTGGAAAAATTCGCAAGAACACCAATTTGCCAACCTCAAACTCTAACGGTCTCCGGCGACTATCGGACCAGTGCTTCTGTCTGTCCTGAGCCACACGAAGTCTTTCTCTAATCTGCTTTACCTTCTTCGCAGCATCTACTACTATTTTTGGTCCCAACAATGCTCGGTCGCCTACGTCGTCCCAAGATAATAGGGTACGACATCTCCGACCGTACAGAGCCTCGAAAGGAGACATCTCGATGCTTGCCTTGTAACTATTGTTGTATGTAAACTCCACCAGATGAAGATGATCCTCCCAAGATCCTCCGAAATCTAGTATACAAGTGCGCAGCATATCCTTGAGAGTCTGAATAGTACTCTCTGACTGCCCATCTGTCTGGGGGTGATATGCAGTACTGAACTTTAGCTGGGTGCCCAAACTCACCTGCAAACTCCTCCAGAAATGAGAAGTGAAACGACTATCCCGATCCGAGACTATGCTGACGGGAACCCTATGTATCCTGACGATCTGTCTCACATACATCTCTGCCAGCTTCTCCGTAGACAAACCCACCTTGAAAGGCAAAAAGTGGGCCGACTTGGTCAACCTATCAACGATGACCCAAATCGCGTTTTTTCCTCCTGGAGATCGTGGAAGTTCGGACACAATCCATAGTAATGTGCTACCACTTCCACTCTGGAATGGATAATGGCTGAAGTAAACCTCCTGGCCTCTGCCTCTCGGCTTTCATTTCCTGGCACACTAAGCATCTGGATACAAACTGTGCCACTTCGCTCTTCATGCCATTCCACCACACACTCTCTTGCATATTCCGATACATCTTGTTGGCACCTGGATGTATGGAATACTGAGAGCGATGCGCTTCCTGTAACACCTCCTCACGCAGCCCTCCAATAGGCACACACAATCTAGCACCATGCCGCAAAGAACCATCTTCAGCAATGGTGAAATCATCCTCCAATCCTGCTCTCACCTGAGCTCTGATGCTCCTCAGAGATACATCCTCATACTGGGCTGCCTTGATCTTATCCATCAACTCTGAGTGTATCTGCAACCCCACATCTGCATAGCAAAACCAGGAACTATCACCTCAATGCCCAAGCTCACCAAGTCCTCCAACAAATATCGATCCTGTGTCAACAACATATCTACCGGATATTGCTCAAGGTATCGGCAACTACATTGGCTTTCCCAGGATGATATTGCAAAGATATGTCAAAATCCTTCATCAGTTCCAGCCACCGACGCTGTCTCATGTTCAACTCCTTCTGTGTGAAACCGTACTTCAAGCTCTTCTGGTCTGTGAAGATCTCCACATGCTCTCCGTACAAATAGTGTTTTCACAACTTCAGGGCAAAGATGACTGCTACAAACTTCAAATCATGGGTAGGATAGTTCTTCTCGTGAGGACGTAATTGCCTCGATGTATAGGCAATCACTTTTCCATTCTGCTGAAGAACACAACCCAAACCTTTTTCCGATGCATCACTATAAATAGTGAAACCTCCATACCCTGATGGCAACGTCAAAATAGGAGCAGACGTCAATCTCTTCTTCAATTCCTCAAAAGTAATCTGTCACTCCTATGTCCAAACAAACTCTACATTTTTTCGAATGAGTTTAGTCAATGGCTCTGCAATTCGAGAGAAATCTTTCACGAACTTTCTGTAATATCCAGCCAATCCTAAGAAGCGTCTAATTTCTGCAACAGAGCTTGGAGTGGCCTAAGATTCTACGACAACAATATTCTTTGGATCAACTGATATTCTATCTCCAGTCACTACATGTCCGAGAAACTCTACTTTGTTTAAGAAAAACTCACATTTAGAGAATTTTCCATAGAGCTTCTCATTCCTGAGAGTTTCAAGCACTATTTTTAAATGCTTCTCGTGTTCTTCTAGCGTTTTTGAGTGTACAAGGATGTCATCTATAAACACTACTACCAACTTGTCCAGGTACTGGTGGAATACCTTGTTCATCAAGTTCATGAAGACTGACGGGGCATTAGTTTACCCAAACGGCATCACCAAGAACTCGTACTGGCCATATCGAGTCCTGAATGCAGACTTCGTAATATCTTCTTTTTTCACCTTTACCTGATGATATCCGGATCTCAAGTCAATCTTTGAAAATATCTTCGCGCCACTCAACTGATCGAAGAGATCATCTATTCTCGGCAGCGGATATTTGTTCTTGATTGTGAGGTTGTTCAGGCCCTGTAATCGATGCATATCCGTACCGATCCATCATCCTTTGGCACAAAAAGTACCGGAGCTCCCCAGAGCGACGAACTTGATCTGATGAATCCCTTGTCTTCTAATTCATCGATCTGTTTCTTTAGCTCTGCCAGCTCATTGTCGTTGATCCGGTAGACATGCTGTGATATTGGTTCTGCTCCCGGTATTAGATCAATAGAGAATTCAACATCTCTATTTAGCGACAGTCCTGGTAACTCCTCGGGAAACACATCTAAGAATTTAGCAATAATATGATGCAGTAGCTCTTTCTCTTCCATTATAGCTTTGCAAAGAATTCTACGATCTGGCTTATTTGTCTTTCTAGCAAACTCGAACTCCAGCTCTCCTGGAGGTTGAAACAGCACACGACCTCTGCGGCAGTCAATGCTAGCGAAATGCATACCCAACCAATCCATTCCAAGGACAATGTCAAAACTTGGAAGTGTCATTACGAGTAAGCTAGCAGACAGAACATGGTCTCCCAATGTAACGTGATACCCCTTGCAAACATCACTGACTAGGATGATGTCTCCCCCAATCGTGATCTTACAGTTTCTACTCAAGGGTTCCACTACTAAATTATGCTCAAGTACAAAAGATACATATATGAAACTATGGGATGCACCAGAATCAAATAATGCTATGGCTGGAATAGAATCGAGAAGAATGGAACCTGCTATAACATCACCGGTGGGCTCAGTTTTCTCGACAGTTGTAGCAAAAGCTCTGCCCTGCTGAGGAGCTCCCCTCTGCTGGTGTTGGACAAATTGCTGTTGTTGTGTTGGAAGTGGAGGTCCCCTCTGTTGTGCCACAGATGGCTTAGCTGGTCCCTTTTGATTTGTTGCACCTCGAATATGACAGTTGTTCACATGATGTTCCGCAGAACCACAGTATAGACAGACTCCAAGTCTTTTTTTGCATATTTTCCAGGAATGTTCTAGTTTCTTGCAAAAATGGCAAAAATGGGTCTGCTGGATCTGTCTTTGAGGATGTGGCTAAGTCGAAAATCTAGTTGGAGGATAATGCTGCTGCTGATGCTGGAAAGTCCTCGGCTGAAAATGGGTACGTTTTATTGGTCCCGTGCCGCTGCCTCCTTCGAACGCATTTCGGTCCCGCTTGGGTTTAGTGCCCATGTCCACCTCGATCTTCTGCGCTTCTGCTACAATCCCAGCTAAAGTTGTGATACTAGAGGGGATAATGACTCGAATTTCCTGGGCCAAGTCTTGCCGGAATCTATGAGCTCGGTCTTCCGGATCTCTCACCATATATTCTGCGAATCGGCTCAGCCTCCCGAACTCTGCAGCATATTCATCTACTGAGAGACTACCCTGCTCCAAGTTCTGGAATTGTTTCTCCAGAACGCCCTGGGCTACTGCGGGAAAGAATTTCTGTTTGAAAATGTGTTTGAACTGGTCCCAAGTTAGGTCTGGATCAGCAAGTCTGGGCTTATTTCTGAACCAAGTGCGGGCGATATCGTGAAGCTGCAAGCCTACAGCCTCTATCTTCAGGTCTTCCGGTATACGAGCAATCCGCATAATTCGATCGATATCCTCGAGCCATTCGTCTGCATATAGGATCCCTTCAGTTCCCTTGAACTTCCGATGAGCCATCTTCTTGAAGTCCAAGATATTGTCCATTTTCTGTTGAATAGGCTGTTGTTGCTGAGATGCAAACTTCTCCATAGATGCCAAAGCCATATGATGAGAACTCTCAATGCTTTCTTGCATCATTTTTGTTTGTTCCCTCTGGGCCTCAGTCTGAGCCTTCTGCGCCTCTAGCATACATTTGAATAGCTCATATAAATGTGTTCTTTCGGTGGGCATGCCTCCAGTGTTCGATGGTACACCTCCTTGGGATGGAAGTGAAAGAGGAGAAGGAAGATATTCAGAGACAACTGGAGCGGCTTCTGCAGCTGCTCCTGAACAACCGGGTGCTCTGGTCTCGCGTGTCCTTCTGGAAAATGTTATAGGTGTCATTCTGGAATATGATAAAACAATAAGGAGACATTATTAAGGCACGAGATAAGATATTATTTGAGAAGATATCAATAATTGGAGAAGATATCAAGTCATTCAGGGTGATCAACATTAGTCAATTTAATTCAGAGTTGAAATTCCTAGTTGTGATTGAGTATTTCCTATTCCTAATATCCTATATCCTATTGCAGGCTCATAATAGTACTCTAGTCCTAAGTACTACTACGACATCGCACTACTTGCGAAGTCTGACCTGCATGGGCCACCATAAAAACGTGTCACGACCCGCACCCGGGTGTTCGGGTACGAGTGCGTGGGTACAGCCTACGCCGCAGTGTCGGCGGTAGAACGCTGTCTGGAGCTAGTACTATATAACCAACACCTCATAATATAAAGGGAACAAATATTATACTCATTCACAAAACTAAGGTAGGTGAAAACATGTTGTAGTATATATATGTATATAAAGATTACAGTACAAAATCTTGTATTTCATAAATCATACAACTATAGTAAGTCTGCAAACTTTAACTACTGTCATAATTAGGTCTCCCGCTTGCGGCCTTCCTCGATCCTCCAGGAGGTAAAATCAGGCTTGAAGCTATTTTCCAAAAATCCATAATAGATAGGACACAGGTCCTTCAGTGCTACCTGAAATATTATCCAGTCAGGATTGAACGAGTACAATTCTAATAGCAATTTCAATACATGATAAGAATTATAAAACATTAATAGTACGTATGATGGATAAAAATAAACTGACATCAAAGCATGGTAAAGATTGGATAGGAAAAATGAATAAACAGAAAATATGTCATGTATCAACAAGAAAATCTATAGTCACTAATTGTTTTGAAATACTAGTTGATTATGTGATCGATTTAGGATTGCACAATAGGAGCCGGTTAATCATACGTGAAGTGTATGATTAGCCTTTGCACAGGAATTATATTTGCACATGATTTAAGGGTATGATCACATATAAACTAGCATTTTTTCGTCCCGACTAGCATACATGAATCACACGAATATCAAGTATTTTACAAGATCAAGGTCTAAAAATACAAGATATGCTAGTCCGTGTTTCTTCGTGTCAGGAATCAAGTACAACAATACTACATGTGTTATAAAAATTATCAGTAAGAAAACCATCAGAGACTGTACTCGCGTGGGGTCCAAAGCGGGTGAAACAAGTCAGAGTGTGTGACGGGGTCCAGATAACCTATATTATGAATAATTTACATTAATTGGTGAAATATAATTAAGTAGATTTAACTCACTAGATTTCTAGGTCAATTTTATGCTATTTATAAATGGGACAATTATCTATATAAAAACTTAAATATAAAAATAATATATATATATATATATACATATATATAGATACATAGATATATAGTATATATATACATATATATAGATACATATATATGTATATGATATATATATATATACATATATAAATACAATATATATATATAGTATACATATGTAGATAATATATAGTATACATATATACATAGATACATAGATATATATATAAATACATATATAGATACACATATATATTATATATACATATATAAATACAATATATATATAGTATACATATGTAGATAATATATAGTATACATATATACATAGATACATAGATATATATATAAATACATATATAGATACACATATATATTATATATATAGATACATATATATGTATATGATATATATATACATATATAAATACAATATATTATATATAGATACATAGATATATAGTATACATATATAGATAATATATATATATATATATATATATATATATATATATATAAATACATATATAGATACACATATATAGATACATAGATATATAGTATACATATATAGATAATATATAGTATATATATATATATATATATATATATATATATATAAATACATATATAGATACACATATATAGATACATACATAGATACATATATATGTATATGATATAACTTCCACATCTCCATCTGAAGTCTGGATTATCTGATCCAATTCAGTATCCATTATGGGTCTAGGTGGAATCGCCTGATTTAATACCCATCTATCAGGGAATTGAATTTCATTCCATTTTATGATTTTATTAGCAGCAACATTTGATGTTAACAGATTTGTTTCAATCAAAGTTGTCTTACCAGGCTTGGCAAGATGTCTAGCTTTAGGAGCCAAAGTAGACAATACTTTAAAGTGTTACCAAATATCAGTTATGTGGGGGAGATCTTTTAGACGAAATATTGAAATTTTATTCAGATCTGAAGATCGTTACAAACTATCGTCACAAGTTTTACAAGAGGAATACATGAAGAAGAAGATTGCAGAAGAAAAATAGCACACTTGGTAATGGGGGACTCCCTCTATATTTATACATAAAAAGATGCTTCAGAATGAAGCTACCAGAGGCCAGCTGTCATCGCACTAACGGAAAGGAGATGCCATTTGTTAACCACTAAAGGTTGTCGGCAGAAAGAAAGATTCTTTTTGCTTTTGCTTTTAGAGGGTAAAAACTGTCCGTCCACCTGTCCAAAGTAAAGATGAATACCGCCAAATAGTCTGGTACAGTCACCAACATGCAACAGTTGAGTGGATAACCCACTACAAAAAGTTGCAAAAAGCCATCCTCAGTGCATGTGATAAAAGGAGGATGGGACCCACCCATATCAATCAAAGCTTATCGTCATTGATAGGGTCAAGAATGGTCTGATAGAAATCATCAGCGGACATGTCCTCCAGGTTCGTATCCGAAGTAGTGCTGGAAATTTTCATATCAAAATTAGCATCGAATTGTGCTTTCAAGAACTGAAGGCACCTCTTCTTTAATTCATCAGAAGAAATCTTAGGATTCTTCCTGATTAGGGAATCCTTAAGTTTGGTGATAGAATTGTCACCAAAGAGTTCATTTTGGACCTTCTTGTCCATTTTGGATTCATTGTCTTTGATGGAAGCAATAATTTCCATCAACTTTTCTTTTTCATCAATCTTTTGCCACCATTTCACAAGGAACTTTCGTGACAAGATAGGAATATTATTAGAGTTTATTTCGCAGGAAATAGTCCATCGAAATATGAATGGGATCTGGAACTGAGTATAAAAGTATAATGTACTCTCCCTTGCAAAAAGATGATCATCCTGGCAAGGTGGATAAGATAAAATCCACTGAGAGAATTGTTCTTGAATTGTTGGGGGAATAATATCCAGAGTAGCTCCGAGTTTTAACCACCAGTCAAAAAACCAGGAGGGTATCTCGTTCTGAAGAACTTCAGAACAGATACGAATGAACCAAGAATGGCTCCTCTGAGAATTTTCATAATATAGAAAGTTATATAATGCCTGCACATAATCCCAATAATTATAGCTGCAGACAACCACCTTATCCTTGGAAAGCTGCTGTTCTCTGTTAGGATGAAGCCCCCAAGCTTGTGGAGTAAGGATATTTTTAATGATCACTTTGCTATAAGCTACCTCCAAAGAGTTTGGTCGAGCAGAGTGTTCAACGGTGATGGATTTAGTTGTTATTAGAATGCCTTCACAAATAGACACAGTTCTTCCAAGAAGAGAGATAAAACTGTTATCAAGGTATCGTTTATGAAGTTTCCATGGATCCTTCATAAGAGGAATATCACATTTTTCAATTTTTATAATTTCCTCTGAATTTGATTTTTCAAAGAAGATGGACTCAACTTCCATTGCTTCTCTGTAAGATTTGTTATGAGCATCAGCAATATCTGCTGGCTGCTTACCCTTAGCCCCTGAGCTGGATCCAGCTTCAGTGGGAGGAGGTTTCCTGCTAATTACTTTCTGGAAGCCAAAAGAGGCCTGGGGACGTAAAGCCCCTCTGGACTTACCCTTGCCTCGTGAGCTAGTTGACATTTTGCTGCAAAAATTCACGAGTTAGAAAATCAGAAAGATAATTATTTTTGCCATTAATAAATTCAATGTCAAAATCAAATATAGCAAGTTCAGCTTGCCAACGAGCAAAAATTTGATTAAAGGCAAGATTCTTAACATCTTTTTGTAATATAGATTTTGCAGAACTGCAATCTATACGAAGTAAGAATTTTTTATATTACAAAAAGATGTTAAGAATTTTTTATATGGTATTGCATTTCTTCAGTTCTGCAAAAACTATATTACAAAAAGATGTTAAGAATCTTGCCTCTAAGCAAATTTTTGCTCGTTGGCAAGCTGAACTTGCTATATTTGATTTTGACATTAAATTTTTTAATGGCAAAAATAATTCTCTTCCTGATTTTCTAACTAGTGAATTTTTGCAGCAAAATGTCAACTAGCTCACGAGGCAAGGGTAAGTCCAGAGGGGCTTTACGTCCCCAGGACTCTTTTGGCTTCCAGAAAGTAATTGGCAGGAAGCCTCCTCCCACTGAAGCTGGATCCAGCTCAGGGGCTAAGGGTAAGCAGCCAGCAGATATTGCTGATGCTCATAACAAATCTTACAGAGAAGCAATGGAAGTTGAGTCCATCTTCTTTGAAAAATCAAATTCAGAGGAAATTATAAAAATTGAAAAATGTGATATTCCTCTTATGAAGGATACATGGAAACTTCATAAACGATACCTTGATAACAGTTTTATCCCTCTTCTTGGAAGAACTGTGTCTATTTGCGAAGGCATTCTAATAACAACTAAATCCATCACCGTTGAACACTCTGCTCGACCAAACTCTTTGGAGGTAGCTTATAGCAAAGTGATCATTAAAAATATCCTTACTCCACAAGCTTGGGGGCTTCATCCTAATAGAGAACAACAGCTTTCCAAGGATAAGGTGGTTGTCTGCAGCTATAATTATTGGGATTATGTGCAGGCATTCTATAACTTTCTATATTATAAAAATTCTCAGAGGAGCCATTCTTGGTTCATTCGTATCTGTCCTGAAGTTCTTCAGAACGAGATACCCTCCTAGTTTTTTGACTGGTGGTTAAAACTCGGAGCTACTCTGGATATTATTCCCCCAACAATTCAAGAACAATTCTCTCAGTGGATTTTATCTTATCCACCTTGCCAGGATGATCATCTTTTTGCAGGGGAGAGTACATTATACTTTTATACTCAGTTCCAGATCCCATTCATATTTCGATGGACTATTTCCTGCGAAATAAACTCTAATAATATTCCTATCTTGTCACGAAAGTTCCTTGTGAAATGGTGGCAAAAGATTGATGAAAAAGAAAAGTTGATGGAAATTATTGCTTCCATCAAAGACAATGAATCCAAGATGGACAAGAAGGTCCAAAATGAACTCTTTGGTGACAATTCAATCACCAAACTTAAGGATTCCCTAATCAGGAAGAATCCTAAGATTTCTTCTGATGAATTAAAGAAGAGGTGCCTTCAGTTCTTGAAAGCACAATTCGATGCTAATTTTGATATGGAAATTTTCAGCACTACTTCGGATACGAACCTGGAGGACATGTCCGCTGATGATTTCTATCAGACCATTCTTGACCCTATCAATGACGATAAGCTTTGATTGATATGGGTGGGTCCTATCCTCCTTTTATCACATGCACTGAGGATGGCTTTTTGCAACTTTTTGTAGTGGGTTATCCACTAACTGTTGCATGTTGATGACTGTACCAGACTATTTGGCGGTATTCATCTTTAGTTTGGACAGGTGGACGGATAGCTTTTACCCTCTAAAAGCAAAAGCAAAAAGAATCTTTCTTTTTGCCGACAACCTTTAGTGGTTAACAGATGGCATCTCCTTTCCGTTAGTGCGATGACAGCTGGCCTCTGGTAGCTTCATTCTGAAGCATCTTTTTATGTATAAATATAGGGGGAGTCCCTCATTACCAAGTGTGCTATTTTTCTTCTGCAATCTTCTTCTTCCTGTATTCCTCTTGTAAAACTTGTGACGATAGTTTGTAACGATCTTGAGATCTGAATAAAATTTCAATATTTCGTCTAAAAGATCTCCCCCACATAACTCTGATATACAGATACAAATTTACTGGATGTAGTAACTTTTAATCTGAAGACTTATGGTTATAACTTTAAGCAAGGTTCCGAAACCATTGCTATCCTCTATCGAATACACTTTAAAGTATTGTCTACTTTGGCTCCTAAAGCTAGACATCTTACCAAGCCTGGTAAGACAACTTTGATTGAAACAAATCTGTTAACATCAAATGTTGCTGCTAATAAAATCATAAAATGGAATGAAATTCAATTCCCTGATAGATGGGTATTAAATCAGGCGATTCCACCTAGACCCATAATGGATACTGAATTGGATCAGATAATCCAGACTCCAGATGGAGATGTGGAAGTTAGATTTACTCCACAAATCAAAGCTAGAATTTCATCCTCTAGTTTTCGTTTCCCTTCCGTTACTGAAAAGGGAGAAAACTCTTCTCAGACATCTGAGAAAGATGATAAAATTAAATATATGAAAATAAAGAATAATATAGCCAAACCAGAATATAAAACTGAATGGGCTGATCCCATTGATCCAGTTTATTCTTCTGATGCTAGTTTTGGCACTCATTCTCTCAATGTTATAACCCTAACCAATAACAATCCTACTGACGATCCTAATTATTGGGATTGGACTCAGGATAAAAATGTCCGAAAAATTATTGTTGAGGCTTATGATAAAGAAATTCAATTCAAAGTCTGGTTTGAAAAAAATTATACCCTTGATCAAAGGTATGAATTCAAAGACCTATATTATGCTCATCTCATAGAGATAAATAAAATTAAATGGTTTGATAAATGGTTTATTGAAAACTATATTAACCAAGAACTCGCTAGCATTAACATGTTAGAAGAGGGTTATAAAAATATATATATATATATATATATATATATATATATATATATATAAATACATATTTAGATACACATATATATTATATATATAGATACATATATATGTATATGATATATATATATATATATATACATATATAAATACAATATATATATAGTATACATATGTAGATAATATATAGTATACATATATACATAGTTCATAGTAAAACACTTTAGTAAAAGCCGCCACATAATCCCAGTATGTGAAAAATACATCAATTCCTTTTTCACGGTGAACTAGATGTCTAGTTCTGTTGGGATGAAGTCCCCAAGATTGAGGGGTAATAATCTGCTTGACAATTATTTTGCTATAATTGACATCACTACGAAGATCATTGGTCTTCTGATGAAAATGCTCAATTTCAACTGATTTAGTGATCAGTAAAATTCCTTCGAAAACATTCCGATCTCGTCCTTGTACTGGAAACATATTATTCTCCAGATATTTTTCTTTTATTTTCCAAGGATTATCCATCATTGGAATATCAGATCTGTCAAGTAGAAGAATTTCTTCTGAATAATTATCGGAATAATTGTTCTGGGTGAATATTATTTCCACCTCAACCGCCTGTTTGTAAGAAACATTGGTTTCTTCAGAGTCTTGAATTTGTATGCCTCTATTAGAGGGCTTGCCTTTTCCAAGAACAGTTTTCTTGGACTGATATCTGAACTCATTGGAGTCCGAAGTCATGGGTCGAGGAACCCATGGTTGTTTCCCCTTATCCTTCCTGTGCATGGTTCTGCAAAAATTCACGTGTTAGGAAGTCAGGAAGAGAATTATTAATTCCCTTAATATATTCAATATCAAATTCAAATATGGCTAATTCAGCTTGCCATCTAGCAAATATTTGCTTAGATGCTAAATTTTTAACATCTTTTTCTAAAACAGTTTTTGCTGAACTGCAATCAATGCGTAATAAAAATTTCTTATTCAGCAAATCATCTTGAAATTTATGTATGCATTGGATGATAGAAAGAATTTCTTTCTTAATAGTAGAATAATTATTCTGAGCATCATTCCATTTTCCTGAATGATATCTTACTAACATTTCTTTGTTAGTAGTAGGATTTAATTGTTTTAATATGCCACCATAACCTATATTACTGGCATCTGTTTCAACAATTTTGAACCATCCAGCATTAGCTAAATGTAAGCAAGGTAAATTTTTAACCTTTTGTTTAATTATTTTTACTGCCTCGGTATGAGCATTAGTCCAAGGAGTAGGATTCTTCCTTAATCTTCGATACAAAATTTTTGTATCATTCGCTATATTTTTATAGAATTCTGATACATAATTTAATGCACCAAGAAATCTTTGTAACTGTTTATTATCAGTTATTTCATCAGGAAATTTAGAAGCAAATTCAATACTTCTATCAATTGGATGAATTGTATTATTAGTAATATTATGTCCCAAAAACCTTATATCTTGCTGAAATAGTTTCATTTTTGGAGCAGAAATTACTAAACCATTCTTAATGGCTAAATGTTTAAACATACTAAGATGTTTAAAATGTTCTTCAATAGAATTAGAGAAGATTAGTATATTATCAATGTAAGATAATATAAAATTAGAATATTGAATGAATATTTCATTCATGATATTTTGAAATTCTGAAGGAGCATTCTTCAGACCAAATGGCATTACATTCCATTCATAGTGACCAAAAGGAACAGTAAAAGCAGTTTTATACCGATCCTTTTTATCAATTTGAATTTGCCAATAACCTGATTTCAGGTCGAATTTAGAATAAATTCTAGCTTTCACAATTCTATTCAATAAATCCCTTTTATTAGGAATTTGATACCTAATCCATTTTAAAACCTTATTTAATGGCTTGTAATTTATTACAAGTCTAGGTACACCTCTTTCTTTTTCAGCATTATTATTAACATAAAATGCTGTACAACTCCATGGGGAGTATGATTTTCTTATTAATTTTTTATCCAACAATTCTTGGATTTCTTTTTTACATAACTCAAGATATTCTTGATTCATTTGACAAGGTCTTGCCTTGGTGGGAATATCCTTTTCATTAAAGGTTTCCTCATAAGGTAAAGAAACAATATGTTGTTTCCTATTCCAAAAAGCATTTGGTAAATTACTACAAGTTTGTAGTTTAAAGTCTTCTTCAACTTGCTTGATTCTATTTTGAACTTCAAATTGTTTTAGTTGCTGGGTTATATTAACCTGAGCAAGTTCTTCTTTTAAAAAATTAACTTGATTTTCTTTTAAACCAATATTGTTAAGAATTTTAACAATTGGGTTTGTTATAAATTCAAAAGTTATTCTTTTGCCTTTATAACAGGTTATAATACCTTCCTTAGTAATCTCATTGATTGGCATAAGTTTTTCTAGGAAAGGAGTTCCTAAAATAACATGCTGAGATATTTCCTTTACAACTATTAGATGTATAGGAATACAAACATCATTCTTACAAATGTTCACATCGGTGATTTTGTAAGGAGTAGTTAGTGCTTTATTATTAGCAGCACTAAGTGTCTGAGTAGTTCGTTCACAAAATTTAATAGGAACGATTCCTTCTTTGACACAATTGAGATCCGCACCACTATCAACAAGTGCAATTAAATTTGTCAAATAATATTCATTATTAACAAGAATATTTATTTTTATATACCATTTATGGGTAATAAATAAATCCATTTTTTGTAGGAAATTATCCTTAACAACATTCTCTTCTTGTGCTTGTTGTTCATGTTCATTTACTAAACTCTCCTCCTCAGGAATTTGAGAATGAGAAGAGCTAGCGGACGAGTTACTATTAGTAACAGTTTTAGCTGAACATCTAGATATACGTTCTAGCTCAAGTTTTTCCAGTCTAGTCTGGATTTGTTGATCTTGAGATTTTAAATTTTTAATCTCAATTTTTAAAGTCTTTATTTCAGACTGAAGATCCTGTATTGTGACAGGTTTTACTTGCCTACTTTTGTATCTAGAAAGAACTTCAGCCATATTATAGGCTTCAGTAGGACTTTGAATAGGAATATTATCCTCTCTTTCTTGACCAATAAAATCAATTATTTTATTCTTTATTCTAGGATTAATATTATCCCTTAACAAAGCTTCAATAATATCTTTCTTCTCATCAAGAGTTAAAGTATTGATTGATAAGCCATTCATTTCTACTATGGATTTATAGTAGTCGACATCTTTATCTGCAATGCATTCATTACATTGACAATTCTCCCTACATTCTTCCGCAGATTCATCGGTGGATTCATCATTGGATGAACTTTCTTCATAATCAGAATTAATCATCAATTTATAAAGAGTATTCCTTAACTCTTCATCTTCAATTTCTTCAATTTTCTTTTTAGTATAACATTTATTGGCATAGTGGCCTAATTTACCACATTTATAACATTTAATTACTTTCTTGGAAGACCTTTTCTTCCTCAAATTTCTACCTTCCTTATTGCTGGTAGATTCTTTCCGTCTTGAAGGATATTTCCTTTTCCTATAAGGTTTCTTATTATTTTCCTTATAGTCATTAACCTTGTTTTTCCCCTTAGTATTATGAGGTTTAGAAATATCCATGGCAAACTGGTCACAAAATTCTCCCAGTTGCTTTCTTTCAGAGAGTCTCTGAGTTTTTAATTGATGTCGTAGCTTTAAATCATTGCATAAAGCTAGACCTTCTTCTATACACTTATTAATCAAATTTCCATAAGTGTAATTCTCATATGGTATAACACCATTATTTTGGTTTCGCAAACCTTGCCTTATTCTTTCAGCAAAAAGATTTGGTAACCCATCAATGAATTTTGATTTCCAGTGAGCATTATTAGCGTCACCAAGTAACATAACTCTACTCAAAAAGGTATCTTTATACCAACGAAAATGAGTAAGTGTTGGACATCTTAAATTCTGAAGAAGAGTTCTAACTCTATCTCCATGATCAGAAATACCACCCGTAAAATGTTCTAATATTGTTATCATTAGGGTGTAAACTGCATCAGTCTTAGTGACTGGAGTATCGTCTGTAGAATTGGTCTCAGTTTTAACAGCATTAATTATTTCTTGCCGTTGAGACTCAGTGAGACAATTATTCCACCAACCTCTAAGAATTCCTGTAAAACCGCAAGTAATAAATTGTGCAGTTTCTTTATCATTATTACCAATAGCTTTGGCAACATTAGAATACATCATCATTCGATGTAGCTGATCATGAATCTGTTTATCAGTAAGACCATCTATGTTCCATTCATAGATATCTCCTCCACTGTAATGATTTTGTATTATCGTATCATTTTCTTCGAATAATACATCAGTAGGAGTTGGCCTTTGATAATAATATTTCAATAGATTCGGCTTTCCATATTTCATAGCCTGAATCTGAGTATTATTATTAGGTTTAGATTCAACAAAAGATTGTTGAATAGCATCAATTTGCCCAGAATTTATTTCTTCTTCTTCATCGGAATTATCCTTAAAAGAAGTATCATCATCAGTTGAAGGTTTATTAATAACCTGTAGTTGATGTTTCTTTTCAGATTTCTGAAGAATTTCTTCTTTAGCAAATTGTTGCTTTGCATAAGCTATTAATTCTCGTAATTCCATTTCTTCAGCATTAATTGTCTGAAGATTAGTTTTCTTAAACTGAGCTATTAGCTCTTTGATATCCTCTCTAGTAACTTCAGGAGTTTTCCTGACTTTAAATTCCTTAACCTCAAGTGGAGGTTTAATGGGAATATTAGAAGTTTCCCTTAAAGAAGATTTTCCAGATTTAATAGAAAAATCTAATTTCTTAATTACATCAATTTGATGTAAGACTTTATCTAAAGCCGTTTCAATTCTAGTCAATTGTTGACCCATTACTTGAATAGAAACATTAGTATAATTATTTTGTTTAATTACTTTTTGTAATTCCTTAATTATTACTTCTTTGCTTTCTATAGTAGTAGCAAAAGAAGTAGCATCAATTTTATCCGGCATATTTTTAACCGTGAGTTTAATTAACTCATTTGGAGGATACATTGATCTAGTAAGACCACTACTTGTACCTTCATTAGTACTCCATACTTTATAATATTCTTCTAACACATTAAGTTGTGCCAATTCTTTTGTGACATGGTCTTGAACAAACCAGTCAGTAAAAGGTATTAGACATTTTGATCTTTCTAGATGATTATAAAATTCATCTTTCAACTCATATCTCTTTTGAAGAGAATATGTTTTCTCAAACCATTTACGAAAATTTTTATCTTCATAGTACATTCTATTGAGAATGTCCCTTACTTCTTTATTGGTTGTAAAAACCATTAAATAGAAGTAAATTCCATTTCCGACATTGTCGGTGAGTTCTCTTTGATCTTTCCTTTATACAAGGAATGAGCTATTGCATTGTCAGATATTTGAATCCTTTCGATTTCTTCTTTATTAGAAGATGTAGACCCTATTGTTGAGGGTAAATGTTTTCTACTAGAAATTGACAATCGTGATATATCTTGTGGAGTAAATCTTACTTCCACTTCACCATCGTGAGTTTGAATTATTTGATCAATTTCTGTATCCACAATAGGTTGTGGTAATACAGCTTGACTCAAAATCCATTCTTTGGGAAAGTTAATTTCATCCCATCTTATTATTCTATTTGTAGCTACATTTGATGTCAACAAATTAGTTTCAATCAAAGTAGTCTTTCCAGGCTTAGTAATATGCTTAGCCTTTGGGGCAATGGTATTCATTACCTTATAATGAACTCTATAGATTATTGCTATAGTTTCAGATCCAGGAAGAAAATTGTATCCATTTGTCTTTAAATTGAGAGTAACAGCATCATATAGATGATGATCTGTTAAAGACAAAGTTAAATTTGGATAAACATTAAAATAAACTGGACCATGGCAAAGACTAGTTTGCATAACTCCCATTAAGGATTGACTCCAGTCTAAACATCTGGCATCTCTAAGAGATGTCATAATTGCAGCATTCAACCCTGGTAGAGTTAAAGGTTTAAATGCAATTTGAATTAGTCCAATATGAACATAATTATAGGCTTCTCTTATATGCCCAATATCTTCTTCACTTATTAATCTAAGTGAATGTTCTGTGTTATTCACAGAAACAGTTCTTTCCATTGTTTTAATAGAAATAGATGTTTTAAAGTCAAAAGTACCTATTTGGTAAATCTCTTTTGGCTTTACATTTGGAATCGTCCATTTATTAAGTTCCTCCATTTCAGAGGGATACTCAACATTTTGAGCATTTTTCAAAGATTTACCCTTAGTAAGGGTTCTCTTATTTGTTCCTATTGCTAATGGTTTATCCATCATGCAATTGAGGTTCTACTTCTTATGCTCACATGTAAAAACTATAGAAATTAAGAGGTTGTTCATAAATCTTATTATGAAAATTCTTTTGCTTTACTTAACTAATCAAGTTGTTTTAATTCTATTCTGTCGATAGTAAAGACCTAGCACGACTGTCAACGATTTATGCCAACACACAGCCATCTCGGCAAATAAGGCAACGCGACTTTGATGTCGTTCCACTAAGTAGAAGACACATCTCTAGAATAGCTTTTGAACTCTTCTCATGGTTAAATAAAACAACAGCTTTAACATAATGAAGATCATAACAACCTTATAATAACTATATGTTTACATATTTGCAAAGAAGTAAAATTACCTCAGCCTTGAGCCATCATGGCTCTGATACCAATTTGGAACAGGATAAGAAGGATGAGGCGTTGAACGTTTATGCGGAATTTTATTATCAGTAGAACAAGATTACAGAGCAAGCACACTTAGTAGTACAAGAAAGAAAATACTCCAAAAGAAAAACGTACATAATAGAGAGGACTTGGCCTCTATTTATAGTACAAAGGTCGATATCGATCGACTGACAGATACAGGTAAGGTAACCGGTAGCTGTAGGTAGGATTCCTTCATCAAACAGCAACATGAGTGCCTGTCGCCATCATCTTTACTTTAGCTTCTTTATTTCTCCACCGTCCACGTTACAGCAATTATGCTGGGTAAAGTAAGTGGTAGGATCCACCATTGTCGGCCAATAATTAAAGAGATTCTCTTTAGTAAAAGTAAAGTAAAGTGATTGCCACCTGTATTTTGGCAATAATGTATGCTTACAGCATGCTGTCATCATCACTTTCATTATCTGACTGAGTAGTGACTCTTTTATGCATTCTCTTGAAGAAAGTTTCTTCATCAATATTTTCGTCTACCTCTTTGTCAGATTTGGTAGAACTAACAGACATATTTTCTGTTTCAAAGATAGACTCAAATTGAGTTTGCATATACTGAAGACATTTCTTCTTTAATTCTTCCTCAGTAATTCGAGGATTTCTTCTTCTCAAAGATTCCTTTAACTTCTTTAAAGGACTGTCTTCAACAATTTCTTTTTTCAATTTTTCTTCTATAAGGATCTCATTATCCTTAATAGATTTCTGTACAATTTGTACCTTTTCTTTTTCATCGATCCTATTCCACCATTTAATCATAAATTTTCTGGCAAGAACAGGAAACTTGAGAGGATTATATTCACATTTAATTGTCCATTTGAAAATATATGGGATCTCAAAGGAATTCTAAAACAGGAAATTCCTGTGTGGTTTATTAAATGGTGGTATAAATTTGGTGCTACCTTGGAAATTTTACCTCCTTTACTGCAAGAATCATTTGCGGTTTGGACGCAATCATATCCTTTGTGTCAGAATGCTGACACTCTTCTGGAGGGGGAGAGTACTATGTACAGTCAGGAAAACTCCTGAAGTTACTAGAGAGGATATCAAAGAGCTAATAGCTCAGTTTAAGAAAACTAATCTTCAGACAATTAATGCTGAAGAAATGGAATTACGAGAATTAATAGCTTATGCAAAGCAACAATTTGCTAAAGAAGAAATTCTAAAAATTTAGCATCTAAGCAAATATTTGCAAGATGGCAAGCTGAATTAGCCATATTTGAATTTGATATTGAATATATTAAGGGAATTAATAATTCTCTTCCTGACTTCCTAACACGTGAATTTTTGCAGAACCATGCACAGGAAGGATAAGGGGAAACAACCATGGGTTCCTCGACCCATGACTTCGGACTCCAATGAGTTCAGATATCAGTCCAAGAAAAATATCTGGAGAATAATATGTTTCCAGTACAAGGACGAGATCGGAATGTTTTCGAAGGAATTTACCTAGACTTGTAATAAATTACAAGCCATTAAATAAGGTTTTAAAATGGATTAGGTATCAAATTCCTAATAAAAGGGATTTATTGAATAGAATTGTGAAAGCTAGAATTTATTCTAAATTCGACCTGAAATCAGGTTATTGGCAAATTCAAATTGATAAAAAGGATCGGTATAAAACTGCTTTTACTGTTCCTTTTGGTCACTATGAATGGAATGTAATGCCATTTGGTCTGAAGAATGCTCCTTCAGAATTTCAAAATATCATGAATGAAATATTCATTCAATATTCTAATTTTATATTATCTTACATTGATGATATACTAATCTTCTCTAATTCTATTGAAGAACATTTTAAACATCTTAGTATGTTTAAACATTTAGCCATTAAGAATGGTTTAGTAATTTCTGCTCCAAAAATGAAACTATTTCAGCAAGATATAAGGTTTTTGGGACATAATATTACTAATAATACAATTCATCCAATTGATAGAAGTATTGAATTTGCTTCTAAATTTCCTGATGAAATAACTGATAATAAACAGTTACAAAGATTTCTTGGTGCATTAAATTATGTATCAGAATTCTATAAAAATATAGCGAATGATACAAAAATTTTGTATCAAAGATTAAGGAAGAATCCTACTCCTTGGACTAATGCTCATACCGAGGCAGTAAAAATAATTAAACAAAAGGTTAAAAATTTACCTTGCTTACATTTAGCTAATGCTGAATGGTTCAAAATTGTTGAAACAGATGCCAGTAATATAGGTTATGGTGGCATATTAAAACAATTAAATCCTACTACTAACAAAGAAATGTTAGTAAGATATCATTCAGGAAAATGGAATGATGTTCAGAATAATTATTCTACTATTAAGAAAGAAATTCTTTCTATCATCCAATGCATACATAAATTTCAAGATGATTTGCTGAATAAGAAATTTTTATTACGCATTGATTGCAGTTCAGCAAAAACTGTTTTAGAAAAAGATGTTAAAAATTTAGCATCTAAGCAAATATTTGCTAGATGGCAAGCTGAATTAGCCATATTTGAATTTGATATTGAATATATTAAGGGAATTAATAATTCTCTTCCTAACTTCCTAACACGTGAATTTTTGCAGAACCATGCACAGGAAGGATAAGGGGAAACAACCATGGGTTCCTCGACCCATGACTTCGGACTCCAATGAGTTCAGATATCAGTCCAAGAAAACTGTTCTTGGAAAAGGCAAGCCCTCTAATAGAGGCATACAAATTCAAGACTCTGAAGAAACCAATGTTTCTTACAAACAGGCGGTTGAGGTGGAAATAATATTCACCCAGAACAATTATTCCGATAATTATTCAGAAGAAATTCTTCTACTTGACAGATCTGATATTCCAATGATGGATAATCCTTGGAAAATAAAAGAAAAATATCTGGAGAATAATATGTTTCCAGTACAAGGACGAGATCGGAATGTTTTCGAAGGAATTTTACTGATCACTAAAGCAGTTGATATTGAGCATTTTCATCAGAAGACCAATGATCTTCGTAGTGATGTCAATTATAGCAAAATAATTGTCAAGCAGATTATTACCCCTCAATCTTGGGGACTTCATCCCAACAGAACTAGACATCTAGTTCACCGTGAAAAAGGAATTGATGTATTTTTCACATACTGGGATTATGTGGCGGCTTTTACTAAAGTGTTTTACTATGAAAATAGTAAACAAAAGCACTCTTGGTTTATTAGAATTTGTCCTGAAATTCTAAAACAGGAAATTTCTGTGTGGTTTATTAAATGGTGGTATAAATTTGGTGCTACCTTGGAAATTTTACCTCCTTTACTGCAAGAATCATTTGCGGTTTGGACGCAATCATATCCTTTGTCAAAATGCTGACACTCTTCTGGAGGGGGAGAGTACTATGTACTTCTTTGTCCACTTTGAGATCCCATATATTTTCAAATGGACAATTAAATGTGAATATAATCCTCTCAAGTTTCCTGTTCTTGCCAGAAAATTTATGATTAAATGGTGGAATAGGATCGATGAAAAAGAAAAGGTACAAATTGTACAGAAATCTATTAAGGATAATGAGATCCTTATAGAAGAAAAATTGAAAAAAGAAATTGTTGAAGACAGTCCTTTAAAGAAGTTAAATGAATCTTTGAGAAGAAGAAATCCTCGAATTACTGAGGAAGAATTAAAGAAGAAATGTCTTCAGTATATGCAAACTCAATTTGAGTCTATCTTTGAAACAGAAAATATGTCTGTTAGTTCTACCAAATCTGACAAAGAGGTAGACGAAAATATTGATGAAGAAACTTTCTTCAAGAGAATGCATAAAAGAGTCACTACTCAGTCAGATAATGAAAGTGATGATGACAGCATGCTGTAAGCATACATTATTGCCAAAATACAGGTGGCAATCACTTTACTTTACTTTTACTAAAGAGAATCTCTTTAATTATTGGCCGACAATGGTGGACCCTACCACTTACTTTACCCAGCATAATTGCTGTAACGTGGACGGTGGAGAAATAAAGAAGCTAAAGTAAAGATGATGGCGACAGGCACTCATGTTGCTGTTTGATGAAGGAATCCTACCTACAGCTACCGGTTACCTTACCTGTATCTGTCAGTCGATCGATATCGACCTTTGTACTATAAATAGAGGCCAAGTCCTCTCTATTATGTATGTTTTTCTTTTGGAGTATTTTCCTTCTTGTACTACTAAGTGTGCTTGCTCTGTAATCTTGTTCTACTGATAATAAAATTCCGCATAAACGTTCAACGCCTCATCCTTCTTATCCTGTTCCAATTTGGTATCAGAGCCATGATGGCTCAAGGCTGAGGTAATTCTACTTCTTTGCAAACATGTAAACATATAGTTATTATAAGGTTGTTATGATCTTCATTATGTTAAAGCTGTTGTTTTATTTAACCATGAGAAGAGTTCAAAAGCTATTCTAGAGATGTGTCTTCTACTTAGTGGAACGACATCAAAGTCACGTTGCCTTATTTGCCGAGATGGCTGTGTGTTGGCATAAATCGTTGACAGTCGTGCTAGGTCTTTACTATCGACAGAATAGAATTAAAACAACTTGATTAGTTAAGTAAAGCAAAAGAATTTTCATAATAAGATTTATGAACAACCTCTTAATTTCTATAGTTTTTTCATGTGAGCATAAGAAGTAGAACCTCAATTGCATGATGGATAAACCATTAGCAATAGGAACAAATAAGAGAACCCTTACTAAGGGTAAATCTTTGAAAAATGCTCAAAATGTTGAGTATCCCTCTGAAATGGAGGAACTTAATAAATGGACGATTCCAAATGTAAAGCCAAAAGAGATTTACCAAATAGGTACTTTTGACTTTAAATCATCTATTTCTATTAAAACAATGGAAAGAACTGTTTCTGTGAATAACACAGAACATTCACTTAGATTAATAAGTGAAGAAGATATTGGGCATATAAGAGAAGCCTATAATTATGTTCATATTGGACTAATTCAAATTGCATTTAAACCTTTAACTCTACCAGGGTTGAATGCTGCAATTATGACATCTCTTAGAGATGCCAGATGTTTAGACTGGAGTCAATCCTTAATGGGAGTTATGCAAACTAGTCTTTGCCATGGTCCAGTTTATTTTAATGTTTATCCAAATTTAACTTTGTCTTTAACAGATCATCATCTATATGATGCTGTTACTCTCAATTTAAAGACAAATGGATACAATTTTCTTCCTGGATCTGAAACTATAGCAATAATCTATAGAGTTCATTATAAGGTAATGAATACCATTGCCCCAAAGGCTAAGCATATTACTAAGCCTGGAAAGACTACTTTGATTGAAACTAATTTGTTGACATCAAATGTAGCTACAAATAGAATAATAAGATGGGATGAAATTAACTTTCCCAAAGAATGGATTTTGAGTCAAGCTGTATTACCACAACCTATTGTGGATACAGAAATTGATCAAATAATTCAAACTCACGATGGTGAAGTGGAAGTAAGATTTACTCCACAAGATATATCACGATTGTCAATTTCTAGTAGAAAACATTTACCCTCAACAATAGGGTCTACATCTTCTAATAAAGAAGAAATCGAAAGGATTCAAATATCTGACAATGCAATAGCTCATTCCTTGTATAAAGGAAAGATCAAAGAGAACTCACCGACAATGTCGGAAATGGAATTTACTTCTATTTAATGGTTTTTACAACCAATAAAGAAGTAAGGGACATTCTCAATAGAATGTACTATGAAGATAAAAATTTTCGTAAATGGTTTGAGAAAACATATTCTCTTCAAAAGAGATATGAGTTGAAAGATGAATTTTATAATCATCTAGAAAGATCAAAATGTCTAATACCTTTTACTGACTGGTTTGTTCAAGACCATGTCACAAAAGAATTGGCACAACTTAATGTGTTAGAAGAATATTATAAAGTATGGAGTACTAATGAAGGTACAAGTAGTGGTCTTACTAGATCAATGTATCCTCCAAATGAGTTAATTAAACTCACGGTTAAAAATATGCCGGATAAAATTGATGCTACTTCTTTTGCTACTACTATAGAAAGCAAAGAAGTAATAATTAAGGAATTACAAAAAGTAATTAAACAAAATAATTATACTAATGTTTCTATTCAAGTAATGGGTCAACAATTGACTAGAATTGAAACGGCTTTAGATAAAGTCTTACATCAAATTGATGTAATTAAGAAATTAGATTTTTCTATTAAATCTGGAAAATCTTCTTTAAGGGAAACTTCTAATATTCCCATTAAACCTCCACTTGAGGTTAAGGAATTTAAAGTCAGGAAAACTCCTGAAGTTACTAGAGAGGATATCAAAGAGCTAATAGCTCAGTTTAAGAAAACTAATCTTCAGACAATTAATGCTGAAGAAATGGAATTACGAGAATTAATAGCTTATGCAAAGCAACAATTTGCTAAAGAAGAAATTCTTCAGAAATCTGAAAAGAAACATCAACTACAGGTTATTAATAAACCTTCAACTGATGATGATACTTCTTTTAAGGATAATTCCGATGAAGAAGAAGAAATAAATTCTGGGCAAATTGATGCTATTCAACAATCTTTTGTTGAATCTAAACCTAATAATAATACTCAGATTCAGGCTATGAAATATGGAAAGCCGAATCTATTGAAATATTATTATCAAAGGCCAACTCCTACTGATGTATTATTCGAAGAAAATGATACGATAATACAAAATCATTACAGTGGAGGAGATATCTATGAATGGAACATAGATGGTCTTACTGATAAACAGATTCATGATCAGCTACATCGAATGATGATGTATTCTAATGTTGCCAAAGCTATTGGTAATAATGATAAAGAAACTGCACAATTTATTACTTGCGGTTTTACAGGAATTCTTAGAGGTTGGTGGAATAATTGTCTCACTGAGTCTCAACGGCAAGAAATAATTAATGCTGTTAAAACTGAGACCAATTCTACAGACGATACTCCAGTCACTAAGACTGATGCAGTTTACACCCTAATGATAACAATATTAGAACATTTTACGGGTGGTATTTCTGATCATGGAGATAGAGTTAGAACTCTTCTTCAGAATTTAAGATGTCCAACACTTACTCATTTTCGTTGGTATAAAGATACCTTTTTGAGTAGAGTTATGTTACTTGGTGACGCTAATAATGCTCACTGGAAATCAAAATTCATTGATGGGTTACCAAATCTTTTTGCTGAAAGAATAAGGCAAGGTTTGCGAAACCAAAATAATGGTGTTATACCATATGAGAATTACACTTATGGAAATTTGATTAATAAGTGTATAGAAGAAGGTCTAGCTTTATGCAATGATTTAAAGCTACGACATCAATTAAAAACTCAGAGACTCTCTGAAAGAAAGCAACTGGGAGAATTTTGTGACCAGTTTGCCATGGATATTTCTAAACCTCATAATACTAAGGGGAAAAACAAGGTTAATGACTATAAGGAAAATAATAAGAAACCTTATAGGAAAAGGAAATATCCTTCAAGACGGAAAGAATCTACCAGCAATAAGGAAGGTAGAAATTTGAGGAAGAAAAGGTCTTCCAAGAAAGTAATTAAATGTTATAAATGTGGTAAATTAGGCCACTATGCCAATAAATGTTATACTAAAAAGAAAATTGAAGAAATTGAAGATGAAGAGTTAAGGAATACTCTTTATAAATTGATGATTAATTCTGATTATGAAGAAAGTTCATCCAATGATGAATCCACCGATGAATCTGCGGAAGAATGTAGGGAGAATTGTCAATGTAATGAATGCATTGCAGATAAAGATGTCGACTACTATAAATCCATAGTAGAAATGAATGGCTTATCAATCAATACTTTAACTCTTGATGAGAAGAAAGATATTATTAAAGCTTTGTTAAGGGATAATATTAATCCTAGAATAAAGAATAAAATAATTGATTTTATTGGTCAAGAAAGAGAGGATAATATTCCTATTCAAAGTCCTACTGAAGCCTATAATATGGCTGAAGTTCTTTCTAGATACAAAAGTAGGCAAGTAAAACCTGTCACAATACAGGATCTTCAGTCTGAAATAAAGACTTTAAAAATTGAGATTAAAAATTTAAAATCTCAAGATCAACAAATCCAGACTAGACTGGAAAAACTTGAGCTAGAACGTATATCTAGATGTTCAGCTAAAACTGTTACTAATAGTAACTCGTCCGCTAGCTCTTCTCATTCTCAAATTCCTGAGGAGGAGAGTTTAGTAAATGAACATGAACAACAAGCACAAGAAGAGAATGTTGTTAAGGATAATTTCCTACAAAAAATGGATTTATTTATTACCCATAAATGGTATATAAAAATAAATATTCTTGTTAATAATGAATATTATTTGACAAATTTAATTGCACTTGTTGATAGTGGTGCGGATCTCAATTGTGTCAAAGAAGGAATCGTTCCTATTAAATTTTGTGAACGAACTACTCAGACACTTAGTGCTGCTAATAATAAAGCACTAACTACTCCTTACAAAATCACCGATGTGAACATTTGTAAGAATGATGTTTGTATTCCTATACATCTAATAGTTGTAAAGGAAATATCTCAGCATGTTATTTTAGGAACTCCTTTCCTAGAAAAACTTATGCCAATCAATGAGATTACTAAGGAAGGTATTATAACCTGTTATAAAGGCAAAAGAATAACTTTTGAATTTATAACAAACCCAATTGTTAAAATTCTTAACAATATTGGTTTAAAAGAAAATCAAGTTAATTTTTTAAAAGAAGAACTTGCTCAGGTTAATATAACCCAGCAACTAAAACAATTTGAAGTTCAAAATAGAATCAAGCAAGTTGAAGAAGACTTTAAACTACAAACTTGTAGTAATTTACCAAATGCTTTTTGGAATAGGAAACAACATATTGTTTCTTTACCTTATGAGGAAACCTTTAATGAAAAGGATATTCCCACCAAGGCAAGACCTTGTCAAATGAATCAAGAATATCTTGAGTTATGTAAAAAAGAAATCCAAGAATTGTTGGATAAAAAATTAATAAGAAAATCATACTCCCCATGGAGTTGTACAGCATTTTATGTTAATAATAATGCTGAAAAAGAAAGAGGTGTACCTAGACTTGTAATAAATTACAAGTCTAGGTACACCTCTTTCTTTTTCAGCATTATTATTAACATAAATATATAAATACATATATAGATACACATATATATTATATATACATATATAAATACAATATATATATATAGTATACATATGTAGATAATATATAGTATACATAGATACATAGATATATATATAAATACATATATAGATACACATATATATTATATATATAGATACATATATATGTATATGATATATATATACATATATAAATACAATATATTATATATAGATACATAGATATATAGTATACATATATAGATAATATATAGTATATATATAAATACATATATAGATACACATATATAGATACATATATATGTATATGATATATATATATATAGATATAATATATTATATATAGATACATAGATATAAGATATATAGATACATATAGTATACATATATAGATAATACATATAGTATTCATATATAGATACATATATAAATACATATATACATATATATAAGGTATATAGATACATATATAGATACAATATACATATATAGATACATATATAGTATACATATATATACATATATCCAAATTGAATTTGACTTCCTAATTTAAATTCTTGACATGAAGGTTACAAATACCCTATTAAAATCCCCTGTAGAATATTCTAATATCCCAACAAATATACCAAGAATATTCGAATATACCAACTGTCTGGCACATATACCTTCGAAGGGCTCAGTACGACTCCATTAGGGATCCTACACAACATAGAATCAGATGTAAAATTTATGTTATGAGCTGTATACTGGTTGTTTTAAATTAACATGAATAAAATTACCTTTTCCAAAAAGAAAAGAAAAAAAAGTCATATTTGGCCTTCCAAAACAAAATACCCTGATACTTTAATGCGAAACCACCGATACTAATACTCACAGGAAGGATCTAAACCGACTGCGAACCTTGTTTAGAAGTTCGGTTTGATATATCGTCTTTACATTACTTCCATTTGAGGTTGTGAAAGAAGAAAGAGTAAACTTGAAGATAAATTTCCTTGACTAAATAGTGGAATGGTTGGACGAACGTTAGGCCCTAGATTTAGGATGTTTGTTGACTTGATTTCACGTTAGATACTTGAACTGATACATGTTTCTCCATGTTGAGGATTTATGCTGGGAGTTAGCGCAATAATAAATTAATAGTCCCCCTTCCATGTTGGTAGCCTTAATCTATATGAACAAAAAAAAATGTCATGATAAATAACTGTGAATGCAAACACAACTATTGAGGTGGAAACCTCTACAATGCCAAAAGGCATTGTCATGGTCAGTCTGATCAATCTACATGAAGAAGAAAAAATGTCGAGATAAATAACTGCAAATGTAAACACAATTAAGTGGAAACCTCTACAATGCTGGAAGGAATCGCCATGGTCAGTCCGATCAATCTTGTACTCTAATCTAACCAATTAGAATGACCATTGAATCTCCTACCCTAGGATCCAAGTAGAACTTCCAATACCCAGTGGAGAAAGATACACCCAAGAAAGAGAAACCTAAAACAGTCACAATTAAAGTCAATCACCAATGGAGATTTCCCTGGCCCTAAAACTATGATGTGCCAATGTCTTGTCTATTGCTTCGATCTCCTCTCAATTTTCTTCTCCCCCCTTTGGAAACTCCTAGAAGATTCCTCAAAGAACCCCCACCAAAATAAGGAACCCAACTAAATTCATTTTGCTAGATTTTTTGCTGTACCAGAATTTAATCTTCCTCCTTGAGACTCGATGTTAGGGCTTTCTTTTCGTTGTTGGGTTGGGGGGTGGGGCGGAGCTACTAGTACTAGTTTTCGTACTATGATTTAGATGTGCTACTATAAGAGACTAAATAGACATACATAAAACTCTTTGATAGTTGTTAAAGGATTCTATATATGACTTGCCTTTTAGTTGTTCCATGGCTGAAATAAAATATGACAATAAGTACATTGATGCAATTACAATAGTATCTATCTCTATTTTGGAAAATTTCTTATTGAGCACTTTCATACATCTATTTTTTTTACAGCTGACCCGAAGGGCATTAAGCTTGACATTCCTATCTGTTTCCAAGACAAGGAAGTAATTCCTGTGAAATCTTATTATGGCGGAAAAGAAGGCACTGGACAGTACATTTGGTACAGAACAAAAGTGAAACTGGACTTGGAGTTGGTGCATATTGCGACTGCTACTGAAACTGTTGTTGTTGGAAGGACACTGTAAGAATGTAGTTTACGCAACAAGACTGTTATTACGAATACAAAAAACTATTGGACATCTAATCATTTTCACTGATGTAATCCTCAAATAGGATGTACACGCCGTCCCTCAATGATGTTGGTTCTTATTTGGCTCTTCACTGGGTTCCTATGCGTGCTGATGGGAAAGTTGGAGCTCCACTTGTTGCTATTAGCGATGATCCAGTCATGGCAGGTTCTCAGTTTATGCATACGGAGACTCTTTGCATAGTAGAATATCGTCACATTATAGCGAAGGAAACCTTTATATATATATATATATATATATATATATATATATATATATATATATATATATATTGGTTCAGCTAAAACATCCTACACTTCATAAGCAATTTTAGTTTTTATAACACAGTATTGTTAAGCTAATAATCACACAACAATATTCTCAATATTCTGTAGCAGAAAGTAGCTATTATATATATATAAATCAATTACATTTTTTGCATCAACTATATTTATCATATGAAAACGTATAAATAAAGAGTGGTGAATACTTTAACGGATTATGACCGTTATTTCATACAATATAGCAGATTATGATGGTTGATCACAATTCTTATTTGACAGATATATTCCCTTACGAAGATGTCACCAATTACTAAAGAATTCCATGTCAATCCTGTTTCTATATATATTTTCGTTATACCTATTGATTGTTGCATGTCTGGATATCACAGCCGAACCCATTGTTTCGGATGTTAGCTTAAAGGACATGGGTTCTGGGGTGTATGCTGGGGAAGGTAAATATTATGGTGGTTATGAAGGAGCAAGCATGTATAGCTGGTACAGAGAAAATACTGAAGGGAGTATTGTTCTCATCGGTGGTGCTACTTCTACTACCTATGAAGTTACAGATTCAGATTACAATTCTCATCTGCTGTTTGGGTAATAATCTTGTCCTACCTTATTATTCACATGCTAATCATCGGCGATCATGTATGCTTTATGTTAGTGATGTGTTATCTTCCGGGAAATAGTATTTCAAGACAATGTCTTAGCCTAGTAGATTTTTTTGGTAGTGAAAGTGTGCCCCTATTAATTGTACATGGCTTATACAGACAAGCTTGATTTTATAATTCTGATCAGAAACAATTGTGGAAGTGCTGATATTTATATGTTCGTTTTATTTGAATGTGGTGTATCATCTGTGTGGCTACAGACAATGCGTAATACAGCAGAATACCTCGTACGCGGTTTCATCATTTTCGAGCTGATTCACCACAGGGCAGAGGAATGTTTTTATAAAAAGGAAACTATTTTTGAAAATGTTTATACTTCATATATTCCAAGCATTATTTCATCTTCTTGATAGCATTGCCTTAGTACTCTGCTATGCCTTTGATGCACCTTGTGGTTTTTGGAGTCAAGGATACATTTGCATCCTTAAAGTATGTGAATGCCTGAGTCTCTGATATGATCTGATACGTGTATTACACCTCCATGTAGTATCCGTGCAAAATGCTATTAATTATAGATAATAGCTCTTGTACTTTTAATCAGGAATAACTTATTCCTAAAAATACTGTAAGAAATATACTTACCAAGAAATTAGTAAGGATGATAACATGCTAAATATTGATCTTGTTTTTCAAATGCTGGTAGGCATGGAAATGTAAGAGGAAAGATAGTGGTAGATCAAAATTCATGGAGAAGGTAATCTTCGGGGACCATCCCCCCTTCCCCCTTCCCCTAAAGCCTAGAAAATATTTTGCCAAAATCGTCCAAAAAGATTCAGCCGACCTAAACCCCGTCCAAAAAGATTCAGCTGACCTAAACCCGTAAAGGCAGCACCTGACTGGATTCTTCTGGTCCTCCAGACTGGAATTTCGATGGGGCTGGGATTCTGGTACTGTGGGAGAGAAATCATTTCCAACGTAACATTTTCAAGGTGGCCTTTTCATCATGCTAGCTATCTAAGGATCCATGCCATATCCTTACACTGACTTAGACTCATCAGTAGTAGATAGAAATAGCATCCGCAACTAAACTTAGTAGTCAGCATGCAAATATTTTCGGAGTGACAGTTAATTAAACGGATAATTAAGGTCTTAAGGTAACTAAGAATGCTTGTCATTTTTGATCTTATGTTGTTTACTCTTCAATTAAATAATTAACAGTTTTTATCTATTAGTTAATACTAAAAGGATGTCCCACTTAGATCATTAACAACATGCATTCTCATATCAAAACTATTAGTTAGATGTCTTGTTGTTTATGATCTTTTACACAAGTCCCATCTCGCTATTGTACTGAAGGATGTTGTTCTTAAAAATTAAAGTTAGATTTTCTGATAAGTAAATAAAGTTACATTTTGTGATAAATAAATTTTGGTAGTAAGTAGCTTTCATGCATGAGTTATATGTACTACTCAATAGTCATGAGTTACAAACTCAAAAGACAGAGTTATGTAACCCAAGGGACAAGTTACAAAGTTAGTGTTATGATTAAGTCCACGTATCTTCTTTTTTTTCATGATAAGTTGAATAATAAACACATATTTTATATTCCACCATTTTCAGTTGTGTTCTTCACATTTATAATTTATCCGTAGGCTAGTGTGCATCTCAAACTATTTGAGAAAATGGGATCTTTCTCCACAATTGTTTATACTCATATGTTGTTTAGTCTTCATTTGATTGTTAGTACTTCGCGTTGGAGAAACAACCTCTCCCTTAATATGAGGGTAAGCTTTCGTACATCTTATGCTCCCCAGACCCTGTACAAGTGGGAAGCCTTGTGTCATTGGGATGTCGTTTTATTTGTTGCCATGGCTAAAGTTTTTACAAGTTGAAGTTTACATGGATATGATTTATACCAATGTTCGCAGTATATGTATTGGAATCGGTTTCACACCTTTCATATGTGTACCGGTCTTGGTGGTTTCAGTAGTTTCGGTGGTTTCATAACGGAGTTTCGTAGTTCTTGGTTTCAGAGCCAAAATAATAATAATTGTTATTTAAAAATGTAGAAAGATATTTGATACATTTAGAAATAATCTTATGTTTACTTGGTTTGTTCGTTTTACTTTCTTTTAGACAAAACACCCCACAATATATAGATTTGAATGAAAAAATATTACGATGTATGAAAATTGTATAGTTACAGTACAGAAGTTCAACAACTGGTAATTTATCGACACTTGTAGCATGTTGATCTTTGGAATGATTGAATCCTTGTGTCTACTGTGCATTTTTCATACTTTTGTTTTTTTCTTTTAGTTTTTTCCTTGTTAAAATGACCGGAAAAATGAGCCACAATTTCAGTATTGGCCGGTATCAATGGGGATATTGGATCGGACATGCCAAAAATGATACGACCAATACGTATCGGTATCGGCTGATACTTTGAACTTTGATTTGTATACATGAGATTTTGTTCTAGTTTTACTTAATGGAGAGAGACTTTCATTTTACGCTTCAACGTATCACTTATTTTAGTTCGTTGCTAGGTCTTTCTCTGATTTATTTCTAGAAATGAACTCGAAATGTCACTTGACAGATATACTCCCGTTCGCTCAGACTCAGTTGTGGGGAAACTCAAATTGTCAGAACCATCTGGTGTAATTCTTCCAGGTAAATCATAGTTGTTCAACGTTTTAAGACTTGACCTAAGATGTCCCTTAGTTGCTCACAATTTAATGTGATTTCACTACAGTAGTCATTTGTCATCACAGGTAACAAAACGCTAAAGAAAACCAACTGCATCATCATCTGCAAGTCTTGCAGTTTTAATTAGCATTTTCTCTAAGAATTCCCTTCCCCTCTAAAATAAACATCTATGGTAATCATGTTGGTGAAGCTAACTTGCATGTTCAGTTGGGTGAAGGTAGCTTGGATGTTCTATATTAAATATTTGCAGTACTGTCTACTGACACCTGCGTTTCCTTACAAATTAAAAGCCTGATCTTTTCCAAACTTAGTAGATAATTGTCAATCATTCAACATCATACCTATACAATATAACATGTAAGTATACAGATTTCATGAATAAGCATTGCAGACATGATTATAAGTTGCCCCTTTTTGCATGTTTTTCAATTGTTTATGTGTTTGCTAGTTTGTAAGTATCTATTTTATTGTAGAATCATTCTTGGCTGATGTACCAATTGGACGTCAAAAACGTCTTTTTTATATCGGCCTTAACACTTAAAAAAAACCACAATGGTCATTTGGACCACAATGGACCGTTCGAAGCTCAACCTGGGCTAAACATGCATAAGATAGGTTGACGTGCAAAGTTTGATAAGCCTAAGTGGCTAGATCTGTCATACAGGCGATCTATTAGCCTAAGTTGGCTAACTTCGCCGAATAGGCAAGCTTTCAAGCTAGCGTCAGGTATTCAGCCAAATTGGCTTGGTCTTGCCATAGGCTGTCTAGCGTCGCTAAACGCAAACTCCACCGTATAAAGGACATATTTAGTTATCTCACGAGCGAGATTTTAGGGGTTAATAGCCCCTTGATTCTCGTGGGCTTTTAACCGACTATTAACGAGTCATAGCATATACATCTCTGACATGAGATAATAATAGATGCCATAAATGAGATATCATTAATCCCCGATTTAATAAGATTTTAAAGGGTCACATTTTCCATTTTGCTTCAACAACCTGTTCATTAGCCTCACAGATTACCAAAGCTAGCCCCGTTGCGTGGTAGGAAAGCCCAAAACTGGTGCATTGTTGACTCAAAATATCCCAAACAAAGTCACAATAGAAGAAAAGATGGTCCATGGACTTATCTATATGCCCACACATGCATTACTTCGTATCCGTGTAGTCCACACCAAACATGCTCAGACGGTCCCTAGTAAGCAGGCGATTACTATGTTACTCGGATTCTCCATTTTAACGAGAAGTACTCGTATCGACCCGATAGGATATAGGTATAGGAGCCGTATCTGATTCTTCATGGTACAATCAGATCATTCATGGTGACAATCAAGAGACTGATAGTGAAGTAAATAGTTTATTTTAATATGATAGACCGGTAGTAAAGTAGTAGGGGAGCTGAAAAGCGGTCCTTTAGGGACTTATTCAACTAGATCAGTAAAGTTTACTAATAGTTTATAATTATATTGTGTCTTTTTACGAAACCTTGCAAATTTAATTATAGGATATCTTTTTATGAAATCATGCAAACTTAATTATAAACTTAAATATATGAAACTATACAAACTTAATTACAATTGTGTTTTTTTATGAAATCATGCAAATTTAATTAGAGGCTATGTATTTTTATGAAATCGTGTAAATTTAATTACTTGTCTTTTATGAAGTCATGCAAATTTAATTACATGTTGTCTATTTATGAAACCATATTCAAATATATTTATTTTAATAGTCATATTTCTGTATATGTACCCGTACCAAAAATTTGAATCATTTTTAGCCGAGTCCGTGTGTCCTTCAATTATGAGTTTGAAGGACCCGACTCTTGGATATGTATCCGTATCCGACACCCGTACCCGAGTCCATGTTACATATGGCGATTACAAATCATCTTGTATAGACATACGGAAGTCTTGATCGTCCCTCTTTTTGTCTAAATTACTTCCTCCAGTTTACCTCACTTCTGCTCCTGATTTGGTTTAAGGCCGTTCGGAAGCTGAAAGTTCATTTTTTCATGTCATTCACACCCAATAATCTATGTTACCTGGACTCGGGTACGGGTACATATCTAAGAGTCGGGTCCTTCAAACTCATAACTGAAGGACACACGGACTCGGCTAAAAATGATCCAAATTTTGGATACGGGTACGGGGATATGACTATTAATATAAATACATTTGAATATGGTTTCATAAAAAGAACATCATGTAATTAAATTTGTATAGTTGATTAGTTTCATAAAAGACATGTAATTAAATTTGTACGGTTTCATAAAAAGAATACTCTCTAATTAAATTTGTATGATTTCATAAAAAGACAGTTATAATAAAGTTTATATTGTTTCATATATTTAAGCTTATAATTAAATTTGTATGGTTTCATAAAAAGACATATAATTAAATTTGTAAGATTTTATAACTTTACTATCATTCCAGCATATTAAAATAAACTATCTATTTCACTACCATATTAAAATAAACTATCTACTTTACTACCAGTCTTCCGATTGTCACCATAAAGGACCATGAAGGATCAGATTGTCACTATGGAGGATCGGATATGGATTCTATATCCATACCCATGTCCTATCCGGTGGACACGGGTACTTATCCTAAAGTGGAGAGTCATAGTAACATAGCAGTAATCCTCCGTGTCCATCCTATCAATGTCCACCTCACGAATATCAATTGCATGTGCCGCCAAACGATGCTGAATGTTTCACTCCCCCTCCTAGATAAGGCAGCCGACCGACTTAGTGGATCCCCTAGCTCGTAAACATACCATTTCTTCCTTTTAATCAGATTGTTGTGATTGAACCAAGGATCACGCCACATGTTAGTCTGGTTCCCGGAGCAGATAACCTTAGACAACCTAGATTTAGCCGAGCTTCTTAAAGCCAGGAGCAATTTCACCTTCATCGAGAAGTTATTGGTCCTAGCTGACCAGAAATCACTTCTATGAAAGTATCTCCCTCTGATCCATTCACCCTACAATGACTTGCCAGTGAGGAATCTCCAGAACAATTTGTAGGAGTCCGTATCTCTAAGAAGAGTAAGCGATCTCAGACCTACACCTCCCTCTCTCTTAGACCAGCACAACTCTTCCAAACAGATCGTATGTATCCCTTCTTTCTATAGAAAGTCAGCACACATTCGTTCAATCTTATTTATAGTGCCTTTAGGGATCATGATACCCCATAACTAGTATACCGCAAGTCGAAATAACCTCTAATAAGCTCAATATGCCCCCCAAAAGACATGATATGGGCCCATCAGCCCGCCATCCTAGATTGAGTATAGTTGAGGATGCCCTCATAATCCGCATAAGTGGTATAGTTGATAGACAGAGACAAGCCTAAATATTTTACCGTAAGCATACCTCTCAGTAATGTCTATCATCCCCAGCCACGTCTCCTTTTGCCCACATGTCCGGTTCAGGAACATTTGACTTTTGTTCTTATTAAGATGTAAACCCGACCACCTTACTTGATTGTCGAAAATACTCTTAAAAGAATAAAGCGATATATTCGTAGGTTCCACAAAAACTAACAGATTATCTGCATATATCAGGTGAGGGACCACCGGTGCCGTCTTCCTAAACAAAATAGTGACTTCTTCATCCATAACCACCTCGTCCAACAAGCACGCGAGAAATTCCATCACAATAGCAAAGAGGTATGGTGAAAGCAAGTCATCGTGATGTTCCTGGAGCTTGTGAAGAATCCTTTCGGTTGACCCAAATCAATATTGAGAAAGAGGGAGTGCAGACGCACTCCCTCACCCCATCCACCCATCATTTGTCAAATTTTATGCAAATCATAATTTGGCACATGAAGTCTCGATTTACCATATCATATGTTTTTGTTTTTCTGAGGTCCAATTTGAGGCACGCTTTGTTTCTCTTGTTGAAATTTCTTACCAGTTCATGGGCTAACAAGCAGTTCAGAGATCGATCGACCTTTGATAAATGCAGTTTTGTTCGGAGAAATAAGCTCATGCATAATTGCCCTCATCCGTCATACATCAGATATGTAATGATCTTGTATAAGAAATTGCAGCACGCTATAGGCCTGAAGTCACCTGGGATGGTAGCTCCCTTAACCTTAGCAATCAGCACCACAAAAATATGATTAAGTTTCTTGAGCAGTTTACCTGACTCAAAGAATGTTCTGACCGCTTTCAGAACATCAAATTTGAGAAGATTCCAGTGTTTCTTAAAAAAGCAGCACCAAACCCATCCGACCCCGAAGATCTAATCGGATCCGCTTTCTTGATAATTAAATTAGTTCAATAGAGATCGACTCCAGCAGAACCTGATTATCGTATCCCGAAACCAGCTTCTTGAACTCAAAGTGGAAAAAACTAGTCGGATAGTAGGACTGATTGTAGAGATCCTGGAAGAATCGGATTGCTTAATCACTAATAACATTTACCTCAGTAATAAGAGTCCCACTAGTCAAAAAGGCCGTGAATGGCATTCCGTTGTTGTCTGGCTTTGACCGTGGCATGGAAGAACTTGTAGCACCTATCTCCATCTAGTTGCATTTTGTCTGTTGTCTAACTTGAACCTAATCCAGGAATCTCTTCCTATGCAGCAAGTCCTGAAGACCTTATGTTGTTAGAGTTATTGAGCTGTTTTTATTTGATCTCATCTTGGAAGACCTTATATTATGCTAAACCCTAAGTAGACAAGTTTTTCAGTCCATAAAGGTTCCTGGGATCATGTGAATTCCATTGTTCCCGAGATAGCATCCACGTCTGACACTTTCCAATGTTTTCCTTCTGTATTTTAGCTGTATCTGGAAATAACTCTCATAACATTTGTTAACAGATAATTTATCCATCAAAGATACTTTTTTCTTAGTTACTTTCACTTTGCCTTGGTTTTAGTTTATCTACACAACTGATTGTAGTCTCTGATCTGCAAATGGATACATTCCAAACGTAATGGACATATGTTGTAGTTCTTATGTTTGAAGATTGTCATTGCATGATACAAGTAGTCATTTACAGAAATTCTCATAATTTTTCGCTTAGTCTCTCTTTCGTATATCAATTAAATATTTGACCCTGGTGCATTCAGTTTTTATCCACCATAAACACAATTTCCTGTTTTTTTTTTCCAGAACTTCTGAAAATTGAAATTCTTTCGTTAAATGGGAAGGAGATGGAAGGTGAAACACTTACTGCTGTCGAAATAATTCCACAAAATGAGATTCAACAACATATTTGGGGCAAGTACAAGAAAGAGGTTAAATACCAATGGTATGTTATGAATCATGTTTAGCGTTACCAATGTTTAAATATGGTCTTTTAACAAGGTTCTCTTAACAATTATGATTATCTAATATCTGAGGACAGGTCCTATTCCATTGGCTTGGGAGAGAATCAACCTTTTGAACCATTGCCTTCGCAGTGCTCTAGTTCATATAAGCTTCGTATTGAAGATATAGATCGGTGCTTGAGATGTCAATGTACTGTTACTGACGTATTTGGAAGGTCAAGCGAGATTGTATCAGCTGTAACTGCTCCTATATTGCCAGGTCGACGTCATAAATATCAAACAGGAACTAATATTACTTTAAACTCACATTTTCTCTAGGTTAAAGTTAGAAGATTCGTTACACTCTCTAATTGTGATGGTTATCAACTTAATATATATAGCCTATTTGGTCCTGGCAGAATACTGTCACCCGTGATGGTTATCAACTTAATATATATAGCCTATTTGGTCCTGGCAGAATACTGTCACCCCTGATACTGACATCTGGTTGTTATTTACTTCTACAAAGAAAAAGCACTATTTGAACTGAAAAAAGAAAAAAAAAATTGTCTAGAAAAGTTTCTATCTGGTTACTATTTACTTTATGATCAATTTTAAATGTTTTCCAGGAGTTCCCAAAATTGGTAAGCTGGAAATTGAGGGAAGAGGTTTCCACACAAATTTATATGCTGTTCGTGGGATATATAGTGGAGGAAAAGAAGGCAAGAGCAAAATCCAATGGCTTAGAGCAATGGTGGGGAGTCCCGATCTTATCTCCATTCCGGGTACTCAAATTTTATTGCAGTATATGGTCTTTTGTGAAATCACAATAATTGAAAATAGATGAATACTTATACTTCAAAATATGTGTCGGATTTCAATTTGCTTGCTTTCCACATTGCTTGCACCCAATCTATCACTCCCTTTTTTTATTTTGTAAACAGTTACTAGGTGTATTAATGAGGTGACCCAAAATATGTGTTAAATATCTTGTTGTCTCTTCACTAGCAATACCCATAGCTAAGGAGATAATGAACGTGTAAGTGCTCACATGCGGCCTGCTCCACATTTATCCAGTTCATTGAATTAGTTGTCCTCTGGTCTGTTTAACATGGCAGGCCTCATATGCTTCCTCTGTTGACACACTTAACTCATTTCAATTCATGCTCTCAAAAATCTTAATCTTTACCAGGATCCATTTTATTGTTCCTTTAACAAACTTGCTTGGTTTATTTTTGTTACATAATTTCTCGTTCTGCAACCACTTTTGTTACATCGTACAATTTCTCGTTCTAGCATCTAAAGATTGCAAGCTTTTCATTTACCAAAAGCTGCTTATGAATGTGGCAGGTGAGGTAGGGAGGATGTATGAAGCTAATGTCAATGATGTTGGGTACAGACTTGTGGCAGTTTATACTCCAATAAGAGCGGATGGAACGGTGGGGGAACCTAGTTCTGCATCAACAGAGCCAATTGCAGTTGGTATAGTTTCAAGTTTTTTTTTTATCATGATTATTTATATATAATTGTTGTTAATATGTTTCATGTCTTTATTAATGCCTTGTTGGTTATGTTTCTGTAGAATATTTTGGAGTAATTGTTATATTTTTTATTGATAATCTCTTGGCTATTCATAGCCTTATCCTTCATCTTACATTAATATCCTATTAAAATTTCCTGTAGAATATTCTAATATCCCAACAAATATACTAAGAATATTCTAATATACCAACACTCCTCCTCAAGATGGGCGAAAGATATTCACTAAGCTCATCTTGTCACATCCTCTAATCATATCTGCAGAGCTTAGTCCCTTGGTCATACTGTCTTCTACCTGCTCCTTGGTTGGAACATGACCTAGTTCCAGTAGTCCACGGTCCAACTTCTCCTTGATGAAGAACCTATCGACCTCGATGTGTTTGGTCCTGTCATGTTGCACTGGATTGTTGGCGATACTGATGGCTGACTGGTTGTCACACCACAGCTTTATCTTGGCTCCTTGATCCAGCTTCAGCTCCACCAGTATACCCTTCAGCTATAGCAGCTCTGCAACTCCCAAGGCCATAGCTCTGTACTCCGCTTCAGCTGTCGATCTGGCCACCACCGACTGCTTCTTACTCCTCCAAGAGACCAAGTTGTCTCCTACAAATATGCAATAGCCCGAGGTAGACCTCCTGTCATCAGTACAGCTACTCCAGTCAGAGTCATAGTAGCCATCGATGCTCAAGTGATCATTCTTCCTAAATATCAACCCCTTTCCGAGGGCACCCTTCAATTATCTCAGAATCTGGTACACTGCGTCCATATGACCCTTTCTTGGGTCATGCATGTAGCGGCTCATCACACTCACTGCAAAGCAGATATCAGGACATGTGTGGCTCAAATAGATCAACTTGTCCATCAGTCTCTGGTATCTGTCTCGGTCAACTGGTTCTCCAGCCTCTGCACACAGCTTGAATCCCTGGTTGATTGGTGTCGATGTAGGTCTGCATCCCAACATTCCTGTCTTCGTGAGAAGGTCCAACGCATACTTCCTCTGAGAAAGAACAATCCTCTCTACTTCTCGAGCAAATCTCAATCCCAAGAAAGTACCGAAGAAGGCCAAGTTCTTTCACCTTGAACTCCTTGCCAAACTTTTCCTTGAGTCGGACAATCTCCTGCTCATCATCTCCTGTGATAATCATATCGTCCACATACACCGCAAGCATGGTGATGTGGCCTCCACTCCGCCAAAAGAAAACAGTATAATCAGCATTGATTTGCTGATATTCCATCCCTATCTTCGCCCTCATAAATCTGTCAAACGTTGCAGTCCATAGAGGGACTTCTTCAACCTGCAGACCTTGTCCATTGTCTTATCGGTGCAGAATCCTGGTGGTATCTCCATGTATACCTCATCCACTAGATCCCCATGAAGAAACACATTCTTCACATCCAGTTGGTGTAGCTTCCATCCACCATTCGTTGCCAAAGAAATCAGGGTCCCGACGGTGCTCATCTTCGCCACTGGGGCAAATGTCTCATTATAGTCAATGTCGTACGTCTGACTGTATCCTTTTGCTACCAGTCGAACCTTGTAGCGCTCTACTTTTTCATCTGGGTTCTGCTTCATTGTAAAGACCGACTTGCATCCGACTGTCCCTTTTTCCCTCTGACAGTTTTACCAGTTGACAGTTTTACCAGTTCCCAAGTGTGGTTCTTCTCAAGAGCGCCAAATTTCTTGTGCATCGCTGCTTTCCACTTTGGATCGTTCTTGGCAATCTGCCAATTGTTAGGTACAATAATACTATCCAAAGATGCAATGAATGCTCCATGAGAAGAAGATATGTTATTATATGAAACAAACTGAGCGAGGTTCCAACCATATCTATCAGGAGGATTTTCTACATTGTTGCGTGTAGTCCTTCGTACTGATAATGGTGTGAGAGGAGTAGGATAATGATATCACCTGAAGGGGAATCTGGTTGTGGTGGTGGTGTAGGTGTCTCAGGAGTTGAGACGGATGCAGGCAAGGGACTTAGCACTGGCACTATAGGTACTGGTCCTGCAGTTTGCTTCTCTTTCCTACTGTAGGTAAGTAACTCCTCCTGAGCCGTGGGCCTAACACCTTTCATCGCCTACCCCTGTTCCTCTTCACTCTCCTGCTCTTCAAACGTTCCTCCATGTCATACTCCTAAATCGGTCACCACACTCTCACCAATCTCCTAAATCGGTCACCACACTCTCACCAATCTCCTAAATCGGTCACCACACTCTCACCAATCTCCCTCTCTCGTCTCATACTCTCAGTATCAGGTGAGTTGCTCATGGATCCTGACGGTAGTATTGCTCAAACTCTCTGAAGTGAACATCCATGCTCACAAACTTCTTCTCTACTGGGCTCCAGCACACGTACCCATTCTGAGTCGCCAAATAGCCCACGAATACACACTAGACTGCTATGGGGTCAAGTTTTTCAACAGACGGTCTGTTGTCCTTCACAAAACATACGCAGCCAAACACCTTTAGTTGGAGTATCCAACTATTATTTTCTTGCAATATCTCATATGGAGACTTCCATTCCAGTACCTTCGAGGGCATCTTGTTGATCAATCGAGCTGCTGTAAATACTGCATGCCCCCACAGACTCTGTGGAACATTCATGGCGATCATCATGCTCCTTGCTACCTCCAGAAGGTGTCTGTTCTTCCTTTCTGCCACTCCATTATGTGCTGGTGTGTATGCCACAGTGGTCTGATGCTGTATCCCTTGGGCTGACAGGTATTCCTTAAGTGCTTTGTTAGTATACTTTGTTCCATTGTCAGACCTTAGTACCTTCACCACTGCTTTGTACTGAGTCTGTACATGTTTATGAAAGTCCTGGAAACAGACAAAAACTTTACTCTTATTCTTCATCAAATACAACCAGGTGACACGAGAGGAACAATCAATAAAAGAGACGAAATACTTGTAACCATTCATAGTAGTTGTGGCGCACGGTCCCCAGACATCAGAATGTATAATATCAAAAACAGAAGAGCTCCTATGGCTCGCACCAACATATGAGCTCCTAGTAAGTTTGTCTAAATCACATGCATCACATATTAGTTTTTTCTTATTTTCTTTCTCATAAATAGATGGATACAACATACTCAAAATACCAAATGAGTGTCCCAACCGCCTGTGATGGAGTATCAATGTATCATCGGCACTCATCTTTGGTCCTCCCATTCATGCCCTTTCTGCCATAGACACTAATGCCGAATCCAGTCATTCCTGATCCAGGTACTATAGTCCATTATGCTAAGTGCCAGTCCCAAGTCTTCGTTCCGTCTCCTTTTCCTGGAAGATCACCTTAGAAATATCAAAAGAGACAATGCATTTTAGTTGGAGGATTATAGAACTAATGGACAAAACAATGACTGAAAAAGGAGCATGCAAAACATTTGATAATTTTACTGAACCTGTATAATCGACAGTACCCTTACCGACCACTGGCTGGAAAATACCATCGGCTGTTTGAATGTTGTCTGCAGATGCTAGGTGAGTGTAGGAAGAGAACTCACTAGCATTCCCTGTCACGTGTCGAGACGCACCCGAATCGACAATCCAGTCCGACGATCTAAGGGAAGACGTAGATGCATGGGCTAGTGAGTCATCAGTATCTTCCGATGGATGAGCATACATGACAGCTTTGTCTCTGGCGAAGACTGAGGTGGACGCCTCCTCGGTGCTACTCCCTTTGTCTCCATCGTTTGACGCTCTCTGCTTTTTTTTTCTGAGTACTTCCAGCATGCCCAGTAGTGCATGATCCTCCTCAATATATGCACCATTAGCTCCATTCTCGCATTCTGCTACCAGCAGGTTCGCCCGATAAACTCCTCGACTACCCCGTCGACTCCCACGACCACGTCTTCCAAACTGCCCATGTCCGCCACCTGAATCTCCCTCCTTGGGTGGTTTGGTGCAAGCATACCTAAGATGGCCCACCTTCCCGCAGTTGTAACACTGCCGGGGGTCTCCCTTAGGTCCTGTGCCGCCTGAATTGGCAACCGTAAGTGTTGTCTTCACTTCAGGAGGACCACCTGTCCCTGCATGTAGCTTGATACGAGTCTCCTCCTCCTGGATCATGGCCGAGATAGCCTCCTCAAGTGTAAGAATCTTCGGTTAGGCTAGAAGTAGTGCTGTCCTCTGAGCAAACACTGCGGCCAGACCCTTAAGAAACTTTATCGTCCTCTCCTGCAGACATACCTGTCTCTCCTTACACTTCCGGTCCTCACAGCTTGCCCGATCTGAGAAGTGATCATAATCCAACCACAGACGCTCCAACTCCGTGGCATACTCCTGTATCGTCTTTTCTTCCTGTACGGTGTCGTCGATCTCCCCCTTGATCTGGAAAATCCTTAAGTTATTTCCCACACAATCGTAGGTTCTCCTCAACTTCTCCCACACGTCTTTCACCATCTCAAGGTCATCTACTGTGGCGGCGATCGACTGGACTAAAGAATTGAGGAGCCAAATGTATACCACCATATGAGTGGATTTTCACTTGTCGCGTCCTGCTGAGCCCTCATCCGGCTCTGTCTTCTCTCCTGATAAGAAATCCTCCAGATTCTTCCCTGCGAGGGTTCTCCTCACCCGTCGTGACCAACTCAGGTAGGTGGCCGGTCCATCAAGCTTCAGATCGATGGATGGAAGCTCCAACTTCACCAATGTTCGTGTCACGCTCTCACCAGCCGACAGTTTCATCAGTTTCATTAACGTTACGACCTCCGAGAGTCCAACTTCTTGATTATCTCCTCCATCGATTCTCCTCTTCTCCGATCACCTCACACCCGTCCCACGATTCATGTTCGTCCTTTTCGTCCTCTCCTAGACCCGATTATGTCTCTCCCCCATCAGATGTAGGTCTTCAATGTCAACGTCAGGAACGACCCGTGGAAGACACCAGAAACCGCGGCAGAAGGCGAGCGGTGCGGCAGCGGCGGACGGCGCAACAGCGGTGGCGGCGGACGGCGTGATGGCGGTGGCGGTGGCGGCGGCTAGGGTTTGGGAGGTGGTGGCTAGGGTTTAGGCTTTGATACCATGTAGAATATTTGGAGTAATTGTTATATTTTTTATTGATAATCTCTTGGCTATTTATAGCCTTACAATCCTTCATCTTACATTAATATTAAAAACTCCTGTAGAATATTCTAATATCCTAACAAATATACCAAGAATATTCTAATATACCAACAAATATACCAAAAATATTCTAATATACCAGTTTCCTAAGTTGATTTATCGAACTCTCTACTCTGCTATTAAAGTCACCAATCCATAGCCAACTTGCCAATATCGACAAGTGTTAGAAGTTATGAGGGTTAGGACAATACAACTATGACGTCTATAAGAATATCCTTGATTAGTTATATTATAATGATATTTTGTAGCAAAACTGGCCACTCAGTCCCATGCTCCGATCTTCGTAAGTCGTCTTTCGGAACGTGATGTCATACAAGCCTAAGTTGACTTGTGCAGGGCTAATAACTACAACTCAAATTCTCAAGAATTACAAGCAACAAAATATTGAGTCTTCATATTGAGAACTGGCTACAAATCGTTTGAATAAAGTCTTTTAGCCAAGTAGACGAAGAATTACACTAAAGAGAAATGAAATGAATAACATACTTGCAGTAGAAATTACAATATGAAAACGTTTACAAAAATCTGGTTATTTACATTTCAAGGAAACTAAGGTAATAAACTGTTTTCCATACATTATATCCCATAAAAAAAATATAAAACATCTTTTAAAAGGAATAATGTGTCAAACAATAAATATTGCCTCGATACTCCGGCCGTGCTTTTCGTACTTTTCGTACTTGAAATGCAATGGTCGGTACTTTGGGATGTACTCGTGAGTGGCATAACCCAACCCACCTAAAAGCTAACACAAAGTAATCATCTTAAGCAATTAACATTATAAAATAGTCTTTCTATTCCTTTTTCCTAAGTTCTTTTCAAAACAATCTTTAATAGTTCCTTAGGCATGTATGTAGTTCCAACATATAGTGTTATCGTTATAAAGATAATACACGTCTGTAAATGATACATATAAAATATTTAGAACCTGTCCCTGCAAAACAAATGTTAGGCATATATAGTATTTAAGCGCAATGTTGTAAAAGTCGCTAAACAGGAGTCGGGCCAGCACCGGGCTCCTAGCGCATAGCCCTACCTAGGTGCCGCCTAATTTAGGGAGTCCATGAAAAAGCGGTCTTTTTTTGGGGTTGAAAATTGTCCATAAATCCCAAATAACTTGATTATCGTGAGTCAACTAGGCACTAGGTGGGCACCTAGCACTTAAGGGCCACAAGTTCACCCCTGCAAGACAGGCATTAGTAATATCGTTTATAGATTTCTACAATTCAACTTGTTAAATCCTGCAAAACAACTCATTAGAATGTAATCATGTAACTCATCATTATTGGACTTATGGTATTACGATGTTTCCTCCTAGCGCAAGTAGCTAGTCCCACAAAAGGATCTCATAACCATTCTAACTTAAGAGAATGCACCAATAGAATATTCCTCCTAGGTCGATACGTATCCAGTGCCCCTAGCACCGGTCGAGGAGTAAACCTTGTTTACAAGTTGTCAATCAGTGTTCTAAAAATCGATCTAGGCTTCCACCTAGGCGCTAGGTGCCCGTTGTCAATCAGTGTTCTAAAAATCGGGATAGGCGTCCGCCTAGGCGCTAGTCCACCGCATCGAACACCTCATGTTCGGCAGTCCTAGGCGCTAGGTGGGCCTGTGCGGCGCCTAGGCGGCCTGTTTTTGGGTTCTTTTGATTTTTTTTGAATTGTTTTGATATATATATATATATATATATAGACTCGGGTTCTGGTGTCGGGTATGGGTACATATCTAAGAGTCGGGTCCTTCAAACTCATAAATGAAGGACACACAGACTCGGCTAAAAAGGATCCAAATTTTGGATACGTGTACTGGGATATATGACTATTAAAATAAATACATTTGAATATGGTTTCGTAAAAAGACATCATGTAATTAAATTTGTATGGCTTCATAAAAGACATGTAATTAAATTTGCACTATTTCATAAAAAAGACATACTCTCTAATTAAATTTGTATGATTTCATAAAAAGACAGAGTTGTAATAAAGTTTATATTGTTTCATATATTTAAGTTTATAATTAAATTTGCATGGTTTCATAAAAAGACATCATGTAATTAAATTTGTAAGGTTTCATAACTTTACTACCAATTCACCATATTAAAATAAACTATCTACTTAACTACCACATTAAAATAAACTATCTACTTCACTACCAATCTTCCGATTGTTACCATAAATGATCATGAAGGATCTGATTGTCAATACAGAGGATCTCATACGGATTCTATACCCATACCCATGTCCTACCCGGTAGACACGGGTACTTTCTCCTAAAGTGGAGAGTCCGGATAATATATATATATATATATATATATATATATATATATATATATATCGCCTAGGCGCTAGGTAGACCTCCGGCGCACCGAGTTCGCCTAGCGATTTTTAGAACATTTTTGTCAATGACCATGCATATGCAACTATCTAAGAAAATATAAAATGCGTAAAGAATATAATATAACATGAAGCCTAAATAAACTCTAATACATTCCGTATCACAATCATCATTTCCCAAATTTCCTCAATCCATTAACCTCGGCTCTAAAACAATTCCATAATCCTCGAGCCACATCTCCAAGACTAATTCCCCTTTAAGGGTTATCCCAAATTAGTGACACAATGATCCAAAAAAGAATCAACAATATTACACAAAAGATCACCATAACAATACCGTAACTCTTATAAAAGTAGCCAAGAACACGAGAACAATAACATAGAATCATTCTAGAAATCTATTTATGACCAAAGGGCCTTCATTTCTTCATCCATGCTGACATGTCACCTTGGATGCTAGGGTGCTTCATGGAAAGGTGTAGAAACAGAAAAAAGAGAACAAGCAAACTTGTATAGTGGAATCAAATGGTGGTAAGAAATAATGTTAGAAATATGATGCATAATACATGTACGTTGTTTCTTGTAAAGTGCAATAGGTAGATCATCCATTGCAGGAACACCATCAATAAGGGTAGGCGGTCTTGGAGTATCCTAGCGAGACTTTTATTTACGGACACATGCAGGTGGTGGTGGTGGTTGCAATAATGTAGTAGAGGAAGTATCTAGTGATGGTGGCGGAGATAGGACTAGCGAAGGAAAATACGGACATGGAGGTTCTGGTGGGGTAGTGGGTGGAGGGAAGAATGGTTGATCCTTAAGAAAAATGAAGTCAGCAGAAGTAACAAGTTATTTATATGAAAGAGAATAATATACATCCTTTCTGAGTAGGAGAGTAGCCAACAAAGAGAAATTTGGTTGCACGAGGAGCCAATTTATCAACCAGTGGACCAAGATAATGAACAAAGCAAGTATTACACCAAAAAACACGAGGAATCACGGAAAATGGTTGTGAGGAAGTAATAAAGTATGGAGATTTGTAGTTGAGAATGGTAGAGACATGTGGTTAATGAGGTAACAAGCAGTGGTAATGGCAAAACATTATTAGTTCGAGAAGGTACTAATAGACTTTTGGAACATCCATTTGAAACTGTAGCAAACGTGCAATCTCGAGAAGGTACCATGTGAAGCACTGTAGCAAACATCCATTTGAAACTGTAGCAAACTATGAGTAATGCATGATAACGTATACTTTGTAACTCATCTAGTAATATATGAATTTCATCTACAACAAAGCGAGCATTCGGGGAGAGAATTACCCGGATTATCCATAGCTGGTGCAGATAATAACGCGGAATATATGATTGTGAGAAAAAAGACTAATGTTGCTCCTGAGGGTAGTTATGCTTCTTCCAGCATGTGGCGTCAATGTTGGTTTGAACGATCACAATAAGAAGAGATACATAGAATACCCCGACTACGTCCATGTCCCTTAGGGCCCCCTCCTCGAGGAAATTGAGTGCCAAGCATCTCCATGACCATGAGCATGAGGACGAGATGCAAGGATGTGCTAGAGTAGTGTAGGAGAGGAAGCCGGTGAATCCATGCGTCCCAGAGGAGTAACTCATAAAACCGACGAGATGCAATTGACGAGAAGATACTAGCGAGTGAGGGAGTAGTCCTGGAAGAGGAAATTTTTGCGCGCATGCCATTAAGATGGTGTGCAACACGGGCTAACATTATAACAATAACTAAAGTTTCTTGTTGTGATCCCTGAACAAATATATCCTAACCAAAGGGTTGGTGGTGAAGGCATTCCTTAAAGAAGGCCTTCTAGTGGGCCGTAAAAGGAATCATGTCACTATCTACGATCTCTACTGAATTTTAACTTTGGGAATATGTCATATAGGCATTGGAGACTATTCTCAGTAGAGTAAATATATTTGAGCATCTACTACATCTCCTTTGCAGTAGATAGAGAGAACACAGTACGATAATAAGGAGTCTCCATCAGTGTAGTCAAAGGAGCGCCTCGGGCGTGCCTAAGGCGCGCCTTGCTCCTAGGCGCAGGGGCAGCGCCTCAGGGCACTCCAGGCGGGGCGCAATTCTTAAGGCGTGCCTAGGCGCGCCTTTTTCGAGCGCCTTGGAATAGATAAGGCGTGCCTTTAAAATCTTGTAAAAAAATAATGTTTAGACTGTTTTTTGAACTGCTGTACTTTTTTTTTTACTGTTTTCCCTCTCAATCATCCAATTCAAAGTGATTGCAACCTACACATAGGGAATTTAAAGCACATATGTTTATCAATGTAGAAATCCGATATATATATATATATATATATATATATATATATATATATATATATATATATATATATATATATTATTTTTGTGCCTCATGTCGCTCGGGCGCACGCCTTAAGTGCGCCTTGCGCCTCGGGCGATTTGGACCATTTGCGCCTCGAGTGCGCCTTGCGCCTTTGACTACCTTGGTCTCCATAGAGTTAAACGTCAAAGATTGAATCCCATCGTATCACGAAGCCGTCTCAGAAAGACCAGTCAAAGGATCCTTAGTCAAATGGTGCCATAAGCCTTAGTCCCAATGGCACACCTAATAGAATGAACACTCCAAGTAATTAGTACGCCCACTAAGTGTAATAGTAGTAAGACAAAGCTCATCCCGAGACTCATGGGATGACACAATAGACGAATAAACCTCCAGTAGAAGATGAAGAAATCCAAGAAGTAGATGAGGAAGATGTTGGAGTAGTCGCCATAAGAACAACAATCACCGAAGAACAAGAATAACCGAAGCAGTCGAAGCAATCAATGAAGACCACCAAATAACCAAATAAGAAACACCGAAGTCGAAGAAGAAACCATAGATGAAATCACGGACTTTGTCCTAATCAATGTGGGGCTATCTTGCAGTAACTCTAACACCCACCTCAAACCTTTAGAGTTTGACAAGGAAACCAATCAACAAGAAATAACTACCCCTCCCCACCCCCACATCTCAAAACCAAGGTGGATTGACCAATGAGAGTTTGTCAAGAAGGAAGGAATGTCTCGGAACTGTTCTAGTCATCGTGAAGAAGTCTGCAATGTACAGCTGAGATGTAACTTATGGCAACAGCACTGTTCCAAGTAGGTATGCATGGCGAGAACATACAATCAACTTCAATGTGTTTCACCATCTCATGAAACACAGGGTAAGAGGGTTGCATGCAATCTGAATAGCACTACTATTGTTACAATCTAGATGAGTAGGATGAAATATAGGAAGACCCATGTCACCACAAGATAATGAAGACGTGTGATCTCAGGGGACAGTAGCTTGAACTATGTTGTCTATTCTAATGACGTGTGATCTCAGGGGACAGTAGCTTGAACTAGAACACCCACCAGCTGCATCTGGCTTCGCAAATAAAAAACTATCTCGAGGACATCCTTTCAAGTATCTAATAATTCTCTCTACTATTTTCACATGGCAAGTTCGTACAGCATGCATATATCAAATGTCAAACTAACAAATGTTTCTTTTTATGATTTGCAGAGCCTGATGTTTATAAAGAAGTTAAGGAAAAGTTGGATATTGGATCTGTGAAATTTGAGGTGATGTCTGCTGCATATTGGAGTTAGTTTTTCCGAAGATGTTCTTGTTTCTTGTGTTTTTCTTAAGGAATCCTAGTTGTTTTCCCCATCCATGAGAACATCTATTTCGACGTTTTCAAAAATTTGAAGTAGATCTCAGTTGACTTTTCCACTGTTCTTTTCTGCTTCTGCATAATACTCAAATGTGTCAATGGCATTACTCAAAAGCAGACTTTTATTGACAGGGGTGATAAGCCCATTAATAGGGGAACTGTCTATTTTGATAGCTTAAAACTGTGATTGGTGAGCCAATCCTAATTACATTCTAAATAATTCTATGGTAACATTTCTTTACAAATTCTTAAACACTGAAAAAGAACAGCATTTAAATGGGTTCTGCATGCAATTTTGATATATAATATCGACATCCAAACCTTATCCGCATTGCACCCTAATATGAGGCATTAATGTAAATTGGTCTGCATGTAGACCATTGAACAATTGTTTTAAAGTATTTCCCTTTTCTTTCTAAAATCAGGCATTGTGTGACAAGGATCGTTCTCCAAAGAAGGTAGTTGCAGTTAGTTCCTTTTGCATACTCGTTCTTTCCGTGATTTCTCTGTGATAAAAGGTCATGATGCAAATACTATGGTTCTCTTTCTATTCATTGCTTTCACAGGTCCAAGGAATGGGTAATCTCGAGAGAAGAATCTTAGAAGTTAACAGAAAAAGAGTCAAGGTTGTGAAACCTGGTTCTAAGACTTCATTTCCAACTACTGAAATCCGGGGCACTTACTCTCCTCCATTTCATGTAAGCTTCTATCTAACTGCATCATCAAGTTTACTACAACAATCAAGCATTCAGTAAAAAAAAAAAAATTCTTTTTTTTTTGTGTGTGTGGGGGGTGGGGTGAGGGGGATGTTTAGCATTTAGTTTGCATAAAGTTTTACAGTTTTCTGGTGAACCTGTCTATAAAATATATGATATACAGTTTCATTGAAAATTTCCAGGTGGAGCTTTTCAGAAATGACCAACACCGCTTTAAGATTGTAGTTGACAGCGAAAATGAAGTTGACCTGATGGTGCAAACCAGACACATGAGGGATGTTATTGTTCTTGTGATAAGAGGATTTGCCCAAAGATTCAACAGCACCTCCCTCAATTCCCTTCTCAAGATAGAGACATAGAACAAACCTAATGCATATAGTTTGGAGTTGAAGATATTTAATAGTCTACTACTACTCGAATTCCTTTGCTTGAAGGGCTGCCTTTCCATTGTTGCAGCAGCTGGCGACCATTTGACATGTTATAGTCTCACATTGTTAGTTTCCTATTATCAGGTTTTTGGGGTTTTTTTTATTCGCGTGCAGTGTGATTACAGTTGTGTTATATCAAAATATTCACCCCACGAGAACTGACATCAGCTCGTTCTGTTCATACTTACCATTTTTATCAAATCCTACCATAAACAGTTTGCAGGGTTTTTGTGTAAATTATTATATGTTGTTCCTGACAAGGATATTGTATAAATTTGCAAAATGTATTGTATTGTATACTTTTTTAATCAATGCAATGTATCTATGAACTCTTTGTGATACACTTCTTTCTTTACATCCATTTCTGACTCAGCCTCGTAGGAAATTCTTGATAAATAAAGTTAAAAGTTACGTTATGAAATTAAGACATCCTTTAGAAACAGTGTGAGTTCTTTCATTGTGCACCAAATGCAAGAATATTGGACTTTGAAAATTTTAGCAAGGATGTGAGCTCGCATCACCCTCCTGCAAGGGGGTACCCTATAGTCATCAGATACCCTAGCCATATCATAAGAAAGAATGCACACCCCAGAACAAATAGTACACCAACAGCCCCAATGTACGACTCCAAATTGTTGGTGTTGGGTGGGGTTCCTAATCTATGTGGAAATCATTCCGGAGTATGATGAGCAACGTCATTTATGTGTTGGAGAAGCTCGGAAAGTCATTTATGTGTTGGAGAAGTTCGGAAAGTCGAATGCGACAAAAGTGGTTCGATTTGAGCGCATATCAGAAGCTATTGGAAAAAACAATATCATAGTCAGCTTATACCGCTACTGGTGTACTTATCGGTAGGCCGGTCAGATAGGATTTTGTGCCAGAACATTTTTGATTCAAAGTAGACATTTTTCGGTGTATCAAGACTGAAGGTCGAATTTGAATGTTTTATTTACAATATTGGATTGTAATCATTAGTCCAGATCAGATCGAGATTGGGGTGCTTTAAATAGTTATTTTCTAATCCTAATTCTCATAGTTTTGTATCAAAGGTTAGAGCTTTCTGAAGTTGCAACTTCTAAGAGGGGAAGAGATATATTCGAAGTTCTGGGGGGTTCTTTTGGAGAGAAATTGTTTCGAGGAGTTCTCCATTGGTTCTTACTCGTCATATAGTCCTTGGTTATATCCTTTATACTCATTATGATCTATTTCCATCTATTGATGTGTTGTGGTGATCCATGTGGATCGGTGAAAGAGTTTGTAAATGAGTTGGGTGTATTTTCTTTATCCCATTAATGGAGGCTTTTTCGAATTGGATTCCGATTGTCCCGTAGTTTTTTCATCAGGATTTTTCATGTAAATATTGTTGTGTTTGCGTTTGGCTTTTACTGTGGTTTTGGCGTGATTTGATTTGTGTTTTTTTCGGTCCACACAAGTTCTCTCGATATGGGGGAACGATTTTCGCATTTCGTTGCTAACATGGTGGTATCAAAGCTTTTGGTGTCACGACCCGCACCCGGTGTAAGGGTACAAGTCGGAAATAACGCCCAGCCTACGCCGCAGAACCGGCGGTAGAACGCTGTCTGGGTAATTTATCTAACAATATAATGAACCACCAACAATGATAATATACTCAATCACAGATTTAAGATAGAAATGAGCACGAATCAGATAAAAGAATAGAAAAGTCACATACAACTCATGAGTCTAAAATTATACATCAATGAGTCTGAAAGAATACTAACAAATAAGCTGGAGACAAATCCAGTACAAAGAATACTAAGAAGCTACTAAACTCGGGTTATCTGTCTCAGTTGGGATAAGTCCCTCCTGAACCAGGGTCTCAGACTCTAAACCCACAACATCCTGAGGTCCATAATGTGTAGGGTACCAGTCCTCAGTTTCATCTGAAAAAAATATATCCAGTCAGGAAATGAGCAGAGTACATCTCTAACAGCAGTTCTAATCAATGATAAAGACTATGTAACAGTAAATAGATGTGAATATACAAGATGCATAATAGATATAAAGAAATATATACAATAAGGAATACTGGAATAAATACAATAATGAGCAATATGCCAATGAACAAGAATACTAATGACTAAGTGTGTGAGTACTAGCTTTAACATGTGATCGGCTTAGAAAAATGATACAAGATACAAGATTTATGGCCTGGCTAATCATACGTGCGGTGTATGATTAACACTATACAAGATGGGTATGATCACATATCTACACTACATACTCCCCACCCCCGACTGGTATAATAGATCCAACCATGGTACGTTATGGCACGGGATTCCCCAAGAAGATAGCTAGTCTTCCCGAGAATCAGTGTCTATACATGTACAAGATAATCAATGAAACAAGGCTTGCACAAGATACACCAAATACTAAGGAATAACATCTCATGACGAGATCCGGATATACCAATCCGTGTAACCATCGTGTCAAAAAAATATGGATATTTACACTAGATACAATAAACATAGAGGATATCATAAATGAGAAACTATCAGAGAATGTACTCGCCTGAAGTCCAATGAATAGTCTCACCGATGTCTAACACGGTGCCTCGAAGACCTAGATATGGAATACAACATCAATACAAGGTTCCGGAAAGAAAATAAGTCAAACTAATCAACTTCTAGGTCAACAAGTCAATTCTAAGTCAAAAGTCAAACTATGTCAACTCTAAGTCAACTATGGTCAACTATAGTCAAACTATGGTCAACTACCTATTTCTAGGTTGCACGAGTCTAACACCAAAAATATTGGTTCAAATACTAAAGTCTAGGTCACAAAACCATATCTTAAATATTAGGATACCGTATCTCCGGATACGTAAATCCATAGGTAATACATCAATATAAGTCAAGCAATTATTAATAATATAGAATCCTAATTACAAACATTAAATATGTACCATAGTTTTGAACCAAGTTGTATGACAACATAAAACCATAATCTTAATACCCCAAACCCAATACCTTGGGTATCCCCAATTACCTTGGTACATACCTTGGTTTCTCAAGGTAATACCCAAATACTAGTTATACTATTTACCCGTAGATATATATATATACTACAATAATTACTATACATATAGTATATATTAAATACTATTAGCACATATAAATATATTTATATATATTTCAAATACCATATATATATATATATAAAACTGTCAAACTGTCGCTAAAGACTCTGTCCGCTGTCGCTGAAGGCTGCTGTTGATATTGATACACTGTTGTTTTAGTGACAGTTTTCTGCAACTGTCGCTAAAACTGTCACTAAAACTCCTGATACGCTGCTGATACTGAAACTGTCCCTGACTGCTGTCACTGCTTCCCTGCTGCCGCTGTTGCTGCCTTTCAGCGACGCTCGCTGTCGCTGTTGCTCTTGTTGCTGCTGCTGCTGCTGTTGGCATTTGCTGCTGCTGTTGTGATACTTTTGGCTGCTGTTGCTGATACATATATATATATATATATATATATATATATATATATATATGTATACCATATGCATAATTACTACCAATAATTATACATACACCCTCACATAGTATTATGTACATAATACACATAGTAACATACACACACATACATATTAATATGTATATATATATGTATATAATATATACGTACATATAATCATTCACCATATATTACACACATTATATAATTATAATTATAACAACCCATAAATATCTATTTACATATGCATATTTATACATGCTACCATATACAATTATATATACATATATAAGAATAGCTACATACAATATACATAATAAATACATAGATCTAAGATACAAGAAGCATAATTATATATACCATATTATATATATATATATATATATATATATATATATATATATATATATATATATATATATATATATATATATATACAATTACATCTCCAAGAACACAAGAAATAGATCTACATATAATTTGTACAAACACATGGAGAGTATCACGCCGTATCCCACTAGATCTAGGATACGCATGTGACACGAGTCCACCACACATCCAAACATACCCCAAAGGACACGAACAAGTCATATATATTATTTATGAACAATAAGAAGAGTCAAATATAAATCTACGTGTACGTGTCAAAATATGACATGTACAAAGTCCCGTGTCGGAGGAAAACCCCCCAAATCCACACGTATCACCAAATTGTTGGGATACGACCTACACGTACCCAATTGTGGATACGATACTAGCCCAAAACACACAAGCACATGCCAAAATGATCTATAGGACCAATTGACATACACAACAATTGTCAATCTCGGAATTCCCAAAAAATTGACACAAAAAATACCATAACTTTCTCAATAGGCCTCCTATGAACACAAAACCAAATCCTATGGGTAGCCTATGCATATGGGTTAATTTTGCATGGTTAAATCTCAGATTTAGAACCTAAATTAAGGAGAAAAACTGAATTATACCTATTGGGAGATGGATCCCCAATGCAACCTCCAAATATGATAAAATTGTCTCCAACTTGTAGATCCTTGCTCATCTTTGTAGATCCTTGCTTCCTCCTTCTAGATCCTTGCTCTACTAGTCTCCAATGGTGATTTGGGAAGGAATTGGAATAAAATTTGGTAGGGAAATAAAGTAGGAATGAAGGAATTTGGTTGAGAAAAATTCTAGATCTAGTTTTGAAAAGAAAAGAGGAGAGAGAATCCCCCTGTCACTACCCCATTTCCAGAGCCGGGTATTTTTTTATTTTAATTTGGTTAATTATGTATTATTTATAATTAATTGTATTTATATTTAATTAGTGATTGTATTATTTTTTTTACTGATTGTTTTAGGGTTTTGGCTAGCCTGGACCCATGTCAGACCCTAGTGGACCCATGTTCGACCCAACCCACACCCTTGTGAGACCTATTTTTGGGGTTTAAAATATTTATTATATTTTATTTTAGTTAGTTGGAGAGATTGGGAGTTAGTTTGAGTGCTTTTGGAACCCCAAACCCAAAACCCAAGTTTGGAGAGGGCATTTTGGTCTTTTGGAGACTATGTAAACCTACTTTTCTACACATGGCCGGCCCCCCTTCCCAGACTCGATCAAACCACAGCCCCCCATTCTCTTCTTCTTCTTCTTCTTCTTCTTCTTCTTCTCCACTCTTTCTTCTTCCTTTCTTCTTCCCACATCCAAGTAAGTGCTCCATTTCTTCTCTTTCTTCTTCTATTCTTCATGGATATGAACCCTAACCCTACATTTTTCTCTAACCTAGGTGGGTAGAGCTTAGATTGGGTGTTGGAGCTTGGATTGGAAGCTTGGAAGCTTGGTGTGGTGGATTTGGAGCTTTTGGAGACTTTGGCCTTGGGATTCCAACTCCCAAGAGGTAAACCCTAACTTTTCTCTTACTAATTACTCTTATGTAGTATAATTAGTGGTTTAGAACCTTCCTAGACCCTAAGCCTATCTGTGGGAGGAAGTTGGAACAAGTTTGGTTGTGTTTAGAGACTTTAACACTAGGTTTTGTGTCAATTTCGGGTGGAATCCAAAATTAGCCCAATTTTGGGTGATGTTCTAGGTTAGACGAACCTAGGTAGACGTTATCGGGTGTCTTGAGGGTTAGTGCTTGTCTCCGTTCGGACACGTGAAGTCGTGTCACGGAGAAACGGGCGTTGCGGGGTTTTCGTCGTCGCCGGTTATAAGTGCGTGCGCGTTTTTGCCACGGACCTAGAATCGATGAGTTAGCTTTTTTTTCTAGGATGTAGACATCGTTTAGAACCAGTGGATAAATTTTGGGCCGATTCCGAGTTGGTTTGGTGTGCGTTTGAGGAGGTTTTCCGAACCGCACATCGCGTATTCGTCGAAATGACCGAACGGCCATTTCGACTTAGTTTCCTAGTTTTGGGCTTGTGCGCGCGTTGGGTTAGCTTCAGGGAGTGTGAGCTAGAGTTCTCGGGTTATATTTTATATTGTTTGTGTGATTGTGTGTACGTATTTGTGTGTGTGGTCGAGCAAGAGGAGCTGCAGGCGCCGCAGCAGCGTAGAGCGAGCGAGCGCAGCAGCAGCAGACGCTCGTGGCACCGCAAAGCGAAGCAGCAGCGCCGTGGCAGCAGTAGCAGAATCTGCGCTTAGGTGCAGCAGCGCCGCGGCAGCACGCTGTAGCAGGGCAGCGGCAGCGCGTGGTTTCACCGCACACGCGCGCTCGAGCCAGTTTCTCTCTCTCCCCCTGCTTTCATATATATATATGTATATATATATAGATATATAGATAGATACATAGAGATATTAGTATAGATACATGTATATGTAGGTGAATATATATATATATATATATATGATGTGAGATGAATATATATCTATACCCAGGACACTTGACACTATTCATGGACAGGATCTTTCTGAGATATTCATGGTGATTCTGTATAGGACGTAGGATTTGACATTGACATTATATTCCTAGATACTATATGACTTGTTGCATTAGATATGATTGTGCGTGACGTGACATGGTGCATCGTGGACATGAGACGTATGATTACATGGGGTGGGGAGAGACACACAGACTACAGGCTGATCATATATATATAAACCCCTATTATTGTGAGGCACAAGACTCTTGAGCAGAGCTTGGCCCATTACGTATTATTACCGCTACAGGCTCCCCGACACAGAGCTTGTAGCGGCTCAGCCTGAGTACTAGTGATGCTGTCACTTGCATTTTCACATAGATGGTTATATAGCTTACCCTATTTGTTTTGGTCAGTTTATTTTGGCTTGTATTTTCTGTACCTTGCTGTCCCCTGAGGACCTGGATCCGGACTTTATCCCCAGGACTAGCAGAGGAGATCCACCTAGAGTTATACAGTGCAGGAGCATTATAAGGAGCAGAAGCAGGAACATGAGCAGATACAGGAGCTGTACCGACATCTGAGGACGAGGTCATACCAGAGGACTTCTCCTGAGTATTGGCGTGAGATATTTATTTATTTCTGTTTCTAGTTATTTTCTTTCTAGTCTATTTCTTTGATGTATCAGGCTTATTCTCGGATTGTTCTCCGAGACACCTTTATTGAGATATGCTAGTTTATTTCTATTTGCATTTATTCTGGCATTTGATCTGTGATTATCTGTTGTGGATGAGATTAGCATAGACTGTGACTTATATCATTGGACCTACTCATTGTTACATTACAGCTTAAGCATGCCCTGATGGATCCATTAAATTGGGTTTGTCCATCGGTGTGTGCTGCTGGCCATTGCCACGCGTCCGGTCCCTCGGTATTTTAGGACTGGGGCGTGACATAGTTTTTGTGGTGGCCCATGCAGGTCTACGACTAAATTGTTCGATTTCAACTTAGGGACCGAGCAAGCCTGCAATAAGAATATGATAGGTTTTTAGGATCTCATCCACTTGCTTGAAACGTTCTTGATATCTATATCAGATTCAAATAAATTTCTTGACTCGTATCCTGCCTTGATTCCTGAGCGCCCTTATAGTTTATTTTGGTTGCAGAGAAATGAATCCCCAAGTCGGCGAAGGGACTCATCCAGGAATACCACAAGGTGCTGTGATAACCAATGGAGATGAAGTGACACCAGTTAGTGAAGGTCCATCATCACAGCAAGCAAGTCAGCATGCCTCGAGAATCCAGGAAGATGACGTTCCACCATCGACGCAGTTGGTTCCACCGACGCCTACCGTTCCACAAGGGCAGGCTATGGACGAAAAAAAAATGTTTCGAATGTTCTACGCGATGATGCAAGCCCATCAGAAGGTTCAGGAAGAAGCTCAGCAGATCCAAGCGGAGAAGTTCATCGATAGGTTCAGCTCAGAGTTACGGAAGTTAATCAGCCCCGCTGCAACTACCTTAGACGAGGATGTTCTTACTACAGCAAGACCCATGGAGTGTGACACAAGGATAGGGTCCAGCCAGAAGCGGCCGTATGCATCAGCACCAGACCAAGCACCACAGGAAAGAGCTACAAAGCGACCACAGATAAATCCACTACCTAGAGCAGTATCAAGAGCCTTAGTTCTTCCTACTTGTCACTACTGTAGCAAAGTAGGTCATTTCGCTAAAGAATGCCGATGCAGATTGGGACTATGTTTAGCTTGCGGATCCAAAAAGCATTCGGTAAGGGATTGCCCTAAACGTCGAGAGAAAGCAGTGATGATTCAACAACCAGCCACAACAGCACCAGCCGGAGCGCCACAGGAAGAAATTGCAAGGAAGTCTCGCACGCACCAGCCACCAGAAGCACCTCCTCAAGAAATACCTGTCTGCCCATATTGTCGCAGGCGAGGCCATATAGAGAACGAGTGCAAACGCAAAAGGAAATTATGTTTAGCTTGCGGATCCAGTCATCATTTATTGAAGGAATGCCCTGAACGTCGAGAAAGAGCGCTAATGTCACCAGCACCAGGGCCAGCCTCTCCAGCATTGGAAGCACCGCAAATGAGAGTTGAAGAAGTCAGACCACCAGCCCCAGGAAGGAATCTGCCGAGGCCACCCTTGGCGCCACAAACAACACTCTTCCAGCAGGCTCAACAGCAGCAGAGGAATCAACTGCAAGAACGTGAACAAGCTCCAGCGATGACTTTGGAAGACGCGCAGACCCATGGAGTAGCTAAGGCGCGTAATTTCTCGTAGTTACCGGTTTATAGATTTATTTTATCTCGTGCCTAGTGGTTCGTGACCTCAGCCTTAACCTATGTAATTTTGAACTTGCTTATAATTGATAACTGTAGAGATTTTTAGAGTCTTTTGTTATTGTGCTTATTTTGGGGTATTTTGTGAACTTGAATTAAGTTGTACCTCCTTTTCATCATCATCTAGCGTACTTGTATTTGTTGTACTATCTTGACTTATGCTGCTAATATAGCCTAGTTTTGCAAGCTTATCCTTTTATCGAGCTTGTTCATGACATATGTATTATTGGGTCGACACACTAATACAATTGTCTATTCAGAATTAGTGTATTACGGTCTGATCAACCTTAGTGCATTTTGGTTCGCTCTTCGCACGAATACTTCACGTGGATTGAGATATATAGTCGACTAGTATACTTGCCCTCTAGATATGTCTGAGCATATCGTATCAGCTACATAACTGTACTAATACGAGCATGCGAACAAGGATTACCAGAATAGGATTTTAATCCATAATTGTCTTGACAAATCCCATTTGAATTTGTTAAACGCCTTAATCCTGATACTTCTATTATATTACCTCACCCTTGAACTCTTTATTATTGATCTTCGTCTTCCCTTATTTTGGAACGACGAAACCTCGTGCTTGGTATAAGTTTGATATATAGACAGTACTAGATATACTCCACAGGCCGGTCGCATTGTTGATGACCCTTTTATATATAATTAAGGGAATACCATAGGTGATATGTTTGGTGTTAAAGACTTGAGATTCAATAACATGATTAAATAAGTTGGGCATAGCTTTATTAGGAGTATAGCCTTAGATGATAGATGGATAAATTCTAAGTTGGGTAGAGACCGCAAAGTTCACTTGAGAGGAATCCTTTAGACAATAATCAAGTGAGATTGGATAGAGAGAACCCCACCATATTTTAATTTCGAGGACGAAATTTTTATAAGTTGGGTAGATTATAAGCCCCCTGATTTTCAGTAATTATTAATTTTAATTTTTCACAATTTTCTGGAATTTTTGGGATTTTCTGTAATTAAAAACCCTAGGCTTTTGATAATTAAATGATTTTTAATTGCTGTTAAATAATATTAAAATATTATAGAAATACTATTTTATGGTATAAAATGGAAAACTGGACATAGGGTAATTTTCTGCGTATTTATTGGACTCCGAAATCATTTATAAAGCCTTAAAAACTATTAAATAATTAAACCGGGTGTATTTCCAAAATAAACCAAACCAACCCAGACCCGGTTCAGTTGAACCGAACCCAGCCTTATTGGGTCGGGTCGGATCTAAACCCGACCCGCAACCCGCAGATCCGAACCCGCATTTAAACAATAAAGGGTCGGGCCGGATTCATATGAACCCGACCCGCGGACCCGAAACCCAAACCCGAAACCTATTCCTAAACGAAACCCTAATTCTAATTGAAGTCGGACTACTGTTCCGATCGGCTGCCCCGATAAATACCCCGGCCGGAACCCTAGGATTTCCCCTCTTCTTCTCCTCCTCCCGGCCGCCATCGACGAAACCCTAGCTCCGTCGACCACCCTCGCTCGGCCTCCTCTCCCCGATGCTCTCCCCGCAGCTGCCCCAGCCGACATCGACCACCTCAACCGACGCCCTCAGCCGTAAACCACCACCACCCTCGCCTTCCCCCTTGCTCCACCCGTCTCCACCCGTCTCGACCCAAAAACCCTAACCCTAACCAGCTCCAGCCTCCTCCTCTCGACTCGCTCCGCCCAGTTCCATCGTCCCTGACCAGAACGACCACCGTCGAGAATCCCCATCCGCCCTCATCTCTCTCTCCCCTGAACCCTAATTTCCCCCGCCGTGCCCGACGCCCGAAAGCCTCCTCTCCTCGACCACCTCCAGCCCTCCGCCTCCGTCTCCGTCTGACTCGACATCTTCCTCTCCCACGTCGACCTCGCCCACCAGTGCACACGACTCCGGCGCTGCATCTCTCTCTCCCCTCGTCGTCCTCCTCCCGAGCAGCCACTCCCCGGCCGCCCCGAGCACAGCCACCCTCCAACGAGTCTCCGAAGCCCCAAACCCTAACCCTAACGCAGGACGGACACAGTGGACACGGATGCAGGACATAAAGGAGACTCGGACACGTGAAAGTCAGTCTTCACGGAGCCCTGTTCAGGTAGCGTTTTCTCTCACCTCGTGATTCCGTTTTCGATTCCGTCAGTTGCAACGCGTAGACTGTGTGACCCTCTCGGTGCCCGTGCAACCCGCTCGGTGCATCGCGTCCTGTGGTAATCGTACACCGCGATCCAAAAATAGAAAAAATAACGCCCCGATTCACCCCGGAACTGAGTGCGCCCCGCCAAATGGGACAACTTGGTCGCACGCGGTCTTCACCAAAACGTGGGCATCGTTGATATGGACATGTGAGATTTCGCAAAAGTTGATTTGGATGTGCATGCACATCTGAATCAACGCGTATCCGCCGACACCGTCCCGTATCCGTCGATTCTGGAACACGCTGTAACTTTGTGTACACACGTCGGATCGGGACGAAACTTGCGCCATCGGACTCATAGCAATACGTTGGTCCTGTGACCCAAGTTTGGTTTGATTCTGAGAACGTTGACGAAATCGCGTATCGTGGGCCCCACCGGCTCTACCTGACCGGCGATTTTGTGATCGGCTCATCGAAATCCAATTCTGCAAGTTCCATTGGGTTCGTATCATCGTTCCTGACTTGTAGACACTGAGTTGGACGAATTTAGAGACCTTAGACCCTGACACGCTTTTTGGTACAAAGTGGCCCACATGTGGACCCCGCTTTGGTCCGGAAATGTCATTTTTGCCCTTGTGTCCAAATTGGACTCAAGGACAGGCGTTTCTAGCTATTTGATATTTTTTGAATCTAATGGTGATATTTATTTCAGCAACCGGAGTAGTACCTACAGATCACACTGAGACCAGAGCTACAGTTGGAGCCGGAACCCCAGGCAAGTGTACCTTGCCAAACTCTGCAGTATTGTTACATATTTTCCTTGCTTCATTATATTGCTGTGCATGCTTAACCTAAGACCGTATGACGTACTTAGCGTCCGATTATTAGTCGGATGCCAACACCGTACGCGGTGTTGTGTATTGTCATCTAGAGATGGACATTCGTGACCCCTTTGCATTCTCGTACTTGTCTTATCAAGTACATTATACCCAGGACATTTGACACTATTCATGGACAGGATCTTTCTGAGATATTCATGGTGATTCTGTATAGGACGTAGGATTTGACATTGATATTATATTCCTAGATACTATATGACTTGTTGCATTAGATATGATTGTGCGTGACATGGACATGGTGCGTCGTGGACATGAGACGTGTGATTACATGGGGTGGGGAGAGACACACAGACTACAGGCTGATCATATATATATAAACCCCTATTATTGTGAGGCACAAGACTCTCGAGCAGAGCTTGGCCCATTACGTGTTATTACCGCTACCGGCTCCCCGACACAGAGCTTGTAGCGGCTCAGCCTGAGTACTAGTGATGCTCTCACTTGCATTTTCACATAGATGGTTATATAGCTTACCCTATTTGTTTCATTCTCTGTTGCACTGCATTTATTTTGGCTTATATTTTCTGTACCTTGCTGTCCCCTGAGGACCTGGATCCGGACTTTGTCCCCAGGACTAGCAGAGGAGATCCACCTAGAGTTATACAGTACAGGAGCATTATAAGGAGCAGAAGCAGGAACAGGAGCAGATACAGGAGCTGTACCGACATCTGAGGACGAGGTCATACCAGAGGACTTCTCCTGAGTATTGGCGTGAGATATTCATTTATTTCTGTTTCTAGTTATTTTCTTTCCAGTCTATTTCATTGATGTATCAGGCTTATTCTCGGATTGTTCTCTGAGACACCTTTATTGAGATATGCTAGTTTATTTCTATTTGTATTTATTCTGGCATTTGATATGTGATTATCTGTTGTGGATGAGATTAGCATAGACTGTGACTTATATCATTGGACCTACTCATTGTTACATTACAGCTTAAGCATGCCCTGATGGATCCATTAAATTGGATTTGTCCATCGGTGTGTGCTGCTGGCCATTGCCATGCATCCGGTCCCTCGATATTTTGGGACTGGGGCGTGACACCTGAGCCTGTCGATGGTGCAGACAGGGACCCTCTAGTTTATGAGTGATTTTCGGGTTGGTAGCCGGGATCACTAGGACCTTGTTATTATTTTTATTAGCTTTTAGCACCGGATTTGTCTCCGGTTTTGGACTGAGACCTTGTATTGTATATGATTTTGGATGATGTATTATTATTATTGATGTTGTAGTTGTTTTTAGTTGTAGTTGTTTAGACTTGGTAGCTGTTTGTCTTCTTTGTTATCTTATCGTGCTTAGATTCGTGATTGAGTATATTGTAATTATCATTATGATATTGCTCCTCCGTTTGGAGTTAAGATCTTGACAGGTTCATATATTGATTGTGTGAGATTGTTATATAGATAGTAGACCTAGACAGCATTCTACCGCCGATGCTGCGGCGTAGGCTGGACGTACCCACGACTCATGCCCGATTTTTCAGGTGCGGGTCGTGACACCCCCCACTTTATTATAGGCCGTCCCCCTTTCTCCTCCCTCAAGTTACTATGAATTATCTAATATAGCCCTTAGGGCCTCTCATGAAGGAATAATTAAGGAGGAAAGCTTCTAGTCTAATGGTTTAATTAATTTAATCCATCTCCTTAACAATGGGCCTTCTAATTGGGCTAATTTCTAACAATTAATTCATGTTGGTCCATGAGTCTAAACTAAACTAGTTAGGTCCACTAACACAAGTCCAAATAAATAACTAACACCTAACAACAATTAAATAATACAACAAATAATTATTTATCATGCACAATATTTAATTAAATATAAAATTTCTAAAATACCCTTTCCTAAAAAATATGGTAGTGACAAGTCTACCTTCCTTAAAATAATTTCGTCCTCAAAATTCAAAGACAAAAACTACCCACAGAAAATAACAGAACATAACAAAAGAACAGAACTAAAGAATCATAACTAACTATGAAAGAATATACCAATGAACAGAACATAACTAGGAAATAATATACCTCAAGGCACAAACAAATATGGATAACGCTCTCGTATTTCATCCTCTCTCTCCCAGGTAGACTCCCCCGGAGAGTGATGCCTCTATGCGACATGTACCAAAGGAATAGTCTGGTTCCTCAGCACCTTCTCTCTCCGATCCATAATCTCAATTGTCTGCTCTGGATAGCTAAGAGTAGGGCCCACCTCTATCTCCGAGTGATCCAATACATGACTAGAATCTGCCACGTATCGTCTCAACTGCGACACGTAAAATATGTTGTGCACTTCCTCCAATGCAGGTGGTAAGTCTAGTCTATAAGCAACTGCACCGACCCTCTCTAGAATAGTGAAAGGTCCGATGAATCGCGGACTAAGCTTCCCGCCTCCACCGAAGCGAATCATGCCTCGTGTCGGAGAAATCCTCTGAAACACCAAACCACCCACCTAGAACAAGACACCACCTTAAGAACTTAATCTATAACAAACAACCAATAACAAGCACAAAACAAAATCTAAACTATACCTCGAACTCCAAAGGTCTCCGGTGGCTATCGGCCCAATGCCGCTGTCTGTCCTGCGCCATACGAAATCTGTCTCTGATCAACTGAACCTTCTCTGCTGCATCTACAACCATCTCTGGCCCAAGCAAAACTCTCTCTCCAACATCGTCCCAAGACAAGGGAGTACGACACCTCCGACCGTACAGAGCTTCAAAATGTGACATCTCTATACTAGCCTGGTAACTGTTGTTATAAGCAAACTCTACCAAATGGAGATGGTCCTCCCAAGAAACCTGAAATCTAGTACACAAGTGCGCAACATGTCCTTGAGAGTCTGAATAGTCTTCTCTGACTGTCCATCTGTCTGGGGATGATATGCAGTACTGAACTTGAGCTAAGTGTCCAAACTCTCCTGCAAACTCCTCCAGAAATGAGAAATAAAACGACTATCCCGATCTGAGATTATGCTAACGGTAACTCCATGTATTCTAACGATCTGCCTCACATACATCTCTGTCAGCTTCTCCGTAGACAAACCCACTTTGAAAGGCAAAAAGTGGGCCGACTTGGTCAACCTATCAACGATGACCCAAATTGCATTTTTTCCTCCTGAAGATCGTGGAAGTCCGGACACAAAATCCATAGTAATGTGCTTTCACTTCCACTCTGGAATGGATAATGGCTGAAGTAAACCTCCTGGCCTCTGCCTCTTGGCTTTCACCTGCTGGCACACTAAGCATCTGGATACAAACTGTGCCACTTTCCTCTTCATGCCTTACCACCACACACTCTCTCGCATATCCCGATACATCTTGTTAGCACCTTGATACATGGAATACTGAGAGCGATGTGCTTCCTGCAACACCTCCTCACGCAGCTCTCCACTAGGCACACACAATCTAACTCCATGTCTCAAAGATCCATCCTCAGCAATAGTGAAATCATCCTCCAATCCTACTCTCACCTGAGCTCTGATACTCCTCAGAGATGCATCCTTATACTGTGCTGCCTTGATCCTGTCCATCAAATCTGAATGTATCTACAATCCCCTCATCTGCATAGCACAACCAGGAACTATCACCTCAATGCCTAAGCTCTCCAAGTCCTCCAACAAATATCGATCCTGCGTCAAGAATATAGCTATCGGATACCTACTCAAAGCATCGACAGTTACATTAGCTTTCCTAGGATGATATTGCAACGATATATCAAAATCCTTCATCAGTTCCAACCATCGATGCTGCCTCATGTTCAACTCATTTTGCGTGAAAACGTACTTCAAGCTCTTGTGGTCTGTGAAGATCTCCACACGCTCTCCGTACAAATAATATTTCCATAACTTCAGGACGAAGATGACTGCTGCCAACTCCAAATCATGGGTAGGATAGTTCTTTTCATGAGGACGCAATTGCCTGGATGCATAGGCAATCACTTTCCTATTCTGCTGAAGAACACAACCCAAACCTTTCCCCGATGCATCACTATAAATAGTGAAACCTTCAGACCCTGATGGCAACGTCAAAATAGGTGAAGACGTCAACCTCCTCTTCAATTCCTCAAAAGCAACCTGGCAATCCTCCATCCAAACAAACTCCACATCCTTCCTTGTGAGTCTGGTCATTGGCTCGGTAATCCTCGAAAAATCTTGCACAAACTTTCTGTAGTAGCCTGACAATCCCAAGGGACTCCTGATCTCTGCTACCGAACTCGGGGTCTTCTAAAATTCTACTGCTACGATCTTCTTCGGATCCACTGAAATACCATCACCAGTCACAACATGCCCCAAGAACTCCACCTTGTCCAAGAAAAACTCATATTTGGACAACTGCCCATACAACTTCTCCTTCCTTAGCACATCCAACAAAATCCTCAAATGCTCCTCATGCTCCTCCGGTGTCTTTGAGTATATGAGTATATCGTCGAACACCACCACGAACTTGTCAAGGTACTGATGGAACACCTTGTTCATCAAGTTCATAAATACCGCCGGTGCATTAGTCAAAACAAACGGCATCACCATAAACTCGTACTGATCATACTGAGTTCTAAAAGTAGTCTTCGGTATGTCCACCGGCTTCACCTTCACTTGATGGTAGCCTGATCTCAAATCTATCTTAGAAAACACCTTCGCTCCACTCAACTGATCGAACAGATCATCAATCCGTGGCAAAGGGTACTTTTTCTTGATAGTGAGATTATTCAAAGCCATGTAATCAATGCACATGCGCACCAATCCATCCTTCTTCATTACAAACAATATCGGGGCTCCCCACGGTGAAGAACTCGATCTGATAAACCCTTTATCCTGCAATTCGTCCACCTGCTTCTTCAGCTTGACCAGCTCGTTGTTGTTTACTCTGTAGATATGTTGTAAAATTGGTTCTGCACCTGGCACCAAGTCTATAGAGAATTCAACATCTCGATCTGGCGGCAATCCTAGCAATTCCTCAGGAAACACATCCAAGAACTCTGCTATCAACGGATGCGGCAACTCCTTGTCTTCCATCGTAGCTCCACAAATTATGCCTTCTTCCTGCTCTGCAGCTCCTCTAGCAAACTCGAACTCTGGCTCTCCTGGCGGCCCAAATAAAACTCTACCTCCTCTACAATCTATGCTAGCACGGTGCCTACTCAACCAATCCATCCCGAGTACAATGTCGTAGCTCAGAAGTGGCATTACAAGTAGACACGTACTCAACTCCCGGCCTCCTAGAGTAACTCTCTGATCCTTGCAAATATCATTAACCAGGATAATGCCTCCCCCGGTCATGATCTTGCAAGTCCTAAGCAAAGACTCATCTACCAAACTATGCTTCAGAGCAAAAGAAACATATACAAAACTATGGGAAGCACCACTATCGAACAAAGCTAAAGCTGGAATAGAATCAAGAAGAATAGAACCTGCGATGGCATCTCCGGTGGGTTCGTCCTCCTCGACGGTCATAGTAAACGCTCGTCTCTGACGTACACCTCCCTGCTGCTGATGCTGGACATAACGTTGCTGCTGTGTCGGAAGCGGTCCCCTCGGTTGTACTACAGGTGGTCTAGCCTGTTCCCTCGGAGCTGAAGCTGCTCCCTGAACTGCACGACGAGGACACTCTCTCAGCTGATGCCCTTCAGTACCACAATACAAACAAACTTCTAGCCTCCTCCTGCAAACTTTCCAGATGTGGCGGGCTTCTTACAGAACTGGCAGAAAGATTGTTGTAACTGTCTCTGCTGCTGGAAAGGCCTGGACTGGAAATAAGGACGTTTTGCAGATACTGCACTGCTGGTTGCCCCCAAAAAAGAATCACGGTCTCTCTTGGGCTTCAAACCTAACTCCCGCTCAACCTTACGTCCCTCCGCAAATATCTCCAAGTATGTCTCATAAAAAGACGGAATAAGGATCTTCACTTCCCAGTTTAGACCCTCACGAAAACGAATAGCCCGAACCTTCGGCTCTCTCACCAAATACTCTGCAAATCGGCTCAACCTACCGAACTCTGCAGTGTACTCCTCCACAGACATGCTCCCCTGAATGAGACTCTCGAACTGCCTCCCCAAGTCTAGCCTGTCTGCCCGGGCAAAGAACTTCTTTTTGAAAAGGTCCTTGAATACCTCCCAAGACTGTCTTGCGTCAACTAGAATAGGCTCATTCCTGAACCAAGTATGAGCGATATCGAACAGTTGAAGTCCTACCACCTCAACCTTCAGATCCTCAGAAAGACGGGATACTCTCATAAGACGCTCAATGTCCTCAAGCCAATCATCAGCATAGACGATGTCCTCCGTCCCCTTGAAGACCCTAGGCTCCAGTTTCTTGAAGTCCTGAATATTGCCTGGCCGAGGCTGAGCAACCTGAGGAACAACTTGCTGCTGGACCGAAACTCCTCTCTCGACTACGGCACGAGCAAGCTGATGAGCACTCTCGATGCCTTGCCGTAGAACATCAGTCTGCCTCTGATGTGCCTCTGATTGAGCCCTCTATGCCTCGAGCATCTCACGAAACAGTGTAAACATCTGTGTCGCCACTGCTGGCACAGGTGGTGGAAGCCCGTTAGATACAGCTGGCACAATCCTCTGAGTAGGTGGTAGACCTCCGAAAGCAGCTGACACTCCAATTACCGGAGAAGTGACTGGTGCAGGCCCTCGGGATGTCGCAGACCTCTCAGAGACTGCTCTCCCCTATTGTGATATAGTCTTAGGCGGCATCCTGAGACAAAGCGAAAGAAAGAATCAATATGGCATAATATGTAAGACACTCAAGGAAAAGACAGTTTAAGAGATCAAGTATCAATATCAAAGGAGAATAGTTGAATCAAAAGAATTTTTTTTCTAGATGTGATTGAGTATCTCAGCCTATATCCAATATCCTATCGCAGGCTCGCAGTAGTACAACTAAATCGTCGCACTACCACGATATTACATAACTTGCGAAGCTTGACCTACATGGGCCACCACTAAAAATGTGTCATGACCCGCACCCGGTGTAAGGGTACAAGTCGAAAACAACGCCCAGCCTACATCGCAGAACCGACGGTAGAACGCTATCTGAGTAATCTATCTAACAATATAATGAACCACCAATAATGATAGTATACTCAATCACAGATCTAAGATGGAAATGAGCACGAATCAGATAAAAGAATAGAAAAGTCACATACAACTCATAAGTCTAAAATTATACATCAATGAGTCTGAAAGAATACTAACAAATAAGATGGAGAAAAATCCAGTACAAAGAATACTAAGAAGCTACTAAACTCGGGTCATCTGTCTCAGTTGGGATAAGTCCCTCCTGAACCAGGGTCTCAGACTCTAAACCCACAACATCCTGAGGTCCATAATGTGTAGGGTACCAGTCCTCAGTGTCATCTGGGAAAAATATATTCAGTCAGGAAAGGAGCAGAGTATATCTCTAACAGCAGTTCTAATCAATGATAAAGACTATTTAACAGTAAATATATGTGAATATACAAGATGCACAATAGATATAAAGAGATATATACAATAAGGAATACTAGAATAAATATAATAATGAGCAATATGCCAATGAACAAGAATACTAATGACTAAGTGTGTGAGTACTAGCTTTAACATGTGATCGGCTTAGGAACATGATACAAGATATAAGATTTATGGCCTGGCTAATCATTCGTGCGATGTATGATTAACACTATACAAGATACAAGATGGGTATGATCACATATCTACACTACATACTCCCTACCCTCGACTGGTATAATAGATCCAACCATGGTACACTATACGTAACCTCTGTATCCTGAAATTCTTGCTTAAATATTGTTATTAGGTTAATTTGGGGCTATTAAAATTTTTCCACATTTTTTAGTTAATTAAAAACTAGTAACCCTAATCCTAGGACTTTCAAGAATTTATTTTAGGGTTAAATATAATTAAAAATATTCCAAACTTTTATTTTAGGTTCTAAATAGTCAAATATATTTTCTAAATTTTTTTGATTATTTTTAGAATTTATTTTGAGTTAATTATGAAAAATTGAATTAAAAACTAATTTCTGAAAAAGAAAACCAATAAAAGTAAATATTCTGCCCAATCAGCCAACACTGGGCCCACTTGTCAGCCTCCCACAGCGAACTGGGCGGGGCCCGCCTGTCAATGACCGTTAGCGTGGGTGGGGTGTAACCGAGCCGACCACGAGCCGAGACGCGTCCTACTCCGACTCGGACTCAGCTGAGCCGAGCCGCGTCAATCCCTGACCGTTCGATCTGAGCGGGCAGCAGCGGATGGCTGCCACGTGGCACACTCCGAGCCGCGGCTGCTCTCTCTCTCTCTCCTCTATATATAGGGTATTTAGTTTATAATTTCTAGGGTTTTCTTTTAGCCTATTTTGGGGAATTGTCATCTAGGGTTTCCTTTATCTTCTAGGAGCCATTACTCATAGCTCCGGACTCCAAACGAGGCCCAATTTCTTGCATTAGAACCGTATTAAGGTTATATTTCTGAATATATAAATTTTTTTATGAAATTATAAGTATTAAATTCTGGAAAATTCGTAGAGCACATCATGTCCGAAAATAGATATGTCTCGATATTTTCACGATTTCGGGAGAACCAGGAATCTGAATCATGAACCATTTAAAGTTTCAGAAAGCTAATATCGAGCTCATTGACATATATTTTTCCCAAAAATTAATAAGTAATATTTATATACTTTTAATTCTGTAGAACGTCTAGATTAGAATTTAACCATCGGTGCATAATACGAAATTTGTATGTGCCATAATTTCCAAACGAGTTTAAATTCGGATGAGCCATAAATTCCAGCATCTTTTGACGCAAAAATCTACAAGAAATCATACATAAAATTTGAGTTTGTGTTGGTTGACTTTTTGGTCAACAGATTGCCTCGAATTGCGTGCCATGAGTCTCGAGTTGATAAAATTTAGTTTCTTTGGACAAAATTTAGAAATTAACCTTAAAATCCGAATAATAAGATTAAAATAGAATTTTAGAGTAATTATTCCAGAATTAAATAAATTAAAATAAAATATCTTTTGATATGGTAAATTTGTAAAACATAGGTTATTTGGACTGTGACTTGGATTCTGACTCGTACCAGCTAAGGACCACAGGCGAGTACATTCTCTGATAGTTTTTATTATTTGATATTTTCTATGATGCATGTTTATAGTATTGTTTTACCTGATTCCTGACACGATGGATACACGGATTGGTATTGTATGGATTCATTTTCGTGATATACATATTTTAGGCCTATTGACTTTTTTTGGACTAATGAATTACTGAACTAATATATTTTCTGGCCTGTTGACATCTTCTGGACTATTGAGATTATTCGTGTCTAGAGTTGGATCCATGAGTACTAGTTGGGCGGGAAAATACCTAGGAGACGTGTGAACTACCCTTTCTATCCCATGGTCTTTCTGGAATAATAGCAGCCACACACGACACGTGTGGTTTGCCGGATATTATCCCCTAGCCGTTCACATGTCAACTTGATATTTTAAAATACTAGTTAGATGCAGTCATTCTGGATTAATCTATACTTGCTGATTGTACACTTGCATGACAGGTTTCCTAGTTCACATATATGTCTGTCTATACATGCTTCTCTGTTCTTATTTTTTGTCTTTTATTATTTCTTTATTTAACTTTTCCGCTATGATGTACCATATTTTATTATTATATGCTCATCAAGTACTTCATAACTATTAACTGTTCATAGTACTTGTCAATTAACTAGAACTGCTATTGGATTGTACGCGTTCCATCCTGACTGGGTAAACATTTTAGGTGACTTGCTATCTTGCTCATTGGATTTGGTTGGAGATCGAGATGCTTTTGGAGGCCAATATTAGAATTTAGATACTTTAGCAACTTTTTTGGATTTGATGTTTAGCGGGTTTGTTCCCGAGTTATGATTTAATTATAAATTAAGAATCTTGTAAAACTAAGTAAATATTATGAATGAGCAATATATTTAAACTTGTGATTAAATATTATCTATGTGGATTGATGGACCACTGTTATCATAGACAGCGTACTATCGTCGATGCTGCGGCGTAGGCTGGGCTTGGCCACGTACTCATATCCGAAAAGCGGGTGCGGGTTGTGATAAGTTTTTAGTGGTGGCCCATGCAGGTCCGTCTTCGCATCAAGTACGATGTCATGGTTAGTACTTCAACTTAGTAGTACTAGCTGTGAGCCTGCGACTAGGAGATGCTCATTCACAATTAGGATTGATTTAAAATTTAGGAGAATGGCTAGGACTAGGTATACAATTGGAAGGCCTTATTTCAATTTTATTCCTTGAGAAAATTTTATATTACGTGATTAAAATAGATATACATGTTAAACTTTTAGGTAAACTCTAGTAGATGAACTTGAGAAAATTAAGTGATTATATATTATGATATTTTTATAAGTTGGTGTGATCAAAGTTAGGGGTAGACTGCTCGATTGGTAAATTATTTCTTAAGATTACACAATTATTAAAAATGAGAATTATTAAAAAAAATCTTCTTTGAGGTTTAAATTTCTTTGTAGCTTGATGATTATAATTTGCTTGCTAAAACATGGTTAAAATTTTAAAAAGAAAAAAGAAAAAAAGAAAAAGAAAAATGGAAAATATTTTTAAATTAAATGATGATAAAGACAAGAAGCTGAAGATTTATGGAATTTTAGATTTTTGCAGATTATTATAGTGGAATTAAGTTTTAAGTTTGAAGAATTTAAATTGTGAGTATTTGATTTAAAATTTTGAGTATGAGTTTATTACTTTGTGATTTGGTCGAATTTTAAAAAAAGGAGATTAATATTAGAGCTATTGGACTACAAGATGTGGATTTAAATTTCTAATTTGAAGATTGAAAATAAATTTCAAGTTTTGAGAAATTTTGAGGAGTTGAGATTTTATGTATTTAAAATTTTTAAGGATTCAAATTCAATTCAATAAACATAGTCAAAGCTATAAAGATTTTTGGAAGTGATTAAAATTTTATTTCAATATTTGGATATTTTAATTTTGAAAAAAGTATATACATTTTTTTTAAATTTTTTTTTGAAGAGTTAAAATTTGAGGATTTTATTTTAAGGATAAAATTATAAGGTGGGTAGAAGTTGTCATATTTGATTATTGACAAAAAAAAAATTCAGGATAATGTTGAAAGTTTTTGAAATTAAGGATAATCTTGAAGGTTTTGAGATATTATTCAAGGAATTCAAGGATAATGTTGAGAATTTGAGTGTTAGGAGTTCAATATAATATTGAGATTTGATTTATGGGTTGAGTTAGACCAAAAGAATAATAATATAAAGATTTGATTTTATAACTTCTTAATTCGACTTTTAAGGACTTAATTTGAATTCAAAATTTAAATTTGCTCGAGGGATAAGATTGATGGAGTAGATTTGGGATTCAAATTTTGAGGATGAGACTTTAATTTTTTTAAAATATTTCATGAAATATAAATTAGTAGGATTTACTTTGAAAATTGGAATTAACTTTTAAATATTTAGGATTGAATCATTAATCGATATTGATGCAGGTCAAGCTTCACAAGTTGTGTGATGTCGTGGTAGTGTGACGACTTAGTTGTACTACTGCGAGCCTATGATAGGATATAGGACACTAGGATGAGAGAGGGATACTCAATCACAAATTTTTGAGAGATTCCTGGGACGACCCTTGAGAATCTTATTATAAATTCCAATTCAAATCTTTTCCCTTATTTTCGTCCGTTCTCACTTGTTGTTATTAAATCTGATTCTTAGTGATCGGTTGTTAAATTTAATTTTTGGTATTATTATTAAGTTTGATTTCATATCGAGATGAATTTTACGGACTAAATTACGATATCATCTGATGACATATGTTGATGAGGACAGTGAGAAAGGTGAAACGTCTGCTTTGGTTATGGAGCCTAGAGTTTATTACAGCCATATTAGTTGTCGTGGCGGAAACGTAGGAACCTGACTTCGGATGTACATATCTTAGTTATGAAATTTAGAATTTCTCGCAGCCATACCGGTTGGCGTGGTAAGGATTCTAGATGACATGATTATAGAGTTGCATACCTTAGTTATGGAACCTATCGTTTGTTGCACCTATGCTTACTGGCGTGACGAGGATTCTGAGTGTCATAATTTTGGACAGACGTGTATGATTATCAGGTTGTATCTTAAATTGGTTCTTAAAGTATTATCTCAATACTTATCCACTCATGTTATTGTAGGATTTGTTCCATCATTCTTTAGCTTAGGAGTAGAGCCTTGATGTGAGTAGATATGAGTATACCAGTATATGACTAGTGATAAGTATATCACCTGATATTGAGGCCAGTGACATGTTGGAAGCAATATGTGGAAGAAGTGTCTAAAAATTGTGTGCATGATGCACAGTGGGTGATAAGTGTCACTGTGGAAGTTCAAGAAAGTGGAAGCCTAAGTATTAGAAATTCTAATGGTGTGTAATGGGTTAAGAAATATCAAGATTGCTCATGGAAGATATGTAGTGTATCACTGATTAGTGTATCAGTCTATAAAATGTTTAAAGGAAAATACATATACATCAATCGAGATATGGAACCATATGCCTGCCTTTGAGAGTGAAGTGAAACATGTGTATTATAGAAAGTGTAAGTGATCTTGAGTTCTAGTGAGTGTGATGAGGTGATCTAATGATGAAGCTAGTATCCTAGAACATTAAGGGTATATGTTGTGTAGTAAGAAAGCTAGTGTTACTATATCAAGAGTGCTAGTGTTTCTATATCAGGAATTAGTTGAGTAATATGCTAGTAACAGTAAGTACCTTGTATGATAATATTAGATTGGTGTATCAGTTAATATGGATAGAAAATTATTTGGAAGTAATAGTGCAAGTAATCCTAATAGTAGTAAGGACAAAAAAAATTATGGCTATGGGGACAAATTAAATTATTGTGAGAAATGACTACAATATGAGATTCCAAATTTTAAGGATAAAATTTTGTTTTTAAAACTTGAAGATTGGATTTAAAAATTAAGTTTGGATATGAGATAAAATTTGAGGATTTAATTATTAAATTTTTGAAGACATTTATAAATACGATTTAAATCTTAAGAAAATAATGTTAGATTGTATTTAACAGTTATGACTTGTGAATCTGATTTAAGAGAAAAATTCTATTGGATTTTAAATTTTGAAGATAAATTCAAAATTTGAATATTTACTTTAAAATTTTAAGTTATGAGGATGAAGTTAATTTTTAAGTACTTTGTTAAATAACAATAGTTGTTTGACTTCATGATTATATTGATTAAATTTTGATGGTGGCAGAAAAAAATTAAGAATTTTAAATTTCGAGGATAAATATTAATTTAAATAAAGAGTTGAGAATTTAATATAGCAGAGTTGACGAATTTGTTAAATCATAATTTTTATGAAGATTATGATATGATTGGATTTGTCATTAAATTTTGAGGAATTCAAGAAGATTATCATTATATTTATTTGACTGCGAGATATAAATTTAAAATTAATATTTTGAATGCTACATTTAAAGATTTTGTAAGTATTATATTGTTTGAGTATGATATGGAAAAAGAATCGAGGAGTAAGATCATTAATGGATTAATATTTGAATTCAAATTTTTGGGATAAGATTTTAAATTTTATAAATATGCATTGATTGGATTTCAATTAGAGGATTGAATATTAAACTTTTTTTGAGTATTTAGTTATTAACTTAAAATTTTGGAGGAGATTGTGATAAGAATGGAATTTGATTTAATATATGAAAATTTTCAGGAATATGATATTTATAGAATTTTGAAAATTTTGTGGAAAAAACAATATGGATTTACTTCATGATTATACAGTTTGATGAATTTAAATTTTGATGGTAAAAAAAAAAACTATTGAGGATTTTAAATTTTGAGGACAAATTTTTTTAAGGTGGGTAGACTTGTAACTTTCGTATCCTAAAACTATTGCTTAAATATTGTTATTAGGTTAATTTGGGGCTATTGGAATTTTTCCACAATTTTTAGTTAATTAAAAACTAGTAACCCTAATTTCCTAGAACTTTCAAGAATTTATTTTAGGGTCAAATATAATTAAAAATATTTCAAACTTTTATTTTAGGTTCTAAATAGTCAAATATATTTTTTAAATTTTTTTGGGAATTTTCTGATTAATTTTAGCGTTTATTTTGAGTTAATTATGAAAAACTGAATTAAAAACTAATTTCTGAAAAAGAAACCCAATAAAAGTAAATATTCTGCCCAGCCAGCCAACACGGGGCCCATCTGTCAGCCTCCCGCAGCGAACTAGGCGGGGCCCGCCTGTCAGTGACCGTTAGCGTGGGTGCGGGTGTAACCGAGCCGACCGCGAGCCGAGCTGAGCCGAGCCGAGCCGAGCCGAGCCGCGTCCTAGTCCGACTCGGACTCAGCTGAGCCGAGACGCGTCAATCCCTGACCATTCGATCTGAGATGGCAGCAGCGGATGGCTGCCACGTGGCGCACTCTGAGCCGCGACTGCTCTCTCTCTCCTCTATATATAGGGTATTTAGTTTATAATTTATAGGATTTTCTTTTAGCCTATTTTGGAGAATTGTCATTTAGGGTTTTCTTCATCTTCTAGGAGCCATTACTCATAGCTCCGGACTCCAAACGAGGCCTAATTTCTTGTGTTAGAACCGTATTAAGGTTAGATTTCTGAATATATAAACTTTTTTACGAAATTATAAGTATTAAATTCTGAAAAATTCGTAGAGCACATCATGTCCGAAAATAGATGCGTCTCGATGTTTTCATGATTCCGGGAGAACCAGGAATCAGAATCATGAACCATTTAAATTTTTGGAAAGCTAATATCGAGATCATTGACATATGTTTTTCCTAGAAATTAATAAGTAATATTTATATACTTTTAATTTTGTAGAACGTCTAGATTAGAATTTAACCATCGGTGCATAATACGAAATTTGTATGTGCCATAATTCCCAAACGAGTTTGAATTCGGATGAGTCGTAAATTCCAACATGTTTTTGATGCTGAAATCTATAGGAAATCATGCATGAAATTTGAGTTTGTGTTGTTTGACATTTCGGTCAACAGATCGCCTCGAATTGTGTGCCATGAGTCTCGAGTTGATAAAATCTTGTTTCTTTGGACAAAATTTAGGAATTAACCTAAAAATCTGAATAATAAGATTAAAATAGGATTTTAGCATAATTATTTCTGAATTAAATAAATTAAAATAAAATATTTTTTGACATGGTAAATTTGTAATACATAGACTATTTGGACTGTGACTTGGATTCCGACTCGTACCAGCTAAGGACCACAGGCGAATACATTCTCTGATAGTTTTTATTATTTGATATTTTCTATGATGCATGTTTATAGTATTGTTTTACCTGATTTCTGACACGATGGATACACGGATTGGTATTGTATAGATTCATTTTTGTGAGATACATCACTACCAGAAAAAGTCAAATTAACGACGTTTAAAAACGTCACTAAATAACAAAAAATGTCGTTAATCACATTTAGTGACGTAATTAGCGACGTTTTAAAGAAGTCAGAAAAAAGCAAGTCGCTAAAAGAAAAAACGTCGCTAAACGTCGCTATGCCGACGTTTTTTAGCGACTTAAATGTGTCGCTAAAATTAGCGACGTTTAGCGATGCAGCGTCACTAATTAGTGACTAAAAAAAACATCGTTAAATGTCGCTAATTAACGACTTATATAGCAACGTTACAGCGACGTCTTTAATGACCTGACAATACTGCCATGTCAGCAATTTGCGACGTACAGCGACGTTTTTAGCGACCTATTTAGCAACGTCATTCGCGACGTGTGCTAACGTCGCTAATTAGCGATGTCATTAGCGACATGTCTACACGTTGCTAAACGTCGCAAAATATCGCTAAAAACGTCGCTAATTTTACAGAAAAAAAGAATTCTGAATTGTGTCCAAACTATTATTCCTGCAGTTTATTAAATCACAATCAGTACAAATAGACCCGGAGCAACCCTCCGTTGAATTTTTGGGTTTGCCAACCCCCTTGGGTTGAACACTCAACACCGGTAAAATAACATATTTAATATAAATAATATAATAAAATTTGAAGAAAAGAAAGCATCTAGCAAATCTTATCGTAAAGAATACGGAAAATATATATCCATACAATCTCATCCTAAATAATAAAAAAATACAAATATCCAATCTCATCCTAAATACTAAAAAAATACAAATATCCAGCAACTAGCTATACTACTGCGGATCTGCAGGAGGCTGACCACCGGCGCGCATGAAGGATAAGAACAGCTCATACTGCTCCTGTGGAATCGACACCGATGTCGATGGAGAAGGCAGTGACGTCGGTGGACTTTGTGTCGATGTAGGCGCACCAGAAGGCCATCCCCGCTCCAAGTCTACGAGTAGCTGGTTGTAAGAATCCATGGTAGATAGCAGCCTCGTACTGCTATGAACCATTGAATCCTGCATCATCGTCAGCCTCTTGTCCATCGATAGCTGTGATGCCTGCAGCTCCATGATGTTGCGGTCTGTCGAGTCTCTAATATTATTTGTCAAATCTCGGAGCTCCGTGATGCTGCGGTCGAGCATATCGAATCGTGCGATGAGCGTCGAATCGTCCGCCTGCGGCTGGGACCGGGGCTGCTCCTCCATCCTTCGCAGAAACTCGTCACAGAGAGACGCAATCTGACGGTCAACGACCTCCTGGACTCTGGCCAACGACTGCGAGGGCTGTGTGGAATACGCAGCTGTCGGGGAGGCCCTAGATGACTGCGTCGCAACCGGGCGCCATAGAATCCAGTACCGTAGTACGTACCCCTCTGGAGACCACCAGCTGCGGTCACCCACAGGTCGACCGCCGACGGAGCTGGAGCTGGCTGCGAGAAAGTACCAGCCTCTTCAGGTGTAGGTGCACTAGCAGTCGCCCGCTCACGCGGCCTAAGATACTCGGCCTAGAAAGGTTTGGAAACTCGATAATTGCCTAAGTTATATTAAAATTAACACAAAGTAAAGTTATACTTACATAGGTCTGCGAGGCCCTCTCATCAATGAGATTTCCGTCCTTGCGATGGGTGGCCAAGAAGATGGTCACCATGTTTGCATCCTCACCCCTCTGTACCTGTTAAAAATATATTATTTAGTACTAAACTTAAACATTTTTTCCTACTATCATTTTATGGTACTTACATTAGAATAATATAATTTAAAAGAAAAAAACATACCTAACGACGAAAATATTCCGTCATCGGAATCGACCCACTACACCACTTGGCCGCATTCCGCCTAGCCGTCTTGGCTTTCTCAGACCTTTCCTTGTAGCTTGGATCGTCGAATCTAGCCCTCATCGCAGTCCACTTCTCAGGCGTGATCCAACCTTGGATCGGTTTTCCTAGTCCGGTTCTACAGGAAAAATATTTTATTTTCAATCATCTTCAGAAAATTTATCTTGTTCGCCTTCCTCGTCCTCCTCGTCCTCTTCCTCCTCCTCGTCTTCACTTCCATCTACTTCATCTTCGTCTTCCTCTTCAGATAATTCTACATCTTCTACATTATTACTCGTATAATGAGTAACTTTCGTTGAGTCAACATCTACAATATTTGTTACAAGAGGTAGATCGTCCTCCTGATAAGCTATTTCGTCAATGTCAAAGGTATTTTTAGCTTTAGTCTTGCATACTGCCCACCAATCCGACCTCGCTGTCCCCCGTCTAGGATAAGTTATGAAGTACATGAGTTGAGCCTGACTTGATTGGACAAATGGTTCGTATCCTTGATATCTACGATTGTAGTTTATATCCACAAGGCCATGCTTGTCAACTTTCCAACTTTGATCTTGAATCAGATCGAACCATTCACACTTGAATAGCACGATATTAGCAGGTTCTGTTCCAATGCTTTGATTACATGAAGATTCTATAGATAAAAAGGTAAAATTGGTGGCATGATGATTGAAACCGGGAGTGTCAGGTTAAAGAATAAGCATAGAAGGGAAGAGAAGAGGCGCATCACCTTTTAGGGGAAGATGCAAAATAAGTCGAATGTGCACTTCTACTAGAAGACTACGAACAATACCTTTTTTATCAGTACCAGAGGAGTGCATATGGCCAACGAAGTGTCAACGAGTATATTGTGGAGTTTTTTTTTATCTTACCAAGACTAATAGCAACATGAATCTTGCTTCATGGATGACTCAAATAAGTGATTTAAGATTGTTGCATCCATTACCATAGAAATCAAATAAGAGAATTATGGACTTTTTTATTTTTATTCTAACAGAAAACCCTAATTAAAAATACGAACTTCTCATTAAATAAGAATAAAAAGTTAATTTAATAATTTGGATTACCATAAAGTTACCATAAGCCTATATCATCTCGCCTGTGATGTTGTATGGTTTAACACTACCATAAACTACCTGTGCAAGCATGGAAGAACAGAAGAAGCGAAACAGGTATTGTGTCGTATGTTAACTTGTGGTTTGGATCCCGACGTCGTTACGTATAGTACGTTGATCGACGGACTCTTCAAGGAGAATCGAGTGGACGATGCGCTTCGATGCTACGATGGAATGGTGAAGGAAGGGCAGAGGCCTAATCTCGTAACATACTGTGCAAGGGGGTTTCAGTCGACGCAGCAAGGTTTGTGGTGAAGGAGATGAGGAGGGCCAGGATACCGATAGACGTCGCGACTTGCAACACGTTGGTGCACGGTTACTGCAGTAGCCGGAGGGATGACGACACGTTTGCTTTGTGTTTTGAAATGAGAAAGATTGGAGTCATGGAAGACGTGGTCACTTACAATGTTTTGATAAACTTTTTTTGTAAGCTCGGATGCTTTGGAGAAGAAAAAGAGCTTATGGAGGTGATATTCGATAGAGGCTTGTCTCCGGATCAAGTAACATACAACATTCTCGTTACTACATTCAGTAGGTACTGCAGTGGAGAGGAAGTCATTGAGTTGAATGATTATATGGTGCTCAGAGGAGTTACTCCTGACGAGTCTACATACAGAACCAGAGTTAGCTTGCTCTTGCAGAGTGAGTGAATCAAGTTTTGCTATGAGTACACATTACATAGTAGCATTTTTTTGTTATTTATTTTTCATCTTTGTTGAATTGTATACTCTTTCTTCTTACTAGAAACTAGAAAGATATGTATCGCAGCTCTTTGTTTGGACATTCTCAGATATTACTAGTTCTTGTTGCTCTCATATATGATTTGTAAAGCATCAAATTTTGTACATGATAATTCTTACAGTACCAAAAGTTAGTTTCCTTTTATCATTAGATATATGCATATTGTGTCAGTGTGTGTGTGTGTGTGTGTGTGTGTGTCGTGTCTGTGTCAGTGTGTGTGAGTGTCGTGTCAGTGTCAGTGTCACATGTGTGTCCTGTGAGAGAGAGAGAGAGAGAGAGAGAGAGAGAGAGGGTTTACCTAGAGAAGGAGGAGGAAAAGGAGGAGGGGGGAGGACGCGGCCCGAGGGGGAAGGACGCGGCTGGAGGGGGGTCGCCGGGAGGGGGGAGGGGCGCCGGAGGGAGGAGGGGAGCCGGAGGGGGAGGACGCGGCCGAGGGTGGGTCGCCGAAGGGAGGAGGGGTCGCCGGAGGGAGGAAGGAGGAGGGTTTGAAATTTGGGAGAGGGAGAAGGAGAGATCGAAGGAAATGGGGAGAATCAGCCCTAACTAAAAAATTTAGTACGTTTTAGCGACGCCAATAATGACGTCGCTAATTTAGAATTTAGTGACGTTTTAGCGATGCCAATAATGACGTCGCTAAATTAGCGACGTCTGAAACGTCGCTAATAACGTTGCTAAATGTCCAAAATATATACGTCGCTAAATAACATCGCTAAACGTCGCTAAATAAAATATATTAGCGACGTTTAGCGACCTAAATTGAACTTATAGCGACTAATCTTTTATAAACTGAATAAAAGTCGCTAAACGTCGCTAAATGTCGCCAATTAGCGACGTCTAGCGACGTTTTCACAGGGAGTCGCTAAATTAGAGACGTTTTTACATGGAGTCGCTAAAAAATATCGCTAATCCCGCTTATTCTAGTAGTGCATATTTTAGGCCTATTGACTTTTTCTGGACTAATGAATTACTGGACTAATGTATTTTTTGGCCGGTTGACATCTTCTGGATTATTGAGATTATTTGTATCTAGACTTGGATCCATGAGTACTAGTCGGGCAGAAAAATACCTAGGAGACGTGTGAACTACCCTTTCCATCCCATGGTCTTTCTGGAATAATAGCAGCCACACACGACACGTGTGATTTGCCGGATATTACCCCCTAGCCGTTCACATGTCAACTTGGTATTTCAAAATACTAGTTAAATGCAGTCATTCTGGATTAATCTATACTTGTTGATTGTACACTTGCATGACAGGTTTCCTAGTTCACATATATGTCTGTCTGTACATGCTTCTCTGTTCTTATTTCTTGTCTTTCATTATTTCTTTATTTAACTGTTCCACTATGATGTACCCTATTCCATTATTATATGCACATAAAGTATTTCATAACTATTAATTGTTCATAGTACTTGCCAATTAACTGGAACTGCTATTGGATTGTACTTGTTTCATCCTAACTGGGTAAACATTTTAGGTGACTTGCTATCTTGCTCATTGGATTTGGTTGGAGATCGAGATGCTTTTGGAGGCCAATATTAGAATTTAGATGGTTTAGCAACTTTTTTGGATTTGATGTTTAGCGGATTTGTTCTCGAGTTATGATTTAATTGTAAATTAAGAATCTTGTAAAACTATATAAATATTGTGAATGAGCAATATATTTGAACTTGTGATTAAATATTATATATGTGGATTGATGGACCACTGTTATGATAGACAACATACTACCACCGATGTTGCGGCATAGGCTGGGCTTGGCCACGTACTCGTATCCGAAAAGCGGGTGCGGGTCGTGGCACTATGGCACGGGATTCCCCAAGAAGATAGCTAGTCTTTCCGAGAATCAGTGTCTGTACATGTACAAGATAATCAATGAAACAAGGCTTGCACAAGATACACTAAATACCAAGGAATAACATCTCATGACGAGATCCGGATATACTAATCCGTGTAACCATCGTATCAAGATATAATAGTATAAGCTACTATTATGCTACTAATCAGCGGTTGCTTCATTATTTTTCAGCACATATAATGATGAGCTGAGGTCGGTTAGACCCTACATAACAGACGGAGAAGTAGAACAAGAAATGAGACGATATTTTCTTTCTTGGTTGAGCGCATATGTTAGGAGCTTGGTAATTACTTTTTCTGTATGCACTTGCACAATAAATAACTTACTATCGCTACTTTGGTATTTAGGTCGATCGTCTAATAACATCCGAGACTGAATCTATTAGAACTCTAGCCAAGGGATCAATTACTACCGTCAAAATATGGCTAAGTTTTTATGTGAATGGATTTAGGTTCAAGTCAACAAATGCTCCGATCAGAGACAACTTTCTGGATCTTGATTCTACGAAAAATAATTGTTTGTGTATCAAATCTTCAAACTATAAAAACGTTGATCCAGGCAATGATTTCTTTGGCATCTTACGAGAGATTATGGACTTGATATATAATTATGGCACAAAACCTGCTAAGATCGTGTTATTCAAGTATGAATGGTTCGATCCGATTCAAGATCAAGGTTGGAAAATTGACAAGTATGGTCTTATGGATATAAACTACAAGCGTAGATATCAAGGCTATGAGCCATTTATCCTATCAAGTCAGGCTCAGCTCGTATACTTCATAACTTATCCTAGATGGGAGACAGCGAGGTCGGATTGGTGGACAGTATGCAAGACTAAAGCTAGAAATACCTTTGACGTTGACGAAATAGCTTATCAGGAGGACAAGCTACCTCTTGTAACAAATATTGTAGATATGGACTCAATGGAAGTTACTCATTATACGACTAATAATATAGAAGATGTAGAATTATCCGAAGAGGAAGACGAAGACGAAGTAGATGAAAGTGAAGATGAGGAGGAAGAGGAAGATGAAGAGGAGAATGAGGAAGGCGAACAAGATAAATTTTCTGAAGATGATTGAAAATAAATTATTTTGCCTATAGAATGTACTATATTTTAACTGTAGAATGTAATATTTTAATAAAGATATGTGTTATATTTTGACTGTAGAATGTACTATATTTGTGTATTTCTTTATTCATCATATGTTGTTATCAGGTATGACAGGACGACGTGGAGCGTTCGGCAAGTCCCGAGGTAGACGGAGTGCTACTCCGGTACTACCTACTGTTGGTTCTGGATCCTCGACGCCTAGTACTCCAGTATATCGACCAGTCATATCTCCGACTGTGACGACGTTACGTGGCAGCACTCTTGGGACGAGTAGTTCCAGGCCTGATAGTACTCCCTTGTCCAGCATTCCTCCTACTGAGGAACCATGGAGACAGATGAGTATATGGAGGAGGTCGAGCCGACGTCGTCCCAGCATCAGCTAGATCCTCCATGCGCACCTCCGGAGGAGACGATGACAGAGATTTGGGCCGACGATACAAAGTAAGTCAATTAGATGGTTTAGCATCATATATATCGTGTATTTCTTTATTCATCATATATTGACTTTTTTAATAAAAATAATTATCTTTGTATAGATATTATCCCTCGTCGGTACAGAGACGCCTAGGCCTCTTTCTGAGGAACAACTATGGTGGCCCTTGGATCAACTACTCTGATGCTTCGGAGGAGAGGAAGGCGTTCTGGTTTGTGCACTTCAAGGTAAAAGTATATTATATCAATCATCTAATTTATGCATATTATATCACTTACTAAATTACTTATTGTAGCAAACGTATTTCTATCCACCGCACCGGACCGAGTTGATCGAGCAGATATTTTCTGTCGTTGCCCCCAAGCTGATCAGTGATGCTCTGGATGACCAGAAGGCTCGTGATCACGAAGGAAAACTGATCCAAGGTTGGATCACGCCTGAGCAGTGGACTACGATGAGAGCTAGATTCGACGATCCAAGGTACAAGAAAAGGTCTGTGAAGGCCAAGGGGCTAGGCAGAAGTCAGCAAAGTGGTATGGTGGCTCGATTCTGATGACGGAACATTTTCGTCGTTTGGTATATTTTTTATTTCAGATATATTATTTTTATACAAGTACGATAAAATGGTAGTAGGATAAAATATTTAATTTTAGTACTAAATAATATATTTTTAACAGGTACAGAGGGGTGAGGATGCAAACATGGTGACCGTCTTTTTGGCCACCCATCAAAAGGGCAGGAATCTCATTGATGAGAGGACCTCGCAGACATATGTAAGTATTACTTTACTTTGTGTTAATTTTAATATAACTTAGGCAATTATCGAGTATCTAAACTTTTCTAGGCCGAGTATCTTAGGCTGCGTGAGCGGACGACTACTAGTGCACCTACAGCGGGAGAGGCTGGTACTTCCTCGCAACCCTCTCTAGCTCCTCGGCGGACGAGCTGTGGGTGACCGCCGCTAGTGGTCTCAAAAGGGGTACGCACTACAGTACGGGATCCTATGGCACCCTTGTTGCGACGCAGTCATCTAGGGCCTCCACGGCAAGTGTGCATTCACCACAGCCCTCGCAGTCATCGGCCCGAGTCCAGGAGACCGTTGACCGTCAGATTGCGTCTCTCCGTGACGAGTTGCTGCGAAGGATGGAGGAGGAGCCCCTGTCCCAGTCGCAGGCGGACGATGCGACGCTCATCGCACGATTTGATATGCTCGAGCGCAGCATCGTGGAGCTCCGAGATATGACAGCTGATCTTAGAGCGTCGACAGAGTCCAGTATGATATAGCTGTAGGCATCACAGCTGTCCATGGGCGAGAGGCTGACAATGATGCAGGATTCAATGGTTCACAGCTGTCCTAGTTAGGACCGTTTATTCATTATTTGTGTTTCAGACCTATGATATTTGGTCATTTATGAATATTCTTTATTTTTGAGGCATTCAGACATTATTTCTTGTATTCTTTAGGACGAGGCTTTCAGACTCAGTTATGTGGATATTTGTTGTATTTTTTACGATGAGGTTTTGTCCTTACTCGGTTTGTAATCTCAATATTTTATTTTCTTTAAATTTTACTATATTATTCATATTAAATGTATGTTAATTTACCGGTGTTGAGTGTTCAACCGAAGGGGGTCGGCGAACCCAGCAAATTCAACGGAGGGTTATTCCGGGTCTATTTGTACAAATCGTGAATTCATAAACTGCAGGAAGAATAGTTTAGAAATAATTTAATATTCATTTTTATTGTATCTTTAGCGACGTTTACATACATCGCTGAATACGTTGCTATAGATGTCGCTATCCACGTCGCTATACACGCCGCTGCCCGTCGCAAATTGCTGACATGGCAGTATTGCCAGGTCAATATAACGTCACTAAATTAGTCACACAACGCCGCTAAAAAAAACTTAGCGATATTTAGCGACAAACTAAACGTCGCTAATTTAGCAACGTTGCGTCACTACACGTCGCTAATATAGCGACGCATTTACGTCGCTAGAAAACGTCGGAATAACGACGTTTTGCCGGTCAGCGACTTCAACGTAACGTCGCTACAGACGTCGCTAAAATTATTTAACGAATTTTTTTGGACATTTAGCGACGTTTCGAGACATCGCTAATTTGACTTATTTTGGTAGTGTACATACCACAATCCCCAGTGGAGTCCTAACTTAAAGATTTTTTTATGTCCAAATTACCTTTGAACAAACGTTCTGTCTATCAACTTTCTGCTATCACGTCTACATTATCTATGATAGTGTCAGCCATTTTAACTTATTATATGTACCTAGATTTAGGTACGCCATTGATAATAAGTTCACTAAAATTCTTCAGTGGAAATGTCCTCAAAGAATGCAAAGTTCTACTACGTCCATATTACCTCTAGTTGAATATTCGTATGCAAAAAAAAGGGCGAAGAAGGTTGTGGCAATAAAATCTTCTTTATTCATAGGAAGATATATCATAAATATTTTTGGAATCACACAAGAGAAGATTCGTTATTGAAAAGAAGAGAAAAAATATTTTTATTGATATTCAAGATCATGAGTACGTATGATAAAAATCTATTACATCCAGATTTGTATTGATATTCAAGATCATAAGTACATATGATTGAAATCTATTATATTTTAAAACCTTCTCCATCAAATGTCGCTCTGTGTTATTTCTACTACCGTCGTAAGTGGATTTAGCAGTGGAGAGAGCAACAACGTGGAGAGGGTTGAGCATAAAACTGGGTATGCATAAATTATTCAATATGCATGAACATGAGCCCTTTTTTTCCATATTGCTCTTATGAAGACAGAGTTTTGATTGAAAATTAATCCAAACCCTGTAATCAATACCGTAGCTGCGCAAATGTTTTTAAGCCTCATAATGGGTGAGAAATATAGCTAGCATGCTACAAAAACAGGGGCAGCTTCGCTTGTTATTAGAATTTTTTTTATTGTTTCTTGGCGAGCTTCCGCATAAAATTAGTATTCTCTTCGAACAAAAAGGTTTATGATATCCTTTCATGCTCCATCGTAAGTAGCACAAGATGGGACGTAGACTACATGAAGATAATACATATTAGTTCCAGCAAGGACTATGAAGCAACAGAACCTTATGCAAATAAAGGAAATATGCTCATGAATAAGTTGTGCATGGAATCAGGCGCATAATGATGAGTAAAAATTTTAGACTAGTCTGAAAGTCTCAAAAACATCAGCCCTTATGCGTAAGATATCTCGAGCACAAAGAAAATATCTAAATTTTTGCGCATAGCAAACTATCATCCAGAAACACGACAGATGCGCATACCTTCCCTACGCATGCTCATGACAAGTGTCCCAGGATAACTGCATCCATGTGCATAAATGAAAAGCTTTGCTGATAATGCATATTCATGACCAAGCTTTATAGTAACGATCATGTGCGTCAGCTAGTATAATTTAGTCCGCGCATATTCACGATGCTCTTTCATCTATGCGGCGGACAATGCACTTATGTCAATGTGTTCAGACATGTGTGTTCTTCGTACCCTCTGTGGACGCCCAAACAATCGATGACATAGGGTCGAGGGTCATTGCAGCCCTCCCAAAACTTATCGGTGGCGATCAAAATTGAAGTCATGAGGATATTGAAAATTCTCAAGCATAGAGAGAAAAAGAGAGATCTAAACAGTAACAAGTTTTCTCTCTCTCTCTCTCTCTCTCTCTCTCTCTCTCTCTCCCGAGCCTACTATTTATAGGCTCAAGGCCATTAGCAGTCAGCCGCAGATGATGTCTCGATTTCATAAAAATTATGCGCCAATTCTATGCGATGAATCAGACGCCTCATTTCTCGTAATATGCAGCTAGTAAGCAGCAATACATATGCCTCGATTCTTGCGCCCATGCGCCGGCATCGCTTCAAGATTTTAAAAGATATTTAACGGTTCAAATATCGAGAAAGATTTGACAACCTTACAATAGAGGCCTATGCACTCATATCTTATACGCCGAATGGTTCAGCAACATGCGACAAACCTTTTATACGACTACAAAAGTTCACTCATTCTATGCTTCTTATTCAAAGTATTTCAAAATTTGTTCAAATTTTGAAAACTTTGAAGGGGGTCTTGTAGAAGCATAAAAAAATTCATGCGCATAAATGACATGCGCATATGCTACCTATCTAGCAATTTGATCATTGAAATCAGACACTATGCGACTAAATATTATGTGCTCTCAAAATCAAAGACAATGAGATTTGATGATTTTTATGCGACAAAGACAATGAATTCTTATGCGGCATAAAGCACTATGCGACAGAAGGTAGTAAACCTTGGAAGCATGCGACAAAGACAACAAACTTAGTTATGCGACAAACGTATCAGCCGCATAACCTGGTCTGACACCATATTAAATGCTCTGATCGCTTCGTAATACATACATACATCGGTTACGAATAAAATGTCATCACTGATGTCAGTATGTCACTACCCAATTCTAGAAAATAGGGTATTTTTTTATTTTTATTTGATAAATAGTGGTTTATATTTAATTAATTATATTTATATTTATTTAGTGCTTGTGTTATTTTTTTAATGATTGCTTTAGGGTTTTGGCTAGCCTGGACCCATGTCAGACCCTAGTGGACCCATGTCCGACCCAGCCCACACCCTTGTGAGAATTATTTTGGGGCTTAGATTTATTATTTTATTTTTAGGAGGTTAGTTGGAGAGATTTGGAGCTAGTTTGAGTGTTTTTGGACCCCGAAACCCAAAACCGAGTTACGGGAGGGCATTTTGGACCTTTGTACATGTAAACCCCCATTTTTATGTGTGGCCGGACCCCCCTACCTACCATTTCCGTGTGAAGCCAGCAACAGCCCCCTCTTTCTTCATTCCTCTTCATTCTTCACTTCTTCTTCATTTCTTCTTCTCCACTTCTTCTTCCTTCTTCCTTCTTCTCCAAGGTGAGTTCCCTCTTCACTTTTCTTCTTTCTTCTTTCATTCCTTCTTCCTTAAGCTAACCCTAACCTTACATTTTCTCTAACCTAGATGTGTGGAGCCTAGACTTTGTGTGGAGGCTAGTTTTGGTGGCTTGGAGCTTGAGGGAGGTGATTTCTAGGGGTTGTGAGACTTTGGCCTTGGGATTCCAACTCCCAAGAGGTAAAACCTAACTTTTCCATTTCTAATTATTTTGTGTAGTGTAATTAGTGTTTTAGAACCTTCATAGACCCTAACCCTACCCGTAGGAACAAGTTGGAACTAGTTTGGGTGAGTTTAGAGACTTTGACATTAGGTTTTGTGCCGAATTCGGGTGGAATCCGAATTTGGCCCAATTTTGGATGATGCCCTAGGTTAGATGGACCTAGGTAGACGTTGTCGGGTGTCTAGAGGGTGAGTGCGTATCTCCGTTTGGACACGGGAAGTCGTGTCGCGAAGAAACGGGCGTTTCGGGCAAAATTGGGGCTTTTCGTCGTCGCCGATTCTAAGTGCGTGTGCGTTTCCACCACGGACCTAGAATCGACGCGGGAGCACATTTTCTAGGATCTAGACATCGTGTAGAGCGCGTGGGTAAATTTTGGGCCGATTCCGAGTTCGTTTGGTGTGCGTTTCAGGAGGTTTTTCGAGCCGCGCACCACGTGTTCGTCGAAATGACCGAACGGCCATTTCGACTTGGTTTCCTCGTTTCGGCCTTGTGCGCGCGTTGGGTTAGTATCGGGGAGTGTGTGCTAGAGTTCTCGGGCTATATTTTATATATTTTAGGGTATTGGTGAGTGTCGGGGTCGTTGGGCGTGAGTGGGGCGTGTGGTTTGGGTGTTGTTGTGTGTTGTGTTGTGTTAGTGTATATGTATCTATATATATATATATATATTTATATATATATGTATGTGTGTTTATATATATATATTTATATATGTATATGTGTAAGTGTGCTTGTGTGTGTATATGTATATATATATTTTGGGTGTATGTATATATATATATATAGTTGAGAGTGTGTGTAGATATATATATATATTAAGTGTATATATATATATGTAGCTATGTATATATATTTATGTGTGTGTGTGTGTTGTTAGTGTTGTGAGTGTGTGTGTGTATTAGTGTGTGAGTGTGTTAGAGTGTGTAGATGAGTGTGAATATATATAGATATCTAGTTATATATATATAGATATATATGTATGTATATATATATAGGATGATATATATATGCATATATATATAGGAGTGTGTGTGTGCGTTTGTAGCTAGAGGGGGGGGGGGGGTTCCAGCCACTACAGCAACAGCAGTACCAACAGCAGTACCAAGTGCAGCAGCAGCACAGCAGCAGCAAGAAACTGCAGCAGCAGCAGTACCAAGAGGAGCAGCAGCAGCGCAGTAATAACAGCGAGCAGCAGCAGCATTTTGAGCACAGGGAGCAGTAGCAGTAGAGCTAGTGAGGGAGAGTGAGAGATTGATATATATATACCTATGTTGATAGATAGGAAGATGGTTAGAAATGGGTTTAATAGATAGATAGATTAGTAGTTTGATAGGTAACTAGATAGCTAAATAGATAGTAGGATAGATAGATAGTATTATATATTAGATAATTAGATAGGTAGATAGTTATTTAGATAGATAGATACTAGATAGGTAGATAGCTAGATACTTAGATATACCTATCTAGGATATAGGTATCTATATGCCTATAAGTTATATATATATATGTTATGTTAGGTAAGGTAAATGGGTAATTGGGTATATGTGTGTGTGGATATATATGTATATAGGTAGATACCTACTTAGATGTATTAATAGATAGTAGATATCTATATTACCTAGCCTAGATTAATAACTAGGTGCATAATTAATAGCTAGGTAGCTAGTTAGAGGGTTTTAGAGCGAAACATCAATACCTTGAGATACCGAGGTATCTCGATACCTTGAGATATTCAAGGTATTGAGTTTCGAGCGGGGTATTTGAGCAATAGCCTAGGAAATGCTTTGGAATGATTTTTATATGTTTATATATATATAATTACGCGTTCTAGCCTAGGTTTTAGCGGGTTTAGGCGGGGTGCGTGGCCTAGGGCGACGTATCGGATACCGAGGGTATCCCGGTATCGCGATTAGGCGAGTTTGTGAGTTTAGTAGCTTAATGAGCTCGGTTTGACCTAGAATTTCAGGGGCACCCTAGTTTGACCTAGCTTTGACCATAATTGTCCCCGTTGACCGTAAAAGTCAACGTTTGACCTAGTTTTGACCTAGAGTTGACTTTTTGGACCCCGGGTTGACTTTTTGACCCGATTTTCACCGGTTTGACCCGTTCGACCTAGAATAGCCCTAGAAGCCTGTTTTTAATTATTTTATATCAGTTTAAATGCTTAGAACCCTATTTAATTCTGCTTTTCGCATTAGGTCCTTGCGACACCGGTCCAGATCTCGATCCTCATCAATTGCTCAGGACATCAGGCGAGTACCTACCTCTGATAGTTTCTATTTCATGATAGCGTTTATATCACCTGTTCTAGAACTGTAATACTTGATTCTGACACTTTATTACACGAGCTGGTACTAGTGGATCCCGTCATGAGGTGCTATCCCCCTTACCGTGTTCAGCGGGTACTCTATCACGTGTATTTCATCATGTGCTTCGGGTATTGATTCTCATGTGCTATCATGTGCTTCTTGTGCTCTCGCCTTCGTGTGCGCGAGCTATTATCATGTACGTAGCGTGTTGTGGTTGGATCCAATGGTATTAGTAGGGGAGGGGAGTAGTGAGTTGGTTATGTGATCAAAGCCAAACAGTATTCATGTGTATGTCGGTTATGCAACTCACGCATAACGGAGTTATCTTAGTATTTTTCATGTGCAACCTAAGCCGATCACATAACGAACTTGTGCTCAAGGCACTTAGCTAGTATTCATGTTTCTCACCTGCAGTTACTTTTTTACTACTTGTATCGTTCTCCAGTTTATATTGCAGCTACTTATTGTGCTCTAGCATATATTTATTTCCTGTGCATCTTGATTACTTTTCTATTGCTCGTCATATACACCTTACTATGCATTTGGAGTTGCTTTCAGAGTTATGTACTTCGCTCCAGTCCTGACTGGATATATTTTTTCCAGAGGATCCTGAGGACTATTGCCCGACGTTCTACGGGCCGGGTGTTGACGACTGTTGTGACCCCGTGATCGAGGAGGAGTGCGCCGAGGAGACGCCGATAGCACCCTAGTTATCTAGGTGGGTTTTCTGGGTTGTTTCCAGTGGTTTGTATTTTGGATGACTGTACTTATTCTTTTGACGCTGTGTGATGTTGTAGCTATTTGTAGACTTGGACTGTATTATTTTGGATTGTCTTGCTCTCTTGGTTCTGTTTCTTTGTTTATATCATATCGTGCTTTATTTCTTTTCCTAGATTTTGTGATTGAGAGTTCATATATATATATTGCGTGGTTGCCTCCTTTGGGAGAGGATTTTATATATATATTGCGTGGTTTTGCCCTCCTTTTGGAGAGGTCATGCCGGATTTTTCTGTGAGATATAGATAGATATGGTTGACCTAGAACGGACCTTTACAGCGTTCTACCGCCGATTCTGCGGCGTAGGCTGGACGTACCCACGGCTCATGCCCGATTTTCGAGTGCGGGTCATGACACGTTTTTGGTGGTGGCCCATGCAGGTCTAGTTTTTAGGTTACCTGCAATAGGATATAAGAGATAGGCTGAGAGAGAGTGTGCTCAATCACAACTAGGACCCTTCCTGCTTCCTTTTGCTATCTTTAATTTTTCCTGAAATTGTTTTCTTTTACAATATTACTGTCCTTCTTTGATGTTATCATTTCATGCACTATATTGACTTCTTTTGATCTGTGTTCAGGATGCCTCCGAAGACCAGATCTCAGCGCACCGTCCCAGCAGCTGCCACCGAGAGGTCTGCCACCTCTCGACCTGCTCGACTTCCGGCAGCCGCTACCGCTCCACTCGCCACTCCTGCGGTTGAGGGAGCGTCAGTTTCTCTCGGAAATCCCCTTACTCCCATTGATCCGAGAGCCACCCCAGTTGTCCCGGTGGTACCTCCTCCACCACCGCCTGCGCCAGTGGATGCTACGCAGTTGTTCGCATTCTTCCGAGAGATGATGGATGCGCAGCACCGCCAGGCAGATGTTATGAGGATGGGCATTGAGAATGCTCATCAGGTGGCTTTGACAGCGGTCGACAGAGTGGCTCAGATCTAGCCACAGCCAGAGCAGGCTCAGTATCCTAGGCCGGGTACTATCATCGATTTTCAGAGGATGCGGCCTAAGGAGTTTCGCGGCACAGAGGGGATCCTGTACGCCGACGACTGGATCGAGCATATAGAGGGCATTTTCAGGCTGGCGATGATCCCAGCCAGCATGCAGATAGAGGCAGCGGGCAGCCAGATGTTTGACCTTGCCCTCACTTGGTTCCGCACGGATACGCGGATAGCAGCTCCGGGATTGACTTGGGAGGCTTTCAAGAAGCTTTTCAAGGAGAAGTTCTTTCCGGACGTGGCTCTCAGTGCCTTAGAGAGTCAGTTCGAGGCGCTCGTCCAGGGGAGTATGCTAGTGGACGAGTATGCAGCGGAGTTCTGCCGTCTGGGCAGATTTGTTGAGGGGTTGTCTGAGGCAGCGAAGGCGCGGAAGTTCCGCAAGGGCTTGGTCATGGCGGTCAAGTCCTTGACTAGGAGCGACCGCGAGGCGACCTTCGAGCAGATTGTCAGCGACGCTCAGAGGGCTGAGGATGATTTGGAGCTGAAGACGAAGAGGAGCAGAGATGCTTCAGGAGCAGGTAGCAGTGCAGGCCCAACCAAGAGGCCATTCCAGCAGACCCAACAGCACCAGGGTCAGGGTCGGGCGCCCTTCCGGCAGGCGCCCCAGCAGCAGAGGCAGGGTCAACAGCAGGGCCAGAGGCAGCCCATCGTTTGCCCTTTCTGTAGGAAGCCAGGGCACGGATGGGACATATGCAGAAAGAGGCTGGGCAGATGTTTATTGTGTGGCACCGCAGACCACCAGCTGAAGGATTGTCCTTCAGCGCTTGCCCGTACAGCTCAGGACGGAGGAGCCGCTCAGAGGGCACCAGCCAGAGCACCTGCAGCGCAACAGAGAGGACAGCCTTTGCAGACTCAGCAGCAGAGGTTCGTCCAGCACCAGCAGCAGCACCGAGGAGGACAGCAGGGGCGAGCTTTTGCCCTGACAGTGGACAAGGCCGAGCCAGTTGGTGACGTTATCTTAGGTTCTGTTCTTCTTGATTCCATTCCAGCACTTGTTTTATTTGATTCCGGTGCTTCCCATAGCTTTGTGTCTGTATCTTTTGCTGTTAGACACCATCTTGTTGCTGAACCTTTAGCTAGACTCTGCAAGATCACGACCGGGGGTGGTATCATCCTAGTCCGTGATGTCTGCAGAGACCGGAGAGTTACCTTGGGAGGCCGGGAGTTGAGTGTGTGCCTACTCGTAATGCCACTTTCGAGCTACGATATTGTACTCGGGATGGATTGGTTGAGTACGCATTGTGCTAGTATAGATTGCCGTGGAGGCAGAGTTTTGTTTAGTCCGCCAGGTGAGCCAGAGTTTCAGTTTGCCAGAAGAGCAGAGAAGCAGACCGAGGGAGTCTTCTGCGGAGCCCTGGTGGTAGAGCCGAGGTCGCTACATCCACTGATAGAGGAGTATATGGATGTCTTTCCGGAGGAGTTGCCAGGGTTACCTCCGGACAGAGATGTGGAGTTCTCTATAAACTTGGTGCCAGGCGCGGAGCCGATATCCCAGCACGTCTATAGAGTCAGCAACAGTGAGCTGATAGAGTTGAAGAAGCAGGTGGATGAGCTTCAGGACAAGGAATTTATCAGATCTAGTTCTTCTCCGTGGGGTGCTCCGGTACTTTTTGTGCCGAAGAAGGATGGGTCGATACGGATGTGTATCGACTACAGGGCTCTGAACAGCCTCACAATCAAGAACAAGTATCCGCTGCCGCGTATTGATGATCTATTTGACCAGTTGAGCGGAGCGAGGGTGTTTTCCAGGATTGATCTGAGGACAGGCTACCACCAGGTGAAGGTCAGGAAGGAGGATATTCCGAAGACAGCTTTTCGGACCAGATATGGACAGTATGAGTTCTTGGTGATGCCGTTTGGGTTGACTAATGCCCCGGCAGTGTTCATGAATCTGATGAACATGGTGTTCCATCAGCATCTGGACAGGTTTGTGGTGGTGTTTATAGATGATATCTTGGTGTATTCGAAGACCCCAGAGGAGCACGAGGAGCATCTGAGGATAGTGCTGGAGACTCTCAGGAAGGAGAAGCTTTATGGAAAGCTCTCGAAGTGTGAGTTCTTCCTTGACAAGGTGGAATTCCTTGGTCATGTGGTGACTGGAGAGGGTATCTCGGTGGATCCGAGAAAGATCGTGGCAGTTGAGGCATGGAGTGCTCCGAGTTCAGTAGCCGAGGTCAGGAGTTTCTTGGGACTGGCAGGCTACTACAGGAGATTTGTTCAGGATTTTTCCCGGATTGCAGAGCCGTTGTCCAGGCTGACTCGGAAGGACGTGGAGTTTGTTTGGTCAGAGGAGTGCCAGATCGCCTTTGATGAGCTGAAGAGGAGGTTGACGACAGCTCCAGTGTTGACGTTGCCATCAGGTTCTGGAGGATTCACTATCTATAGTGATGCATCGGGGAAGGGACTGGGTTGTGTGTTGCAGCAGAATGGGAGGGTGATTGCCTATGCTTCCAGGCAATTACGTCCTCATGAGAAGAATTACCCTACCCACGATTTGGAGTTGGCAGCAGTCATTTTTGCTCTGAAGTTGTGGAAACACTATTTATACGGAGAGCGTGTGAAGATCTTCACAGACCACAAGAGCTCGAAGTATGTGTTTACCCAAAAAGAGCTGAACATGAGGCAGAGGAGATGGTTGGAGTTGATGAAAGACTTCGACATATCATTGCAGTATCATCCAGGGAAGGCGAACGTAGTTGCGGATGCATTGAGCAGGTATCCGGTAGCTATGTGCCTGACTACAGATCGTTATCTTCTGGCAGATCTAGAGAGCTTGGGCATTGAGGTGATAGTGCCTGGAGTTGAGATGCAGATGTGGGGACTGCAGATTCAGTCAGAGTTGGTAGACCGGATCAGGGCTACACAGTTTGAGGATGAGTCCCTGAGGAGCATCAGGGAGCAGGTTCAGATGGGATTAGCAGATGACTTCACTATTGCTGATGATGGTTCTTTGCGACACGGTACCAGGTTGTGTGTGCCGAGTGGGTCGTTGCGCGAGGAGGTTCTCCAGGAGGCGCATCGATCCCAGTACTCTATGCATCCCGGTGCCAACAAGATGTATAGAGATCTGAGACAGCATGTATGGTGGTACGGGATGAAGCGGGAGGTAGCACGCTTCGTATCCCGATGCTTAGTGTGCCAGCAGGTGAAGGCGGAGAGGCAGAGGCCAGGAGGATTACTCCAGCCGTTACCCATTCCGGAGTGGAAATGGGAGCATGTGACCATGGATTTTGTTTCTGGACTTCCCCGTTCTCCAGGCGGGAAGGATGCGATTTGGGTCATCGTGGACAGGTTGACCAAATCGGCCCACTTTCTACCATTCAAAGTGGGTACGTCTACAGAGAGACTAGCAGAGATGTATGTGCGCCAGATAGTCAGACTGTATGGAGTTCCAGTGAGCATAGTATCAGATCGGGACAGTCGCTTCACTTCGCATTTCTGGAGGAGTCTGCAGGCTAGCTTGGGCACCCAGCTCAAGTTTAGTAGTGCGTATCACCCGCAGACAGATGGTCAGTCAGAGAGGACCATTCAGACACTTGAGGACATGCTCCGGACTTGTGTTTTGGATTTCAGAGGCTCTTGGGAGGATCACTTGCACTTGGTAGAGTTTGCTTACAACAACAGCTACCAAGCCAGTATCGAGATGTCACCTTTTGAGGCGTTGTATGGACGAAGGTGTCGCACTCCGTTGTCATGGGATGATGTAGGTGAGAGAGCTTTGCTTGGCCCGGAGATGGTGGTTGATGCAGCGAAGAAGGTCAAGCTCATTAGAGATAGACTTCGGGTGGCGCAGGACAGGCAGCGGCATTGGGCCGATAGCCACCGGAGACCTTTGGAGTTCGAGGTATAGCTTAGAATCTAGATTTTGTTCTTGTGTTTGCTTGTGATTGCTTGTTTTAGACTAAGTGCAGAGACCTTATTGTGCTAGGTTGGAGATCTGGTGTTCCTGAGGATTTCTTCGACGCGGGGCACTATTCGCTTCGGTGGAGGCGGGAAGCTTAGCCCACGTTTCGTTGGACCCTTCCGTGTCCTCGAGAGGGTCGGCGCCGTGGCGTATAGGCTTGAGTTGCCGCCTACGCTGGAGGGAGTTCATGATGTGTTCCACGTGTCGCAGCTGAGACGGTACGTGGCGGATCCCAGTCACGTATTGGATCACTCGGAGATCGCGGTGGGCCCTACTCTTAGCTATCCAGAGCAGCCGGTGGAGATTCTGGATCGGCGAGAGAAGGTGTTGAGGAACCAGACTATTCCCTTGGTTCGCGTCGCGTGGAGGCATCACTCTCCAGGTGAGTCGACCTGGGAGAGGGAGGATGAAATGCGCGAGCGATACCCCTATCTCTTCGAGCCCTGAGGTATGGTTCTTTCTTTGCATTCCTGTCCTAGTTTCGTCTTTTAATTTCGAGGACGAAATTATTTTACGGAGGGTAGACTTGTCACTACCCAATTCTAGAAAATAGGGTATTTTTTTATTTTTATTTGATAAATAGTGGTTTATATTTAATTAATTATATTTATATTTATTTAGTGCTTGTGTTATTTTTTTAATGATTGTTTTAGGGTTTTGGCTAGCCTGGACCCATGTCAGACCCTAGTGGACCCATGTCCGACCCAGCCCCCACCCTTGTGAGAATTATTTTGGGGCTTAGATTTATTATTTTATTTTTAGGAGGTTAGTTGGAGAGATTTGGAGCTAGTTTGAGTGTTTTTGGACCCCGAAACCCAAAACCGAGTTACGGGAGGGCATTTTGGACCTTTGTACATGTAAACCCCCATTTTTATGTGTGGCCGGACCCCCCTACCTACCATTTCCGTGTGAAGCCAGCAGCAGCCCCCTCTTTCTTCATTCCTCTTCATTCTTCACTTCTTCTTCATTTCTTCTTCTCCACTTCTTCTTCCTTCTTCCTTCTTCTCCAAGGTGAGTTCCCTCTTCACTTTTCTTCTTTCTTCTTTCATTCCTTCTTCCTTAAGCTAACCCTAACCTTACATTTTCTCTAACCTAGATGTGTGGAGCCTAGACTTTGTGTGGAGGCTAGTTTTGGTGGCTTGGAGCTTGAGGGAGGTGATTTCTAGGGGTTGTGAGACTTTGGCCTTGGGATTCCAACTCCCAAGAGGTAAAACCTAACTTTTCCCTTTCTAATTATTTTGTGTAGTGTAATTAGTATTTTAGAACCTTCATAGACCCTAACCCTACCCGTAGGAGCAAGTTGGAACTAGTTTGGGTGAGTTTAGAGACTTTGACATTAGGTTTTGTGTCGAATTCGGGTGGAATCCGAATTTGGCCCAATTTTGGATGATGCCCTAGGTTAGATGGACCTAGGTAGACGTTGTTGGGTGTCTAGAGGGTGAGTGCGTGTCTCCGTTTGGACACGGAAAGTCGTGTCGCGGAGAAACGGACGTTTCGGGCGAAATTGGGGCTTTTCGTCGTCGCCGATTCTAAGTGCGTGTGCGTTTCCACCACGGACCTAGAATCGATGCGGGAGCACATTTTCTAGGATCTAGACATCGTGTAGAGCGCGTGGGTAAATTTTGGGCCGATTCCGAGTTCGTTTGGTGTGCGTTTCAGGAGGTTTTTCGAGCCGCGCACCACGTGTTCGTCGAAATGACCGAACGGCCATTTCGACTTGGTTTCCTCGTTTCGGGCTTGTGCGCGCGTTGGGTTAGTATCGGGGAGTGTGTGCTAGAGTTCTCGGGCTATATTTTATATATTTTAGGGTATTGGTGAGTGTCGGGGTCGTTGGGCGTGAGTGGGGCGTGTGGTTTGGGTGTTGTTGTGTGTTGTGTTGTGTTAGTGTATATGTATCTATATATATATATATATATATATTTATATATATATGTATGTGTGTTTATATATATATATTTATATATGTATATGTGTAAGTGTGCTTGTGTGTGTATATGTATATATATATTTTGGGTGTATGTATATATATATATATAGTTGAGAGTGTGTGTAGATATATATATATATATTAAGTGTATATATATATATGTAGCTATGTATATATATATTTATGTGTGTGTGTGTTGTTAGTATTGTGAGTGTGTGTGTGTATTAGTGTGTGAGTGTGTTAGTGTGTGTGTTAGAGTGTGTAGATGAGTGTGAATATATATAGATATCTAGTTATATATATATAGATATATATGTATGTATATATATATAGGATGATATATATATGCATATATATATAGGAGTGTGTGTGTGCGTTTGTAGCTAGAGGGGGGGGTTCCAGCCACTGCAGCAACAGCAGTACCAACAGCAGTACCAAGTGCAGCAGCAGCACAGCAGCAGCAAGAAACTGCAGCAGCAGCAGTACCAAGAGGAGCAGCAGCAGCGCAGCAATAACAGCGAGCAGCAGCAGCATTTTGAGCACAGGGAGCAGTAGCAGTAGAGCTAGTGAGGGAGAGTGAGAGATTGATATATATATACCTATGTTGATAGATAGGAAGATGGTTAGAAATGGGTTTAATAGATAGATAGATTAGTAGTTTGATAGGTAACTAGATAGCTAAATAGATAGTAGGATAGATAGATAGATAGATAGTATTATATATTAGATAATTAGATAGGTAGATAGTTATTTAGATAGATAGATACTAGATAGGTAGATAGCTAGATACTTAGATATACCTATCTAGGATATAGGTATCTATATGCCTATAAGTTATATATATATATATGTTATGTTAGGTAAGGTAAATGGGTAATTGGGTATATGTGTGTGTGGATATATATGTATATAGGTAGATACCTACTTAGATGTATTAATAGATAGTAGATATCTATATTACCTAGCCTAGATTAATAACTAGGTGCATAATTAATAGCTAGGTAGCTAGTTAGAGGGTTTTAGAGCGAAACCTCAATACCTTGAGATACCGAGGTATCTCGATACCTTGAGATATTCAAGGTATTGAGTTTCGAGCGGGGTATTTGAGCAATAGCCTAGGAAATGCTTTAGAATAATTTTTATATGTTTATATATATATAATTACGCGTGCTAGCCTAGGTTTTAGCGGGTTTAGACGGGGTGCGTGGCCTAGGGCGACGTATCGGATACCGAGGGTATCCCGGTATCTCGATTAGGCGAGTTTGTGAGTTTAGTAGCTTAATGAGCTCGGTTTGACCTAGAATTTCAGGGGCACCCTAGTTTGACCTAGCTTTGACCATAATTGTCCCCGTTGACCGTAAAAGTCAATGTTTGACCTAGTTTTGACCTAGAGTTGACTTTTTGGACCCCGGGTTGACTTTTTGACCCGATTTTCACCGGTTTGACCCGTTCGACCTAGAATAGCCCTAGAAGCCTGTTTTTAATTATTTTATATCAGTTTAAATGCTTAGAACCCTGTTTAATTCTGCTTTTCGCATTAGGTCCTTGCGACACCGGTCCGGATCTCGATCCTCATCAGTTGCTCAGGACATCAGGCGAGTACCTACCTCTGATAGTTTCCATTTCATGATAGCGTTTATATCACCTGTTCTAGAACTGTAATACTTGATTCTGACACTTTATTACACGAGCTGGTACTAGTGGATCCCGTCATGAGGTGCTATCCCCCTTACCGTGTTCAGCGGGTACTCTATCACGTGTATTTCATCATGTGCTTCGGGTATTGATTCTCATGTGCTATCATGTGCTTCTTGTGCTCTCGCCTTCGTGTGCGCGAGCTATTATCATGTACGTAGCGTGTTGTGGTTGGATCCAATGGTATTAGTGGGGGAGGGGAGTAGTGAGTTGGTTATGTGATCAAAGCCAAACAGTATTCATGTGTATGTCGGTTATGCAACTCACGCATAACGGAGTTATCTTAGTGTTTTTCATGTGCAACCTAAGCCGATCACATAACGAACTTGTGCTCAAGGCACTTAGCTAGTATTCATGTTTCTCACCTGCAGTTACTTTTTCACTACTTGTATCGTTCTCCAGTTTATATTGCAGCTACTTATTGTGCTCTAGCATATATTTATTTCCTGTGCATCTTGATTACTTTTCTATTGCTCGTCATATACACCTTACTATGCATTTGGAGTTGCTTTCAGAGTTATGTACTTCGCTCCAGTCCTGACTGGACATATTTTTTCCAGAGGATCCTGAGGACTATTGCCCGACGTTCTACGGGCCGGGTGTTGACGACTGTTGTGACCCCGTGATCGAGGAGGAGTGCGCCGAGGAGACGCCGATAGCACCCTAGTTAGCTAGGTGGGTTTTCTGGGTTGTTTCCAGTGGTTTGTATTTTGGATGACTGTACTTATTCTTTTGACGCTGTGTGATGTTGTAGCTATTTGTAGACTTGGACTGTATTATTTTGGATTGTCTTGCTCTCTTGGTTCTGTTTCTTTGTTTATATCATATCGTGCTTTATTTCTTTCCCTAGATTTTGTGATTGAGAGTTCATATATATATATTGCGTGGTTGCCTCCTTTGGGAGAGGATTTTATATATATATTGCGTGGTTTTGCCCTCCTTTTGGAGAGGTCATGCCGGATTTTTCTGTGAGATATAGATAGATATGGTTGACCTAGAACGGACCTTTACAGCGTTCTACCGCCGATTCTGCGGCGTAGGCTGGACGTACCCACGGCTCATGCCCGATTTTCGGGTGCGGGTCGTGACACAGTATAATCATGAAAATTTGTCAGTGCCACGCGTCTTTCATGCATCATCCTCATCCATGCGGCATAACCTTATGCAACGAACCATGTCATGCGGCAAAAGCTCTTCCTTTACAGCTGGCAGTGACAGTTATGAAGACGAAGATGCTATGTGCATACATTATGTTTTTTTTACATTTATGACACATACGACAACAAATAAAATTAAATATGGATTTTGAATCGTTGTAAGGCATGCCACATGTCAAGTTGACCGGGTTATTCGCATACGTTCAGATTCGTGTTATGCGTTGCAATTATCTTAGAACGTTATGCGATAGGCAATGTCTTATGCGCAGAGGTTGAAGACAGTGACTTTTTAGATTCAGGCGCATATAGCATTTACAATGTGAATGGTTATAAATAGATGGGATATGTACTTCCCTAACAATCGAAAGCTGAGTAATTTTGAGCATACTTGCTGTCCTTTTTGCCAGTGAGCTAAGAGTTAGCAAGTTTTCTTCTAATCTTTGCCATAGGTCAACGGAGTAAAAAAGTCATTCACGACTTGATCTACATCAACACACTTTTTCTGATCTTTTTGTTCTTAGAGTTAGCAGGATTCTTTGTACTTATTTGTAATTTGCAATAAAGCTCATACACTTTTTGTAATGTCTACATAGCCAAATTAAACATGTCAAACATGATTTACAACTTAATAAACTAATAATTTGAACAATGTTTCATATATTATGTCATTTATTACAAAGAGAGAACATAATAAAGAGAAACGTTTCAAATTGGAAAAGGAGCTTTTGAAAGCCTCTGAACTTCCACGCTATTCCTTGCAAATGTAAGGGTAAGGGTCAACACATTGGAGAATACACTGGTTAGCGATATTAACTCGACTCACCTAAACCAACAAAATAATTATATGAAAATACATAAGATTATTAAGTAATTCATAAACATGAACATAGAACATAAACATATGACTATATAATGATGTTACTCACAGTCACCTACCTTCCCTATAAAAGAAGGATTATAATACAATATTAAACTCCGTATTCATAACGTCTTTGCAAAGCTACATTAGAACACAAAATATAAAGTTTACAAGTTTGTACTGCATCAGTTGGTTAGGTATGCAAAACAGTCTAACTATTTGACGATCATTGGAGAGAACTAAACATGGGTAAAACGAAGTTAGTTCCACTGAAGGTCCCATAATCCATGTATCCATATCCATGTTCTTTCCAAAACGAATCGGTTCCATGGCTACATATACCATTGTAGTAACTAAATAAGAAACACTCAAATGATTCAAAGAGAGAGACAACACAAATACATTGAAGTAAAATTTGAATTTGGTACATTGCATGAATAGTTCTTACAAGCAAATTCTTTTCTTTTTATAATCAACGCCCAAAGTAAATATGCAGAAGTTGGCATTGTATACACAAACAGATTTTTTCTATTTCCATTCAAACTCCTTATTACCAACAGCAACAACAACAACAACAACAACAACAACAACAACAACGCCACCACCACCACCACATAGTAGAACACTAAACCACAAGCAATTACGTTCATCCTAGCACCCCTTCCCCAGCCTTGGCCTTCGCATTGGCATTGGCGTTGGCAGTAGTGTGAGGTGGCTCTGTGGTCACAGATGACTTCCCTTCCTCCAGCATCTTCATCGGTGCCCTCTCCCTGTCGCTCGCCTTGGCCGTGTCATAGGACGCATGCAGCCCGAACAGGAGATAGTAGACGAGCAGGAACGCCGTCCACGCCCCGAACCTCATGAACGACTTATGGTCGATCGATCCCAACAGGAATATGTTGATCGCGATAGACAGCGACGGCAGCCACGGCACCATCGGCACCCCCCACAGCCTCGGCGCTCTTGCCTGCGGCACCGTCAGCCACAGCCCCAGCGTCGCCAGGAACCACACCGGCACCGTCACCACGTACCCGACCCACCCCTTCTCGCTCGCCGCCCAGTAGCCCGCCGACGCCACGGACGACCCCAGGATCAGCGCCAGGAAGCCCACCAGCTTGTTTCGGTCCGCGGCCGAGGTCTCGCCCGCCACGTAGTAGCGCCGCACGAGGAGGGCCACCGCGACGAGCATGAAGATGAAGAGCGTGGAGATGGAGAGGAGGTTGGAGAGGACGGGCAGGCTGGTGAAGAACGCGATGACCGCGGTGGCGACGAGCATGACGATGGTGGCGTTGATCGGGGTGCCGGTCCGCTCGTGCACGGTGGCGAACCACGGCGGCACCATGTGCGTGCGGCCGATGTGGGTGAGGTAGCGGGCCTGGCCGACCGCGGAGACGAGGAGGACGGTGGTCATGCCCTTGAGCGCGCCGAACGCGACGATGTACTTGGCCCAGTCCATCCCGACGGCGGTGAACGCCACGGAGAAGGGCGCGTCGATGTCGATGTCCTTGTAGGGCTGCATGAGGCAGAGCGTGAGCGCGAGGGCGCAGTAGAAGAGCGTGGTGACGGTCATGGAGCCGACGAGGCCGAGGGGGATGTCCTTCGCCGGGTTCTTGGTCTCCTCGGCCATGGTGGAGACGGCGTCGAAGCCGACGTAGGCGAAGAAGAGGACGGCGGAGGCCTTGAAGATGCCGCGGGCGCCGAAGGGGGTGAAGGGGGTGAGGTTCTTCGTGTCGGCCTTGGTGAGGCCCGCCACGACGATGAAGAGGAGGATGGCGATGTGGACGATGGAGGCGACGTAGTTGAAGCGGGAGGTGCCCTTGGTGCTGATGATGGCGACGATGCAGACGGTGACGATGACGACGACGGCGATGGGGTCGAGGCGGTCGTAGTTGTCGCCGAGGCCGCTGGCGTGGATGCGGAAGTCATTGGGTTCGTGGTTGAGGAGGGTGGCGAAGTAGGAGGTCCAGGAGCGGGCCACGGCTGCGCCGCCGATGACGTACTCGAGGATGATGTTGCCCGCACCGATGAACGCCACGAAGTCGCCGAGCTCGATTCGCAAGTACGCGAATGACCCACCTACAAATGAATCAAAATTAGCTAACCATTTTCATTACAACTATTCTATTTGGCACGCACGCGTGCGAAGGAGAACGGAACAGTAGAAGAAAAAGAGGAAAGAGTAGGAAAGAGGGAAGAGACATCGGCAGAGGAAGAGAAGGCAGCAGCAGAGCGGAAGGGGGAGGAGAGTGGCAACTGCTCCGTCCTCCTCCATCATGCACATACATCCTACCGTGCACGTGCGCGTGCCAAAAATATTTCGTTTTTTCATTATCAGTACTCCAGAGTTTAGGTACACCGACCATGGACAAATGCTACTTCTCCATAAAACGTAATTGAAAGTTCAATCTAAGTACTAATTAGTATACTCCCAATCAAAGATTTTAAATAATGTTTTACAAATTGTATAAAACATGTTAGCATTGTTAAGTTACACTGAAGTCAGAAACCAATTCATGACCTCTCCAATAATCCATACCACTTCCATCCGTTATATTATTAATAATATTCTTAATGTATAATTTTTATCTTTATCTTTAGTGTTATAAAGATGCTTAAATCGTTATCTATATCCACTTAATTAAGAATTTTTTTTTCCTAAAATTCTATAAACATATCAATAACCAAATTAAAATTAAAATATACTAGTACATATGCACATGAGTTTTAAGTATTTATACTATTTGAAAAAAATTAATTTTTTAGTACTTGAAAAGAGCAATATTTCACTTGGAAAGAAAAAGAGGACAATCCTCATACTTTTTTTTTTCTATTCGTAATTATTTACCTATTTATATTAAATTTAATGAACAATTTTAATTTAAAATATAGATAAAAATATTTTTAGAAAAAAAAACCTTTAGAATAAAGTCTTAACTTCTTCTATTATACAGTACATAGATTCAATATTCAAATCATATTTAAAATAATAATATAGTATTATTTAATATATATATAATCAAAAAAATTAAATATATTTATAAAATATTTTAATTAATTTAATTTTATTTAAAATTTTACTTTATTTTTTAATAATAGTTTTTTTTATATATACGTGGATATATTGCACGTCAACCTAACTGGTTATCATAATCTCTTGTTAATACAATGAGAATCCAGATCCAATTCATTCTTGGAATCAAAAAAGATGAAAGACTATTTTATGATAATGGTATAGAAACCAATCGCAAGTGGTTGATAATTGGCACCTAGTCACACTCTTCTACAGTTAGAAGCCTGCAAGCAAGCTACTACAATGTCGTCACTAGAAAAATAATGTCAATGAGAACAGAATTAGATTCATACTAGAGTCAACATCTATCACTAGCAAACCATACAGAACCAAGAAATTTCATAGTTTTGTATACACGAGTACTTTTCATGTTAGTTGTATTTTTTATTTTTTTTTATTTTTTTCTATGTTAGTTGAAAATGAAATCGGGGGAAGGCTGTATAGAGCAAGCGAAAACTAGCGGGCATGTCCTTTGAATATTATTATAAAAGACATAAACGACATAAAAGACATAAAAGACTTAGAAAAGTAAACAAGTAAACTATCTGACAAAGTTTTTCTTAACAGAATCCTCACCATGAGCCAGCAGAGAACAGTAGTTAAACAAGAATCTCTAATTAAGAAGGGGAAAAAAAAAAAAAAAGTCTATACGTGCCTTGGGCACATAATTATTAACTATATTTTGTAGCTATTAAAGAAAATTATTACTGCGAAGACTAGGATATACTAAGATGGATGAGTACGAAGATAGTCAAAAAGGAGAAAAAAAAAATGTTCAAATCTCTCTCCGTCGCCTACGTTCTAAATGAATAAATATACATCTCAACCCATCCTTAATTTATTTTTCAATTTAAAAACTCAAAAAAATAATATATATATTATCCCATTATTAAAATTTTGGAAAATGCAAATCTATAACCAAATGCTTACAACCTCTCTCTCTCTCTCTCTCTCTCTCTCCCTCTCCTCCTGCTATATGGATCTCATCCGGCTGAACCTGTACCTTCCCTCCTCCCATGGCAGTTTGTAGAAAGGTTGTAAGCATAGCAAAGCTCTAAAATTTTAAGAAATCTAATACTTCATTATTAAGTATAAATTAAATATAATTTACTAAATTTCAATGGAAACCGAAAAGCAAATTCATCAAGTACTACTTAAAACCCACCCACAAATCCTAGTAGCATAGTAATTTGGAACTAATTTTGTTGATATTGGAATAAAAAAAAAATTTCCATTTCAAATGATCTGAATGTCAAAGGTTGCTCTCCGGTAAAAAGAAGACTGAGAATCAAATTTTTTTTTTTTTTTTAACAACTCAAATTCCGAAAAAACAACAGCCTCTTTGTTAACAATTGGAAAGGAAGACTTCCTCCGAGAACTATTTCATCTAGAAATAATGATTTGGAACTTGTAAATATTTTTGGTTTATATATTAAAGAAATATTTTAGTAAATATTTTTATTCTAAATATAAAAAATAGTATATATTATTATTTTTTTAAATAGAAATACACTCATTTTTTTTATAAAACAGTAAAATTTTCGATTAAAATAGCCGAATATATCTTAATTTTTTGGTTAAATTAAAACTTAATACCCTCAACTATTTCAAATATTCAATTTGGTACCCTCAACTTTGATATATACTAACTTAATACCCACTTTCAATTTTGTGTTTAACGGTGTTAACCTTAAGATAGAAAATGTCAAAACTACTCGCCTCCCCATTCTCAACCCCCTCCATCTCCTTCTCCGGCAGTCCTCCTCCTCCTTCTTCGACGACGCAGAGCGACAGCGAGGCAGCAACAGTGGCAACGGCGGAGAATTAGCGGCAGTGCGCGGAGCAGCGATCATGGCAAAGACGTAGAGCAATGGCCGCGGTAGCAGCGGCGCGCGCGCGTCGAAGCAGCAGCAGTGCATGACAGCGACTGCTGGGGAGGGGGGGGGGGGCGGCACGCGGCGACAGTGGCGCACGACGGCAACGTCCCAGCATCAGTACGTTGCAGCGGCTACGGGAGAGGAGGAAGGGGGGGGTGCGGCCGACGGGGGGTGGGGGGGACAGCGGCGGTGGAAGGGGGGGGGGGGGGGTACAGGAGCTGCGAGAAGGAGGGGGTGAGAGTGGAGGGGATGTTTGGGGAATAAATGGGAAGCATTTTGGTCTCTTTTTATTTTTATTTTTAACAGAAAATTTAACGGTGAATGAAAGAGGATAGCAAATTAAAAATATTAGTTGAGGGAGGATATTAAGTTAGTATCTATCAAAGTAGAGGGTATCAAGTTGAACATTTAAAACAGTTGAAGATATAAAGTTTTAATTTAGCCTAATTTTTTTTACTATTTTGTAAAAAAAAATAAAAATATTTACTATTTTTTAATTAAAATAAAAATACGTACTAGTTTTTATATTTAGAATAGAAGATGAGGACCAAGAATCTGGATCCAATCCATTAATATTAGAATATTTAATCAAAAGATTATATATTATATATTTTATTGTAAGCAGTTGACTCGGCAGTAATCATACTCTTCTACAGCTACAAGCAAACAAACAAACAAACAAACAAGCAGAAACAAGCAAGCTACAACCACAAACAAGTAGAAAATGAAGTTAGAACTCACGTGCCAGCACCTATCACTGACCAACCATGCACGACCGAATGATAAAAATATCCAAGTACAACTACACAAGTTGGACTATTCAAAATCAACATGGGAAGACTTTGGGCAGGTAAAGAGTAAACTCGAGGACATGTCTTTTGATTATTCTAAGGAAGAGGGAACATTAGAGGTTTCAGTAAAACTAGAATCCTTACAGAAAGCACATGCACTATTTATGTTGTGTTAAATTGGAATTTATTTCTATAAAAAATATTTTTATCATAATATTTTTATTAATTATAATATTTAATAGTTTATATTTTTGATGGAACTATTTTCTAAAAATTATTATTTTTTATATTATCCTTCAAAATGGTGGAAAATAAAACGAGGTCTTAGGATACTCCAATAGAAATATTGAAAATTGAATTTCGTATTTTAAACATTATACTAAAAAATATTCTCCAATAATTTTTAATTTTTATCATGTATGCTAAAACATAAAATGATCAAATTAATAATTTATTTTGAAAGTATAGCTTAATATTAAATTCTATAAAAAAAATAAAAGATAATTTTTTTTTTTATAGATCGAGAATTTTTAGCAGAGTTTCTATATGTAGAATTTTTTCTAGAAATTCCATATCAGACAACCGTGTGATGAAATTGAGAGAGAAATCTCTGATAGAATTTATTTATTGTTTTCTAAACAAAGCTTCTACCACAGGAATAGTAACGATAGAAATCTTGGTTGGAGATGGCCTTTTAGCCATCATCCCTGTGAAAACAAAACCTAAACATACTTAATATATATAATTTATAGATGAATATAATTTTGTGCGAGTGTTTTCGTGTTTAAAATTGTAAATGGTGTATATACATACATACATACCGGCTACCGGGATCTCGACGGCGAACTCGGTGTAGCAGAAGACGGAGAGCATGGCGGAGACGCCGGAGATGACGAAGGACATGACGACGGCGGGGCCGGACCCCGTCCTGGCCTCCTGTCCCGTGAGGACGAAGATGCCGGAGCCGATGACGGCGCCGATGCCGAACCAGATGAGGTCCCACCAGGAGAGGTTCCTCTTCATGTCGTGGCCGCTCCTCGCCTTGACCTCGACCAGCTCGGTCTGGTCGAGGGAGCGGGCGAACAAGCGGTCGGCCAGGCGCGGGCCCGTCTCCCCGAGCGCCTTCCTGTAGCTCGACCAGCTCTCGAACGACTCCTCCGGGAGGAAGTCCTGCTTGCCGCACCCGCACCCTCGACGCTGCTTCGTCGTCGTCGCCGTCGCCATGGAGAGAATCGAAGCGACAACCGATGAACTTTGAGTTTGGAGAATCAAGTTCTCGTCTATTTAAATAGCCAGGGACTAGTAAGACAGTATAGTTGAATATGTAAGGAAAGCTTTCACACGAGAATAAGACGAGATCACTTGCAAAGAGACGACTTCAATTTTATTAACCTTTTATTTATTTATTTTATTTGTAATAAACATATAATTTGGATGTGAGGAGAATGGAGAGACCGACATGGGATCTTAGACAGCAATTCCGGACGGCTAACGGCAGTACCCACACGGTAAATACAAAGGAATTCTATTAAGAATTAGGACATCCAAATCATGTAGGATTCGGCAGGAGGACCGGCACATGCATAAATCTGATATAACTTGGGACTTAGATAATCTCTCTCTCTCTCTCTCTCTCTCTTTTTAGGGCACTTCGGCTTCCGGACTCAGCGTGACCAAATAATAGATCGAAGTTGCATGTGAGCTTTTAAGACAGACTCAAAAGAGGACAATCCAATCCTCTAGGCCAGCAGTGAGGAGAGGGATAGTAGAACTTTTCTTGCTAGCTTAATTTTTATTAATGTTTTGTTTAGTTTTTTTTCCCTAGCTACATTTAACAGAACACTACAAAAATACTGAAAAATAGCGACGGATTATTTTTCGTCGCTGAGTCAGCGACGGATAATCGACGGAATAACGACTAATTTGATTATGTAGACAACCTATATTAATTTTTCGTCGCTAGTCTGCTGATGTGGTGTCGATTTTACTTTAGCGACGGAAAATTCCAAGTATGTCGAATTTTCATTGTCGTATACCTGGATACCTGGATAATCGTTGTATACCGAATTTTTTTTATCTTGAATCCCGTCGGTCGTACTTATCCTAAAAAAAAAGGAATTCCTATTTTTATTGGATCCAGTTTAGATTATCCTACTCGATTGTATCTCAAAATAGACAAAGCTTAAAAACTTCTCTTTTCTGTTGAAAATAGGAAAAAATAGATTTTCGGTCACAGGCTGCAAAATTAGGGTAAAATTATAATAATTAACCATTTACTTTACTTTGAATTAGGAAACCTAATTTATTTATGACTAAATCCATTATTTTCAATAATAAATGCTTTTCAATTTCAATTATAACAACATATATGTGTATATGTAAACCCCAAACATAAATTGTTATTACCCAGATCAGATACCGAGCTGGGTCTCACTCTTATGCACATATCCCTATAGAAAATCGTCGTCCTTGAATTTTTCATTGAATATATTGAATAGAAAAAAGGAATTTTGATATGGTGTGCCCCATGTTGTCCCAAGTGACATTATAATAAAAGGTATGATATATGGATAACTCGATAACCATATTGGCATTTACTTAACAAATACAACTTTTTATTATTATAATAATATATATATTACAGAATTCAATCGTATTCCATCAATTCTACTACCAAAAGGAATCCACAAATTTTTTTTTTTTTGAACGTGTGAAATGAAGTGTGCTAAAAAAAGGAAACTCTATTTCTGATTATTCTGTCTTTATCTCATTCATAGAGAGGAGATTTTATCCTGAATCCATTTATTTTTTGGTACCCAATCTCATTGTAATATCATAATAATAGGTAGAAATTGGATCCATTTTTATATTCTAGATAAGACTCCATAAGTGTAAGTGACAGAATTTTTTTCCAGGAATGTTTTCTCCATTTTTTTATATATGTACTTGTCGCAAATTGGAAGTCGAAAATGCTCTTCATTTCTTCGCCCCGCCCCCGTTCATACGTATGAAATAAATATATAAATATATGGAGTTGGATAAAATTTCATGTGATTCAGTAAACAAAATATACATTCCATCATTGCGAGATCGATCCGTATCCGTACGGTTCAATTAATAGTGAACCAATAATGGTATTTTTTCATTCAATAAAGAGAAAATTTAAGATTAAGATGCTCTGTAATGGAAATGAGGGAATGTCCACAATACCTGGATTTAGTCAGATACAATCTGAGGGATTTTGTAGGTTCATTAATTGGGGCTTGGCGGAAGAATTTCATAAATTTCCAAAAATTGAAGATAGAGATCAAGAAATGGAATTTCAATTATTTGTGGAAAGATATCAATTGGTAGAGCCCTTGATAAAAGAAAGAGATGCTGTGTATGAATCGCTCACATATTCTTCTGAATTATATGTACCCGCGGGATTAATTTGGAAAACCGGTAGAGAAATGCAACAACAAACGGTTTTTATTGGAAACATTCCTTTAATGAATTCTCTGGGAACCTCTATAGTAAATGGAATATACAGAATTGTGATCAATCAAATATTGCAAAGTCCGGGTATTTACTACCGTTCCGAATTGGATCATAACGGAATTTCTGCCTATACCAGCACTATAATATCAGATTGGGGAGGAAGATCAGAATTAGAGATTGATAAAAGAACAAAGATATGGGCGCGTGTAAGTAGGAAACAAAAAATATCTATTCTAGTTCTATCATCAGCTATGGGTTCGAATCTAAGAGATATTCTAGATAATGTTTGTTACCCTGAAATTTTCTTGTCTTTCTCGAATGATAAGGAGAAAAAAAAATTGGGTCAAAAGAAAATACTATTTTGGAGTTTTATCAACAATTTGCTTGCGTGGGCGGGGATCCAGTATTTTCTGAGTCCTTATGTAAGGAATTACAAAAGAAATTTTTTCAACAAAGATGTGAATTAGGAAGGATTGGTCGACGAAATATGAACCGAAGACTGAACCTTGATATACCTCAGAACAATACATTTTTGTTACCACGAGATCTATTGGCTGCTGCGGATCATTTGATCGGAATGAAATTTGGGATGGGTACACTTGATGATATGAATCACTTGAAAAATAAACGTATTCGTTCTGTAGCAGATCTGTTACAAGATCAATTCGGATTGGCTCTTGCTTGTTTAGAAAATGCGGTTCGAGGAACTATATGCGGAGCAATCGGCATAAATTGATACCGACTCCTCAAAATTTGGTCACTTCCACTTCATTAACAACTACTTATGAATCATTTTTTGGCCTACACCCTTTATCTCAAGTTTTGGATCGAACTAATCCATTGACACAAATTGTTCATGGACGAAAACTGAGTTATTTGGGTCCTGGAGGATTGACGGGGCGGACTGCTAGTTTTCGGATACGAGATATTCATCCGAGCCACTATGGGCGTATTTGTCCAATTGACACGTCCGAAGGAATCAATGTTGGACTTATTGGATCCTTAGCTATTCATGTGAGGATTGGTCATTGTGGATCTATAGAGAGTCCATTTTATGAAATATCTGAGAGATCAAAAGAGGCACAGATTATTTATTTATCACCAAATAGAGATGAATATTATATGGTAGCAGCGGGAAATTCTTTGGCCTTGAATCGGGGTATCCAGGAAGAGCAGGTTGTTCCAGCCCGATACCGTCAAGAATTCCTGACTATTGCATGGGAACAGATTCATTTTAGAAGCATTTTTCCTTTCCAATATTTTTCTATTGGAGCTTCCCTCATTCCTTTTATCGAGCATAATGATGCGAATCGGGCTTTAATGAGCTCTAATATGCAGCGCCAAGCAGTTCCGCTTTCTCGGTCCGAGAAGTGCATTGTTGGGACTGGGTTGGAACGTCAAACGGCTCTAGATTCGGGGGTTTTCGCTATAGCTGAACGCGAGGGAAAGATCATTTATACTGATATTCACAAGATCATATTCTCAAGTAATGGGGACACTATAAGCATTCCATTAGTTATGTATCAACGCTCCAACAAAAATACTTGTATGCATCAAAAACCTCGGATTCGACGGGGGAAATGCATTAAAAAGGGACAAATTTTAGCGGACGGTGCGGCTACTGTTGGCGTGGAACTTGCTTTAGGAAAAAATGTATTCGTAGCTTATATGCCATGGGAAGGTTACAATTCTGAAGACGCAGTACTAATTAGCGAACGTCTGGAATATGAAGATATTTATACTTCTTTTCACATCCGGAAATATGAAATTCAGGCTCATGTGACAAGCCAAGGCCCCGAAAGAATCACTAAGGAAATACCACATTTAGAAGCTCATTTACTCCGTAATTTAGACAGAAATGGAATTGTGATGCTGGGATCTTGGATAGAAGCAGGCGATATTTTAGTAGGTAAATTAACGCCCCAGATAGCGAACGAATCGTCGTATGCCCCTGAGGATAGATTATTACGAGCCATACTTGGCATTCAGGTATCCAGGTATACGACGATGAAAATTCCGTCGCTGCGAAATGTTAAAATTTCATAACGCGTTTTATTTTCTCCCATTCTCAATCTCTCTCTCTCTCTCCCCCCCGAACCCTTCCTCCTCTCCGACAACCCCCTCTCCCCTCTATCTTTCTCCGGCGACCCTCGACCTCGTTCCCCTCTCCCCTCTCCTCCTTCCCCGACCCCTACCCCTTCCTCCTCCTCCTACTCCTACTCAATCCCCTCTCCGGCCCCTACCTCAACCCCCTTCTCTGGTCAGATAGCCTAGACGGAGCTCCATCCTCCACAACAAGAAGTAATGATCCTAATTAGGTTATTTTGATTTAGAATTTGGATACGGACAAATGACACAAACACAGACACCGACACACTGGATAGTTTTGATTTAGGTTAAACTTTTTAGTAGTTTTGAAATTGAATTAGGTTTACCAATATGCGACACAAACACGGACACATGACACAAACATAGTGTTGATTACCAAAAATTTCTCCTCGATACAGACATGGACACAATTTAGGTTTGTTGTATCTGAATTTTGACACAGACACAGTCACAGCTAGTAGTGAGCATTATTCGGTTCGTTTAAAAAAATCAGTATACTTAGTTATTATATATATTAGCAAAAAAAAACGCAAATAAACTGATCAAAAAATTGAATTATATTATAGTCGTTTATAGTTATACTTTAGAGTACTAATATGAATAGTAATTAGTAGTTGCTATAATTATGTACTAAGTACTTAGAAGTAGATATAGAATTGCGAATCGGAGTATCGACCATATCGTTGGTTACAGATCGGAGTATCAAATTTTTTTGTATCGAAAAACAAATGATATTAATAAATTAATAACATTTTTAAAAAATATTTCATACATTTAGGCATAATTTTAAGTATTTCTAGTGTTGTTTCTTAGTAGTTTTGAATTTAAATAAAATAGTAGTCACCCATGCCGATTAGTTTACATGTGATAGATAAATTTATTTTTTACTTGCTTTTACAATCTTACTATGCTAAGGCATGTATCGACCATATTCGGATGAGTATCGATGAAGTATGATTTTGGATACGTGTAAAACAAGTATCCTAACTCTAGCTTTTATAACATTTAGTTCTTTATGAGACTTTTTCATCAAGTATCATAACTTACTAATCGTTTAGCAAATATCTTAACTCATATTGAATCTAATTAATCTATATTGTTTGAATTAATATATATGGTACATGCAGAATCAATGAGTCGATACTTAGTTGACCGATTGTGGATGTACAATCGGCGATATGAGAGTAGGATTGGTTTGACAGATAATTTTATGGCGGACATTGAGGAATTTCCCAAATAGTACGCCCGTAGTCAACCTCATTTCATGGATATGAGGCTCATCAAGTGCCCTTGTAACAAATGTCGTAATATATCATTCAAAGAGGTGGATCTCGTGAGGGAGCATCTCTACAAGATATTTTTTGTACCGAACTACAAGGAGTGGACGGCTCAAGGAGAATCTTTGTTTTCGCAATATCATTCCTCCTTCAATACGGAGGTCGAAGAGTCGACTCTCGGAGATAACTTTAAATATCGGCTTTGAAACTTGGCGCGTGAGTTGGTATTTGATACGGTCGGTCCAAGTTTTGATTCGTAGGATCCTAATCCTGATGCAAAGAAATTCTATGATATGTTCAAGAATGTCGGTACTCCGTTATACCCGGATTGTGATTCTCATTCTCTCCTATCGATGGTGTGCAGATGTTGAACCTCAAGTCTAATTTTAAATTGCCGCAGGAATGCTACGACCGGATAATTTAGTTTGTTAGAGATTTGTTGCCAAAATGATCGAAGAAGTTGCCTGAAAACTTCTACAAGTCGAAGATGATGATACAAAACTCGGATTAGGCTAAAAAAAGATAGATTGTTGTCGAAACGGTTGCATGTTGTACTACAAGGAGAAAAATAAATGTATTTTCTGCCATGCGGACCGGTACAAGCCAATTTGGGGCAAAGAAAGTCAACTATCCGAGCAAGGTTGCGTCCCTACAAGTTGATATAGTTTTTGCCGATCACAAAGAGACTGCAAAGAATGTATATGTCCGCGAATACAGTATAACACATGACATGGCATAGCAAGGAACGAAAGATGGATGAAGGAGAATTATCTCATCCTTCTGATGTAGAGGCATGGAAGCATTTTGATCCGTGTCATCCTAAATTTGTTGTGGAGCCCAGGAATATCCGGTTGGGTTTATGTTCTGATGGATTCACTCATTTCGGACAGTCGAGATCTCATTACTCTTGTTGGACGATAATTTTGACTCCTTACAATCTACCACCGTGGATGTGTAAGGCTTCTTACATGTTCTTGACACCTATCATACCCAGTCCAAAAAATCCAAAGAAGAACATCGATATCTACTTGCAGTCGTTGGTGGATGAGTTAAAACAATTATGGCAATTCGGCATACGGACATATGTTATATCGAAGGAGTAGAAATTTTATATGAGAGGGTCTCTTATGTGGACCATCAACAATTTTTTAGCATATGAGATGTTATCGGGATGGAGTACTCATGGTACTTTGTCTTGTCCGATATGTATGGGTAAGAGTAAGGCATTCTGTCTCCAGAATGGAGGTAAAGCAAGCTTTTCTGATTGTCACCGTTAGTTCCTTCCTGTATTGCAATCGTGGAGAAGGAATAGAGATACCTTTAGAGCTGGTAAACATGAACTATCTCCTCCCCCACTGAGACTGACAGGAGACGAAGTTTGAAAAGAAGTAGATGGATTGCCGACTATGATGGAAGATCTGATATCGGTCGATCGCTTTGAAGTATTCAAATGTAGTCATAGTTGGACGAAGCAAAATATCTTTTGGGACTTATCTTATTGGAAGAACAATCTCATAAGGCACAATCTTGATGTCATACATATCGAAAAGAATGTATTCGACAACATCTTCAATACGGTGATGGATATCAAGGGAAAAATGAAAGACAATATCAAAGCAAGAAATGACTTGAAAATTATTTACAGGCATTCAGATTTATACCTAAAACAAAGTGACAATGGCGATTGGGTCAAGCCTCCAACGCCATTTACATTGAGTAGGGAGGATAAATTAATAATATGCAACTAGATTTCAAAGTTGAGATTTCCTGACAGCTACGTGTAAAATATGGCAAGATGTGTAAATCTCAACGAACGCAAGTTGATAGGGATAAAGAGTCATGATTGTGTCACTACCACATTCTGAAAATAGGGGTATTTTCGACTTTTTATATATTATTAATATTATGGTATTTATATTAAATGATTTCTCGATATATGTATTTAAATTAAATAATTGTATGAGATGTGTATTTAAATATTTACAGTGTTCATTAATGTCTGAGCTGGTAGACTTGACCTAGAGGCCACTAGACGAACACCTGATCGAATAATGGGGATTATGTATTTAATTGTTTTATTTAGAATTAAATTATTGGAGGTAGTAATTAATTACCGTAATTTATTTAATTATTGCGCATTGCCGTTGCTTCGATATTTGGAGCGCTACCCTAGCTTTTGCCTTCCAACAAATTTTACAACCTTGCCCTAGACATGCCCGCCTTCCATTCTGCCTTTTTGCAACTCGTAATTATGCTCTCTTGTGCTTCATTTTAGCCGCACAATATTCGTCGTGGACGTTTATTTAATTTCTAAATAAATTTCAACTTTGTATCGTTGTGCGTTCCAATCAAAATTGGAGGCAATCCTGACCCATTTTTGTGCGCCCAAATTAGGGTAATATTCTATTCTGAGTCTTCTTCACTAATGATATTGGTGACTCGACCTGATTTTGGCCCCATGTACTCCTAATTAATTTTAGAACACAGCTTATATTTTATTCCTAATTAAATTGAGGATACCATTTTGACCGATTCCGTAAATCCTGATTTAATTCCAGTACCCCGCTAATTGAGCCCATACCAAACACACAACACCCCCTGACCCTACAAAACACCAAACACCGAATCGCCCACCAAATTTTTATTATTTTATGTGTCTGTGCAAATACCCAAATTTAAGGGGGCTAATTTGTAATTATTATATTATGTGTCAACACCCCATTGGTTCAACCAAATAGAGAAGCCCAATATTTGACTAGTCAACACCCTCATTCCTACATGAATAAAATCCCCCCATGTCAAATCTTGGCCATCCATTCAATGGGTGCATCCTCACCCTTCATTCCCACACACTCTCTCCCTGTTTAATGTCCCATCACAAGCCCTAATCCCCAAAAACCTAGGTTCTCCCCCACCTCCTCACAAGCCTCCAACCGTAGGCTTTCCATTTCTCCCTTTTTCCTTTCTTCTTCTATTTTTCTTCTTCTCTTCTTCTTCTTCCTTTTTCTTCACCTCCTTCTTTTATTTTTGAATTTAAAGGAAGGGGGGGAAAACACCCCCACTGTTCATTGAATCTCGACCACCCAGCCGAGTCCCGACCCTACTCCGTTCATCCATTGTTCACTCGGAGATCACCCGACCCCGGCCTGTTCAGCCCGACACCCGCAACTCTCCGGCGACCGCTGCTCTGCACTCCGGCGAGCTGCAACCCGCTGCTCCTCCCTACGCCGAGTACCGCCACCCCGCTCCGCCTGAAGCCGCGGCTTCTCCCTTCCTCCATTGTTCTTCCCAACGCCGGCCACCCCTAACCGAAGGAGCTAACACCACCACCAGTGTACCCGCTCCATCAACCCGCGACTCCACGGCTGTGCTATCACCGACCGCCGACTGTTTCCACCACTCTACATCGATAGCTCTCCCCGTCGGCCAAGCCCAGTCGAGATCCTCCCCTCCATCTTTTCCGTCACCACCACCCTGCTCCGGCGTCGAGCCTCGCTTCTCCCGTTTAGTCCAACCACCATTACTACCACCACACGCCACCTTCCCCATCATCTCTGGCTCCCTGCTGCGACCCCGGCGTCGAGTTTCCCTGTTCTGGCACAACCACAACTTCTCGACCAGCTTCCCTTCTCCTTCCATCTCCCTGCGTCACTCCGCTCCGGCGTCGAGCCCGCAGTCCGGCCATCCTCCCCGGCCAGGCGACCCAGCCTCACCGTCGAGCCACCCCCTGTGAGCCTCCTTCCCACCTTCATTTGAGATGTAATAGTATATATACTATGTAGTAATATATATATGTATTCTATGTAAGTATATATATGTATTCATACATCATATATATGTGTATTCATATAAAAATATATGTATATTGGTTATTTTCATATAGTGTATAATTAATAAATATATGTATATGTATGTATATTGGTTATTTTCATATAGTGTATAATTAATAAATATATGTATATGTATGTATATTGGCTATTTTTGTACATAATTAATAAAATGTATAATGGTACATATATATATATATATATATATATATATATATATATATAGCTTTTTCTAAAACTAATAGATATATTTAAATATATTTTTGGCATATATATGAAGTATATATTGTCACGCCCCAGTCCCAAAAATGTGTAGGACTAGGACACGTAAGCATGCCAGCCGCATAGATATGGCAACTCCAATATATGGAAACCAAATCCATACGTACGCTGTATTATGAATATCAACTCACATGTGGTATATATAATGTCACAAGTCACAGATATGCTAATCTCATCCACACAACAAGTCATAGAAAAGAAATACTAACTAGAATAAGGAGTCTGAAATATCCAGAAAATAATAGTCGGGTGGAGACAAATCCACTACCAATGACTATAACCAAAACTAAAATGAGAGAGGAGTATAAAGTCTCCAATATAAAATAATATGAAGACAGAAGTGCATCAGCGAAAAGAATCCATCGCTAGATAATCAACGATGCTCAGAAGGTAAGACCTCCTCGACAGAAAAGAATACGTCAGGTCCAGGCCCGTACTCCTGCAAATACTCAAGAGCAGATACACCTGGCAGAGGACCAGGTCCTCAGAGGGATGTAACAAGATACAGAAAATACGAGCCAACTTGAATACAGTAAACATGCATATAATTTGAAAATAAATAAGTACGCTGTACTAGACAATCTATATGAATGCAAATGAGGACAACTTTTCGACGTATGGGCAAGGGTAGGCTACTCGATCTACCTCACAACTCACACACACGTCAATGGACATCAAAAATCGACATACCGCGGGGGTAGCGACCAGCGAGACTCTAGAAATCGACATACCGCGGGGGTAGCGACCAGCGCGACACACGCCCGTAGTGCGAGCTATATACTACGGTTTACCAGAGTGGTTAAAAGCCCATACGTCTAATGATTGTCCTCTATGATAATAGGTGCCATGTGTGTGTGTCAACATATCTAATACATAGTAATGACTGGAGAAAAACTACACATGCAAGAACTATACAGAAATAAAATAAATGAACAGAAATATAAATAGCATGCAAAGTACTGTAAACAAATTGGCAAGGTATCTGTAAAACCCCCTTCCTAGAAAATCGTATAAACCCTGTTATTTATTAATTATTAATTAAATTGTAGTAATTAGAGCTAAATAGGAGAAATAGATTTTTAATAATTTTTATGTTAGGTGTTCGGGCACTTAGATGATTTGTGGGACCATCAGGAATTTTTCGGAATTTATTCCATGTAGGAGACCCCTTGAGCAGTTGCTAGCCTAACGATGTGCAAAACCCTAATATATAAATTTTTTTCTTATGTGTGAATATATATATATATATATGTATATATATATATATATATATATATATATATATATATATATGTATATATATATTTAAAGAAATGAAAAGAATTAATTGAATAATACTAATAATAATAGTAATAGTAATATTACTTAAATACATAAGCCACTTTTGCGTTTGCTTTTCCTAGCAAACATGCTGCTACTACTTAGTATACCAAATTTTTTAGGAGTTTGCAATTCCCTTGCAGCAACTCACCATTACACGTTGACCCCTGCAGCCGAAGTAATACACTCGACCGACCCTTCAGACCCCTTCTCCGCGGATAGTTCAAACCCGCGGAAACCCATCCGCACCCCCTCTCTCTCCTAATATATATATATATATATATATATATATATATATATATATATATATATAATAGCTCTCTAAAACCATAACCTAAAACTCCAGACTTCTTCTTCCCATCTAGAACCGTCACCACAGCCAGAGAAGCCTCCCCAAGCCATCCAACCATCCCGTCGACGCCGACATCGCGAACTGCAGTCTCCCACTCGAGGCACCTTCGCTCCGGCGTGTTTTTCCGTTGACTCGCTCGACCAAACGCTGTTCCGTTTTCGTAGGTATGACCTTCCCTCAACCCTCTCCAATATTTGTTTTATAGTCAACCTCGGAAAACGTGTGCCCCTAGGTAAAAAATAGCGCCCAAGTCAGCGCGAGCAGACAGAATTCTGCAATCGCAGAATTCCAGAATGACCGCCCATATTGCCGAGTTTGTATCTCCCACCACAGAGATCCGAATTTGGTGATTCTTTTTGATACCTGTAGATTACATGACCTAGTTTATTTTCTGTATAATAACTTTGTGCTATTAGTTGCTGTGGACAAAATTGTAGTCGTCACAAAACTGCGCGCACCCACTTTTTCCGGTTTTCCAAAAGTTGGAGATCGGAGCTCGCCCCGCCAAACGGGACCGCCCCGCCGTGTGCCAAGTGTATCGAATGGTGCACGCAGCATAACGGGACACGTGAAAATTCGTGGAGACTGATTCGGACGCGTGTGCGCGCCGGAATCAGACCGTCTCCGCGGACACATTTCGTGTCGCCACTTTTGTGGAACTCGTGCGTTTTTTTTGTGCACGCTTGTCAGAATGCGACAAAACTTGCGCCACTGGACTCGTGGTAACGCGCTGGTCCTGTGACCCAAATTTCACGCATTTCTGAGACGGTTGACCAGATCGCCAATTGGCGGGCCCCACAGTTGACTTTTTGGACAAAATAGTGTTCGGCTCATCGGAATCCACATTTGGACATACCGTTGGGTTCGTATTGACATTTAGAGTTGTTTGACCCATAGTTTGTCCCATTTAGAGACTGTTACCCTCGGCACGCTTTTCGGTGCAAAGTGGGCCACACGTGGACCCCACTTTTGTCCGAAATTACCATTTTGCTCCTGTGTCCAAATTGGACGAAAGGGATGTACTTTTTAGCTATTTTGCTCATTCCGGAAACGTTGGTGATGTTCATTTCAGCATCCGGAGACGTTTGTTCGGAGTCCTTAGTTCCAGGTTCTGTGTCCTTGACATTTGGGCGCGTACACTTTACAGATTTCTTGCCAGGCAAGTATACCTTGCCATTGTACTGTATTTACATTCCATATGAGGCATGCATGTTTATTTTTTGTTTATTTAGTTCATTTATTTTAACTGCTATATAAACTGCGCGTCCAAGGAAACTTGGGTGCAACGACGGTGTCGTCGTACTATGTTTTTATTTATGTATATGCATTGGACCTACTTTATGAGACTACCCCATTTTCATGAGGCATTTATGTTTCATTGGCCATGACACTATTCTTACACGAGTGTGAGTCACATGTAGGACACGGACTTGCGTACGCGGCTGGCCCCCGGTACGTATAGGTCGTGCGACGGATAGGGATAACTGCCAATAAAAATTTTGCATGCTAGTAGACCTGGCGGTTATTAGAGGTTTATCGTGTCATGGACATGACATGCTTAGAGCATTGGGTAGGGAGAACAACAAGTAAGGCATTTGGGTTCCTTTGCACTTTCCTTGTGTAACCCGTACGCTCCGCCGGAGATACGCGGTCATGATGACCCCTATATATTATCATGGCGGGCCTCCGACGTTCGAAAGTCGTCGTGCCTTTGTAGGCCCCTGGATCTCCAAGAGAACTATGCCAATCCTATTTATGGCCAGATAGCCCACTTGTTAGAAAGTTGTTCTCAAACTGCATTCACATAGATGGTTAGGCGACCCCCATGGATGTTTATTTTCAGTACTTTATTGGCATGTGCTTTTTGTATCTTGTTACGTCCCTCTGAGGACCTGGTCCCTTCCAGATATAGGTGAGCAGGAGTACCCGCAGGAGTATGGACCTGGACCTGACGCTACCTATCAGTCTGAGGAGATCTTACCTTCTGATTATATGTGATTCATTGCAGCTGTTTAGAGATTCTAGTTGCTATTCTTTTCTAGACATTTATTCTTATATTAGAGTTTATTCTCTTCTCTCTTTAGTAGTTTATTATAGTCGATTTGCAGTGGATTTGTTTCCACCCGACTATTGCACTTTGAGATTACTATTTGAGACTGCTTCTTTGATATTCAGTTATTGATTTCCTTTATTCTATTATTTGTGCTGTGGATGAGATATAGAACTGCGTGTGAGTTGTTGTGACATATATTACCACTGTGGATTGGATATTCATGTACAGCGTACGTGTGTATATGATTTCCATATATTGGAGTTCGTATACATATGGCTGGCGTGTTACGTATTCCTAGTCCTACGTATTTTGGGACTAGGGCGTGACATGTTTTTGTGGTGGCCCATGCAGGTCAAGAATATATTGTCTCGGTTACGTAACTGTACCGAACAAGCCTGCGTATAGGAATAGAGAATAAGGATCTCATCCATGCCTGATTGAAATTCATCCTTCCTATTTAATACTTGCATCCTGTTTGATTCCTGTACTTTTTCTAATCGTTTCGTACATCAACTGCAGAGAGATGGATTTGCAGAATGGATGTACTGCCGCCGATGGCGACGCAACTTCTGGAGTCAATGGTCAGACTCAAGGAGGGACCCCAACGATTCCTAGGCTTCCTGGACCAGATGGACAGACTCACACCCCAGTTCCATCTGATCTTCCCGCTTCACCTATTGGGAACCCTCCATCAGCCCCAGTACCGCAAGATGGCCAAGCGCAGATGTTCCAATTCTTTCAGATGATGATACAGGAACAGAGTCAGCAGGCAGTCGAGCAGAGACAAGAATTTTTGGCAGCACTGGAGAGGATGGCTGCACATGCTACTGTACCAGCCCAAGCACTAGCTCCAGTACCTCAAGCTAGGGTTGGATCAGTAAAGGATTTTGTTCAGATGGGTGCAAGGCAATACAAGGGCACTGAGAGCCCGGAGGAAACCACCAACTGGATCACTCACACGCAGAAGCTGCTGGAGGCATCACACTTACCGACGGACCTATGGATGACGGGTGTATGGACGCTTCTAGATGGTAATGCTCATCACTGGTGGGAATCCATGGAGCGCCAGTTGGGTACTTACCAGACTTGGGAGCAGTTCTTGGAGTGCTTCGAGGGAAAGTACTTTCCGGACACTGTCAGGGACACATTGTATGATCAGTTTCTTCACTTAGAGCAAGGAAACCGAACCGTGGACGAGTATGATGCCGAGTTTAGTCGACTCAGCAAATATGGCGCTGCTTTGATACCAAATGACTTGGCTAAGGCTAAGAGATTTCATCGAGGACTGAACCAGGAGCTACAACATTATACAAGCTCGCAGTCCCGAGTCTCTTATGCTGAACTACTGACAGAGGCCAGATTTCATGAAACCATTAGCAGAGGAAAGGGAGGTCAGCTGAGGACACAACAAGGATCGGCAAGGATACAGCAGGGACCAGCCAGGACACAGCAGGGAGGACCTATCCGACGTCCCTTGGCACAGCAGCATCAGCAACACAGAGCTGAACCATACAGAACCCAGAGAAGCCCTACTGCAATTATTGTGGGAAACGCAGACATGTAACGAGAGATTGTCAGACTCGCTTGGGTCAGTGTCTGAGATGTGGCTCCGGGCAGCACATGGCGAGAGACTGCCCAATGCAGACATCGACACTCCCACCACCAGTTCAGAGACTAGCGCTTCCAGCACCGAAGCCAGCCCAGCAGATGACCGGACCGGGAGCACCCCGTCCCCCAGCAGCAGGAGGACTTCAGAGAGGACCACCGCTACCCACTCAGGAGGAGCAGTATATGAGGACCGGACATGGACAGCCACAGAGGAACGGGCGGGCTTTTGCATTGGAGGTAGATGACATGGATCATGAGGTAGATGTCATAGCAGGTATTACCCTTGCTTTTACTTTACCTGCGGTAACATTATTTGATACGGGAGCCACCCACTCATTCATATCATCTAGTTTTATTGCCAAACACAACATTGCTTCTACACCATTATCTAGTTGTGTTAGAATTCTTACCGGAGGAGGAGTTGTACCAGTTAGTCGAGTTTGTAGATCGGGCCCTATAGTGATTCGTGGCAGGGAGATGAATGCCCAACTCTTAGTCCTTCATATGCCATCTTTTGATATTGTGCTTGGAATGGACTGGCTGAGCAAGAACCACGCTTTCTTCGATTGCTTTGGAGGAAGCATTCTTTTTAAGGTACCAGGCCAGCCTGAACTTGAGTTTGCCCGAGGATCCACAGAAATCCTTGATGGTATGCAGCTCACAATGGACGATGTTGTCTATCACCCTATTATTTCAGAATTTCTAGACGTCTTTCCAGAGGATTTGCCAGGACTACCCCCAGACCGAGACGTAGAGTTTTTAATTGAACTAGCACTCGGAGCAGCACCTATAGCATCGCATGTTTACAGACTGGCGAAGAAGGAGATGGACGAGCTGAAGGCACAGTTAAAAGAGCTAGAGGAGAAAGGTTTCATCCGACCAAGTGCATCACCCTGGGGAGCACCAATGTTGTTTGTACCCAAGAAGGATGGGTCAGTGCGTATGTGCATTGACTACAGAGCCTTGAATGCAGTGACAGTGAAGAACAAATATCCATTGCCACGCATTGATGACCTGTTTGATCAACTCAGTGGAGCTAAGGTATTCTCGAAGATAGATTTGAGATCGGGATATCACCAAGTGAAGGTACGGAAGCAGGACATTCCGAAGACCGCATTCAGAACAAGATATGGGCACTACGAGTTTTTGGTCATGCCATTTGGATTGACCAATGCTCCAGCGATCTTCATGGACTTGATGAATCGAGTCTTCCACCAGTACTTGGACCAGTTCATGGTCGTCTTCATAGATGATATACTTGTCTATTCGAAGAGCCACGAGGAGCACGAGGAGCACCTGCGGATTATTCTAGAGACTTTGAGGAGAGAGCAGTTATATGCTAAACTCAGCAAATGTGAGTTCTTCTTGGACATAGTTTCATTTCTTGGATATGTTATTACAGGAGATGGTATTTCTGTTGATCCAGAGAAGATCTCAGCAGTTGAGACATGGCCTGTTCCTAAATCAGCAACAGAGGTGAGGAGTTTCCTTGGACTTGCGGGATATTACCGACAGTTCGTGGAAAACTTCTCAAGGATAGCGGCACCTATGACTCGTCTGACTTGTAAAGATCAAGAATTTATATGGACCGACGAGTGTCAAGCAGCCTTTGAAGAGTTGAAGAAGCGACTGACTACAGCACCGGTATTGGCGATTCCGTCAGGATCAGGAGGTTACGTGATCTACAGTGACGCATCAGGAAAAGGCTTGGGATGCGTATTGATGCAGCATGGTAAGGTGATTGCATATGCATCTAGGAAGTTACGAGTACATGAGAAGAATTATCCGACTCATGACTTGAAACTTGCAGCCGTTGTATTTGCTCTGAAGCTATGGAGACATTACTTATATGGGGAACGAGTGGAGATCTATACAGACCACAAAAGCCTCAAGTACGTCTTCACGCAGAAGGAGTTAAATATGAGGCAACGCCGATGGCTCGAGTTGATAAAAGATTTCGAGATAGAGCTACATTATCATCCAGGCAAGGCTAACGTGGTAGCAGACGCGTTAAGCCGGAAGCCAGCAGTTTACTTCTTGACAGCACCCAGGAAACTTTTGGAGGACTTGCAAGAGCTTGGCATTGAAGTAATATTACCCGGAGCAGATGGGACACTAGCCAACTTGCAAGTACAATCATCATTGGTAGAGAGGATTAAGGCAGCTTTGCCTACAGATGCCAGATTCAGGAGACTAAAGGAAAGGACAGAGGCCGGAGAGCAGACCGGATTGCGCATTCATGAGGATGGGACATTACGATGTGGTGATCGTCTTTATGTTCCAAATGGAAAGATTCGACAGGAGCTGATGACAGAGGCTCATAGTTCGATCTATTCTATTCATCCTGGAGGCACCAAAATGTATCGTGACTTACGACAACACTTTTGGTGGCATGGAATGAAGAGAGAGATAGCTCGCTTTGTAGCTAAATGTCTGGTATGTCAACAAGTGAAGGCGGAGCACCAGAGGACAGCAGGATTATTGCAACCACTTCCGATTCCAGAGTGGAAGTGGGAGCACATCACTATGGACTTCGTCACGGGTTTTTCCAAGAGTCCAAGTGGGAGAGATGCAGTATGGGTAATAGTGGACCGACTCACCAAGTCAGCCCATTTTATACCTTTTAGAGTGGGTCAGTCTACAGAAGCTTTAGCTGATTTATATATGAGGCAGATCGTGAGATTGCACGGCATACCAGTCAGCATTGTATCGGACAGAGATTCGCGCTTCACATCGCACTTTTGGAGGAGCATGCAAGAGAGTCTTGGTACTCGTCTGAAGTTCGGTACATCTTACCACCCGCAGACAGATGGGCAATCGGAGCGTACTATTCAGACCTTGGAGGACATGTTGAGAGCTTGCATGTTAGACTTCGGAGGATCATGGGAGGACCACCTACATCTTGTAGAGTTTTCTTACAACAATAGCTATCAAGCGAGTATTCAGATGGCTCCGTTTGAAGCATTGTATGGAAGAAAATGTAGGTCTCCTGTGTGTTGGAGTAACGTGGGAGAACGTCAGATTTTGGGACCCGAGTTGGTGGTCAACACCGTAGAGACAGTCAAGAAGATTCAGGGACACTTGCGAGCAGCGCAAGACAGGCAGAAGCAGTGGGCAGACCTTCATCGTCGTTCCTTGGAGTTCAAAGAGGGCGATCACGTCTTCTTGAGGATATCACCGACCAGAGGCACCATCCGATTCGGAGGGCGCGGCAAGTTGAGTCCAAGGTATATTGGACCATTTAACGTGCTCGAGAGAATTGGAGAGGTGGCATATCGACTTGCGCTACTACCTTCACTGGAGGGAGTACATGACGTATTCCATGTGTCGCAGCTCAGGCGATATGTGGCAGACAGCAGTCATGTTCTCGACCATTCGGAGATCACCATTGGGCCGAGCTTGTCTTACCAAGAGCAACCCGTGGGAATCCTTGATCGTCGAGAGAAGGTATTGAGGAACCAGTCTATTCCCTTGGTTCGCGTAGCATGGAGGCATGGCGCACCAGGAGAATCAACTTGGGAGCGCGAGGACGAGATGCGCAAGCATTTTCCGAACCTATTCGCAGACCAAGGTATGAATTTACATTGTTAATTTATATCTTAGACCATCATTGCATTCTATCGTGACTTAATTTTAATTTCGAGGACGAAATTTTTACAAGTTGGGTAGAATGTAAAACCCCCTTCCTAGAAAATCGTATAAACCCTGTTATTTATTAATTATTAATTAAATTGTAGTAATTAGAGCTAAATAGGAGAAATAGATTTTTAATAATTTTTATGTTAGGTGTTCGGGCACTTAGATGATTTGTGGGACCATCAGGAATTTTTCGGAATTTATTCCATGTAGGAGACCCCTTGAGCAGTTGCTAGCCTAACGATGTGCAATACCCTAATATATAAATTTTTTTCTTATGTGTGAATATATATATATATATATATATATATATACAAATATATATATGTATATATATATTTAAAGAAATAAAAAGAATTAATTGAATAATACTAATAATAATAGTAATAGTAATATTACTTAAATACATAAGCCACTTTTGCGTTTGCTTTTCCTAGCAAACATGCTGCTACTACTTAGTATACCAAATTTTTAGGAGTTTGCAATTCCCTTGCAGCAACTCACCATTACACGTTGACCCCTGCAGCCGAAGTAATACACCCGACCGACCCTTCAGACCCCTTCCCCGCGGATAGTTCAAACCCGCGAAAACCCATCCGCACCCCCTCTCTCTCTCCTAATATATATAATATATATATATATATATATAATAGCTCTCTAAAACACTAACCTAAAACTCCAGACTTTCTCTTCCCATCTAGAGCCGTCACCACAGCCAGAGAAGCCTCCCCAAGCCATCCAACCATCCCGTCGACGACGACATCGCGAACTGTAGTCTCCCACTCGAGGCACCTTCGCTCTGGCGTGTTTTTCCGTTGACTCGCTCGACCAAACGCTGTTCCGTTTTCATAGGTCTGATCTTCCCTCAACCCTCTCCAATATTTGTTTTATAGTCAACCTCGGAAAACGTGTGCCCCTAGGTGAAAAACAGCGCCCAAGTCAGCGCGAACAGACAGAATTCTGCAATCGCAGAATTCCAGAATGACCGCCCATATTGCCGAGTTCGTATCTCCCACCACAGAGATCCGAATTTGGTGATTCTTTTTGATACCTGTAGATTACATGACCTAGTTTATTTTCTATATAATAACTTTGTGCTATTAGTTGCTGTGGACAAAATTGTAGTCGTCACAAAACTGCGCGCACCCATTTTTTCCGGTTTTCCAAAAGTTGGAGATCGGAGCGCGTCCCGCCAAACAGGACCGCCCCGCCGTGTGCCAAGTGTACCGAATGGTGCACGCAGCATAACGGGACACGTGAAAATTTGTGGGGACTGATTCGGACGCGTGTGCGCGCCGGAATCAGACCGTATCCGCGGACACATTTCGTGTCGCCACTTTTGTGGAACTCGCGCGTTTTTTTGTGCACGCTTGTCAGAATGCGACGAAACTTGCGCCACTGGACTCGTGGTAACGCGCTGGTCCTGTGACCCAAATTTCATGCATTTCTGAGACGGTTGACCAGATCGCCAATTGGCGGGCCCCACAGTTGACTTTTTGGACAAAATAGTGTTCGGCTCATCGGAATCCACATTTGGACATACCGTTGGGTTCGTATTGACATTTAGAGTTGTTTGACCTATAGTTTGTCCCAATTAGAGACTGTTACCCTCGACACGCTTTTCGGTGCAAAGTGGGCCACACGTGGACCCCACTTTTGTCCAAAATTACCGTTTTGCCCCTGTGTCCAAATTGGACGAAAGGGATGTGCTTTTTAGCTATTTTGCTCATTCCGGAAATGTTGGTGATGTTCATTTCAGCATCCGGAGACGTTTGTTCGGAGTCCTTAGTTCCAGGTTCTGTGTCATTGACATTTGGGCGCGTACACTTTACAGATTTCTTGCCAGGCAAGTATACCTTGCCATTGTACTGTATTTACATTCCATATGAGGCATGCATGTTTATTTTTTGTTTATTTAGTTCATTTATTTTAACTGCTATATAAACTGCGCGTCCAAGGAAACTTGGGTGCAACGACGGTGTCGTCGTACTATATTTTTATTTATGTATATGCATTGGACCTACTTTATGAGACTACCCCATTTTCATGAGGCATTTATGTTTCATTGGCCATGACACTATTCTTACACGAGTGTGAGTCACATGTAGGACACGGACTTGCGTACGCGGCTGGCCCCCGGTACGTATAGGTCGTGCGACGGATAGGGATAACTGCCAATTGAAATTTTGCATGCTAGTAGACCTGGCGGTTATTAGAGGTTTATCGTGTCATGGACATGACATGCTTAGAGCATTGGGTGGGGAGAACAACAAGTAAGGCATTTGGGTTCCTTTGCACTTTCCTTGTGTAACCCGTACGCTCCGCCGGAGATACGCGGTCATGATGACCCCTATATATTATCATGGCGGGCCTCCGACGTTCGAAAGTCGTCGTGCCTTTGTAGGCCCCTGGATCTCCAAGAGAACTATGCCAATCCTATTTATGGCCAGATAGCCCACTTGTTAGAAAGTTGTTCTCAAACTGCATTCACATAGATGGTTAGGCGACCCCCATGGATGTTTATTTTCAGTACTTTATTAGCATGTGCTTTTTGTATCTTGTTACGTCCCTCTGAGGACCTGGTCCCTTCCAGATATAGGTGAGCAGGAGTACCCGCAGGAGTATGGACCTGGACCTGACGCTACCTATCAGTCTGAGGAGATCTTACCTTCTGATTATATGTGATTCATTGCAGCTGTTTAGAGATTCTAGTTGCTATTCTTTTCTAGACATTTATTCTTATATTAGAGTTTATTCTTTTCTCTCTTTAGTAGTTTATTATAGTCGATTTGCAGTGGATTTGTTTCCACCCGACTATTGTACTTTGAGATTACTATTTGAGACTGCTTCTTTGATATTCAGTTATTGATTTCCTTTATTCTATTATTTGTGCTGTGGATGAGATATAGAACTGCGTGTGACTTGTTGTGACATATATTACCACTGTGGATTGGATATTCATGTACAGCGTACGTGTGTATATGGTTTCCATATATTGGAGTTCGTATACATACGGCTGGCGTGTTACGTATTCCTAGTCCTACGTATTTTGGGACTAGGGCGTGACAGTATCTTGCCTGGTAAGAAAGCTGCAAGGTGTACTGTCCAGAAGTCAAACGCACAGGACCAAAAGCTATGGCCGCAGAACAATGTCTCCGGATGCTGAAATAAACATCACCAACGTTCTCAGAATGAGCAAAATAGCTAAAAAGCACATCCCTTTCGTCCAATTTGGACACAGGGGCAAAATGGTAATTTCGGGTAAAAGTAGGGTCCACATGTGGCCCACTTTGCACCGGAAAGCGTGCCAAGGGTAACTGTCTCTAAATGGGACAAACTATAGGTCAAACAACTCTAAATGTCAATACGAACCCAACGGTATGTCCAAATGTGGATTCCGATGGGCCGAACACAATTTGTCCAAAAAGTCAACTATGAGGCCCGCCAATTGGCAATCTGGTCAACCGTCTCAGAATTGCGTAAAAGTTGGGTCACAGGACCAGCGCGTTACCACGAGTCCAGTGGCGCAAGTTTTGTCGCATTCTGACAAGCGTGCACAAAATACGTGCGAGTTCCACAAAAGTTGCGACACGGTGTGTGTCCGCGGATACGGCCTGATTCCGGCGCGCACACGCGTCCGAATCAGTTCCCACGAATTTTCACGTGTCCAGTTATGCTGCGTGCACCATTCAGTATACTTGGCACACGGCGTGGCGGTCCCGTTTGGCGGGGCGTGCTCCGTTTTTCAACTTTTGGAAATCTGGAAAAAGTGGGTGCGCGCAGTTTTGTGACGCATTAAACTATGTCCACAGCAACTAATAGCATATGGTTATTTTACATAAATTAAACTAGGTCAGGAATTCTACAGGTATCCAAAAGAATCACCGAATTCGAATCTCTGTGGTGGGAGATACGAACTCGGCAATATGGGTGGTCATTTTGAAATTCTGCGATCCCAGAATTCTGTCTGCTCGCACCGACTTGGGCGCTATTTTTCACCTAGGGGCACACGTTTTCCGAGGTTGACTATAAAACAAATATTGGAGAGGGTTAAGGGATGATCATACCGATGAAAACGGAACAGCGTTTGGTTGAGCGAGTCGACGGAAAATCACTCCGGGGCGAAGGTGCCTCGAGTGGAAAACTGCAGTTCGCGAGGTCGGCGTCGACGGGATGGTTGGATGGCTTGGTGGGGCTTCTCTGGCTGCGGTGACGGCTCTAGATGGGAAGAGGAGGTCTGGAGATTTAGGTTAGGGTTTTTGTGAAATAACTATATATATATATTTATATATATATAAGAAGAAAGAGGGTGGAGCGGGTTTGGCCGAATGGGAGTAAGGGGTCGGGTTCATGGGTTGAAGTTGCTGCATGGATATAAAACAATTGCTAAGTTGCGGGTCACAGCAAAAAGTTGCTGAATGGTTGCAAGTGGGCGGAAGGGGGTTCCCTGGCCATTTGCTAAGTAGCAGCAAGTCTTATGTAATCTAAGTAGTAGTAGTTATTACTACTATTATTATTATATTATTATTATTATTAGTATACTTATTATTAAATTCCTTTTACTTTCTTTTCTTTTCTTTTCCTTTATAAAATATATATATACATATATATATATTTATATACATATATATATATATTTGTAAGAAAATTTATAGATTAGGGTAATGCACACCGTTAGGCTAGCAACTGCTCAAGGGGTCTCCTACATGGAATAAATTCCGAAAAATTCCTGATGGTCCCATAAGTCCTCTAAGTGCCCGAACACCTAAAATAAAAATTAATAAAAATCTATTTCTCCTATTTAGCAAATAATTACCATAATTAAATTATTAATTAATAAAAAATAATAAATACAAATTTTAAAAAAATAGGGGTTTTACATTCTACCCAACTTACAAAAATTTCGTCCTCGAAATTGACACTAACTCATATTCATAATGATAACTATAACTATTACACTACATTGGTATCTAGTAGGACTCCTGAACTCATGGTTTGCCATTCTAACACTTCCTCATCTATTGTCCAACCACTATTTTATCATCCTCTAACTCATCTACACTACCCAACTTACAAGATCCTACTAGTAGTCACATTCTTTGAAGGTGTTGTCTAGATTGTAAGGCAAGTATATTTATTGGGTCGAGAATCTTGGGATACCTGTCTGGAATCTCATAACTATGACTTTTCCCATAACCGTCAAGTATCATAGTCTAACACTGCCCCGCCACCTGGCCAGTATGGCTGCAAGTAATTCGACTACTCTACCATAATCGTCTGGCGGCAACTGTCGCTACCTTGCCAGCGATTTATCATAGTCATCAGTTCGTAACAAGTGCCTTCAACTCTTTCCTAGGCATAGTCTAAGTTTTAGGGAACACTTAAGGTCTTGACTAACTATTAGGGGTATGCTCTAGCTCAAATAATCTAACAATTACAACTATGCTACATGGTGCTACTTAAGGGTTAAACTAATAAAGAATACAGATATTGCTATAGTGCATATATATATTAAGAACTCATCCTTAGTTATCAAGCATTACTAACACACTTATGTTTAACTAACAAAATAGGGGTGAGATTGATATGAATCAAACAATTCATAATGGCACGAAAGATATGACTATGATAGGAAGAGTTAAGCACGAGATAAGGAACGAATATAAAAGGAGAAGATGAGTCACCCAAGAGGGCGAGATAAAAATAGGGGAGAATACTTCTACTGCTACTCACGTCATCCATTAGCATCGCATGTATGCCATCTGGGTAGAATAGAAATATATCCTTATAACTGCTAGACTACCATATATATAATTCTATATCTATTTGTGCATCTAAGATCTTGTGTCACAATGGGGTTATGAGTATGCAAAGATAATTATAACTAAAAGGTCGTACCTGTATCTACGGCTTCCTGTGTCTGTTCTCCCATACTTGTCATAATGAGTGCTTGGCCTTGTCCTTGGTTGTTCAACTGGGGTCTAGTCCCCTCCATTTGCGCAGACTGTAGAAGCAGTGGTGGGTCCCTTTGGTCTTCTATGCTTGAGGGTGTATGCGGTGTTCCTGATTCTACTTTCATAGACCTCTGGTTCTGCTGAGGGCATCTTCGGGTTTGATGGTGACTTGATCCACATATCATGCACAGCCCCAATCGACGATGACAGTTTCTATGAATATGACCTACCTTACCACAAAAGTGACAAGTACAGGGGTCCTGGGTTGGATATGGTGCAGCACTATCTGATTGCTGGCGTGTCAAAGGGTGTCGAATGGGTCCTCCTTGCTGTATCCTTACTGTTCCTTGGTGACTTCTCTGTTGAATTCTGTTTCCCTTGCTGATGGCCTCCTGGATCCTGGCCTCTGTCAATAACTCGGCATAAGAGATCCGGGACTGTGAGCTAGTATAGTGCTGGAGCTCCTGAGTCAGCCCACGGTGAAACCTCTTAGCCTTCTCCAAGTCATTAGGTATTAGGACTGTGCCTTACTTACTGAGACGGCTAAATTCTGCGTCATACTCATCAACCGTCTTGTCCCCTTACTCTAGATGGAGGAACTGATCGTACAATGCGTCCCTTACAGTATCCGGGAAGTACTTCCTCTCAAAGCATTCCAAGAATTGTTCCCAAGTCTGACGCGTACCCAACTGGCGCTCCATTGATTCCCACCAGTAATGCGCGTTGCATTCTAACTGAGTCCTCACGCCTATCATCCATAGGTCAGAAGGTAATTGTGATGCCTCTAACAACTTCTTGGTATTGGAAATCCAGTTCGTGGTCTCCTCTGAACTCTCATTACCCTTATATGGCTTAGGGCCCATCTGCACAAAGTCCTTGACTAAACCAACCCGAGCTTGTGGTACTGAAACTAGTGCCTGGGTTGGTGCAGGGGCTAGTGCAGCCATTCTCTCAAGCGCTGCCAGAAATTCTAGCCTTTGCTCTGCTGTTTGCTGCATCTGCTTGGCTGCCTGCTGCCTTTGTTCCTGTATTATCATCTGGAAGAATTGGAACAGCTGTGTCTGGCCATCCTGCGGTGCTAGTGGAGCTAGAAATGTCCCATTAGGTATCGTGGAAGGAGTTGATGGAATTTGATTGTTAGTCAGTCCATCCGGTCCGGAAAGAAGAGGTGTCGTTGAGGTCACTCCTAGTGGTTGGTCGTCGTCCCCTGGAGACGTGTTGTCCCCGGTGGCGGCATGCCCGTTACGCAAATTAATCTCTCTGCAAGAGATGGACGAAAGATTAAGAAGAGCACATGAATCAAGCAGGATGCAAGAACTTAAGTAGGAATTGTTGGAAGGAAGGTAAGTTATAGTCAAGTGTGGATGAGATCTAAAATTCTAATCCTAGGTGCAGGCCCGCTCGGTACAGTTACGTAACCGAAACGGCTAACTCGACCTGCATGGGCCACCACAAAAATATGTCACGCCCCAGTCCCAAAAATGTGTAGGACTAGGACACGTAAGCATGCCAGCCGCATGGATATGGCAACTCCAATATATGGAAACCAAATCCATACGTACGCTGTATTATGAATATCAACTCATATGTGGTATATATAATGTCACAAGTCACAGATATGCTAATCTCATCCATACAACAAGTCATAGAAAAGAAATACTAACTAGAATAAGGAGTCTAAAATATCCAGAAAACAATAGTCGGGTGGAGACAAATCCACTACCAATGACTATAACCAAAACTAAAATGAGAGAGGAGTATAAAGTCTCCAATATAAAATAATATGAAGACAGAAGTGCATCAGCGAAAAGAATCCATCGCTAGATAATCAACGATGCTCAGAAGGTAAGACCTCCTCGACAGAAAAGAATGCGTCAGGTCCAGGCCCGTACTCCTGCAAATACTCAAGAGCAGATACACCTGGCAGAGGACCAGGTCCTCAGAGGGACGTAACAAGATACAGAAAATACGAGCCAACTTGAATACAGTAAATATGCATATAATTTGAAAATAAATAAGTACGCTGTACTAGACAATCTATATGAATGCAAATGAGGACAACTTTTCGACGTATGGGCAAGGGTAGGCTACTCGATCTACCTCACAACTCACACACACGTCAATGGACATCAGAAATCGACATACCGCGGGGGTAGCGACCAGCGAGACTCCAGAAATCGACATACCGCGGGGGTAGCGACCAGCGCGACACACGCTCGTAGTGCGAGCTATATACTACGGTTTACCAGAGTGGTTAAAAGCCCATACGTCTAATGATTGTCCTCTATGATACTAGGTGCCATGTGTGTGTGTCAACATATCTAATACATAGTAATGACTGAAGAAAAACTACACATGCAAGAACTATACAGAAATGAAATAAATGAACAGAAATATAAATAGCATGCAAAGTACTGTAAACAAATTGGCAAGGTATCTTCCCTGGTAAGAAAGCTGCAAGGTGTACTGTCCAGAAGTCAAACACACAGGACCAAAAGCTATGGCCGCAGAACAATGTCTCCGGATACTGAAATAAACAACACCAATGTTCCCAGAATGAGCAAAATAGCTAAAAAGCACATCCCTTTCGTCCAATTTGGACACAGGGGCAAAATAGTAATTTCGGGTAAAAGTGGGGTCCACATGTGGCCCACTTTGCACCGGAAAGCGTGACAAGGGTAACAGTCTCTAAATGAGACAAACTATAGGTCAAACAACTCTAAATGTCAATACGAACCCAACGGTATGTCCAAATGTGGATTCCGATGGACCGAACACAATTTGTCCAAAAAGTCAACTATGGGGCCCGCCAATTGGCAATCTAGTCAACCATCTCAGAATTGCGTGAAAGTTGGGTCACAGGACCAGCGCGTTACCACGAGTCCAGTGGCGCAAGTTTCGTCGCATTCTGACAAGCGTGCACAAAATACGTGCGAGTTCCACAAAAGTTGCGACACTGTGTGTGTCCGCGGATACGGCCTGATTCCGGCGCGCACACGCGTCCGAATCAGTTTCCACGAATTTTTAAGTGTCCAGTTATGCTGCGTGCACCATTCAGTACACTTGGCACACGGCGGGGCGGTCCCGTTTGGCGGGGCGTGCTCCGTTTTCCAACTTTTGGAAATCTGGAAAAAGTGGGTGCGCGCAGTTTTGTGACGCATTAAACTATGTCCACAGCAACTAATAGCATAGGGTTATTTTACAGAAATTAAACTAGGTCAGGAATTCTACAGGTATCAAAAAGAATCACCGAATTCGGATCTCTGTGGTGGGAGATACGAACTCGGCAATATGGGTGGTCATTCTGAAATTCTGCGATCCCAGAATTCTGTCTGCTCGCACCGACTTGGGCGCTGTTTTTCACCTAGGGGCACACGTTTTCTGAGGTTTACTATAAAACAAATATTGGAGAGGGTTAAGGGATGATCATACCGATGAAAACGGAACAGCGTTTGGTTGAGCGAGTCGACGGAAAATTACTCCGGAGCGAAGGTGCCTCGAGTGGAAAACTGTAGTTCGCGAGGTCGGCGTCGACGGGATGGTTGGATGGCTTGGTGGGGCTTCTCTGGCTGCGATGACGGCTCTAGATGGGAAGAGGAGGTCTGGAGATTTAGGTTAGGATTTTTGTGAAATAACTATATATATATATTTATATATATATAAGAAGAAAGAGGGTGGAGCGGGTTTGGCCGAATGGGAGTAAGGGGTCGGGTTCATGGGTTAAAGTTGCTGCATGGATATAAAACAATTGCTAAGTTGCGGGTCACAGCAAAAAGTTGCTGAATGGTTGCAAGTGGGCGGAAGGGGGTTCCCTAGCCATTTGCTAAGTAGCAGCAAGTCTTATGTAATCTAAGTAGTAGTAGTTATTACTATTATTATTATTATTATATTATTATTATTATTATTATTAGTATACTTATTATTAAATTCCTTTTACTTTCTTTTCTTTTCCTTTATAAAATATATATATACATATATATATATTTTTATATACATATATATATATATATTCGTAAGAAAATTTATAGATTAGGGTAATGCACACCGTTAGGCTAGCAACTGCTCAAGGGATCTCCTACATGGAATAAATTTCGAAAAATTTCTGATGGTCCCATAAGTCCTCTAAGTGCCCGAACACCTAAAATAAAAATTAATAAAAATCTATTTCTCCTATTTAGCAAATAATTACCATAATTAAATTATTAATTAATAAAAAATAATAAATACAAATTTTAAAAAAATAGGGATGTTACATATATATATATATATTGTATATAAGTATTGTTCAATTGGTATAATATATTATGTACATATATTTAGTATGTGTACATTATTCAATATGAAGTGTATATATATATTGTTCAACTAGTATATCTTAGATATGTAATTAATTGGTATACATATATTGTATATGTATTTAATTTGGTATATATATATATTGTAGACGACCCGAGTGTAAATACGGATACCCCGTAACTGCACATGACCTGTGACCCTGTGTTAATGTTAGTTGACTGCCGCACGTACACTGACGTACTGGCGAGCCCCGTACCATTTTTGATCGTCTGTCTTGCCCAGCAATCACAGACGCGACGCCCGTGCAACTTGACGCACTTAACCCTAGATGACTAGTGCCATACCTGGCATAGCCCTGAGGCCAGTGCATTTCTATTGTGTGTTAGTATAGCATCTGATACAAGTGTTATATTTGTGGTATGTCTATAGGACTGTTGGTTCATCCAGGCGATACTCTGGAACATGACATTGGTATTACCAGTTAAGGACCCAAGGCAAGTACATTTTCTGATAATTTTTAATTCCTTGATAATTTCTATAAGTTCAGTAATCTAGAAATATTACATCTGAATCCTTGACACTGTGCTACACGTACTAGTATATAGCTTGGATCTGCAGTCATGTGATGTTACATTGATTATCGTATTGACATTGTACACGATATTTATATTAGACATCGTACATGATAGATTGGATATTGCTCGTGTATCGTGACGTGTCATGATTGGATCCACAGTACTAGTTGGGGGCGGAAGAAATTGCTAGTGAGAGATGTGATCAAATACCCATTGTACAAGTAAAATATTATTGGTGTTAATCATACCCCTCACGTATGATTAGCTAGACTATGTAGCAATCGTACATGTTCCCAAGCCGATCACATTTTGAAGCTACTATTTCAAACACTTAGAATAGATTACAGTTCTCTATTTTAGATCATATACTACATCACCCGTATATGATATTGTACCTTGTTCTCTTCATTCATATTTGCACTGACTGTATCACATTGCCTATATTGCCTGTCTCTTTACATTGTCTGTCTCTTTATTTTGCCATTGCATTTATTCTTGTTGATCAGTTGTTAAATTTAATTCTTGGTATCGTTGTTGAGTTAATTTTATATCAAGATGAATTTTACGGGCTAAAATTTACGGTATCATCTGATGACATATGTTGATGAGGACAGTGAGAAAGGTAAAACGTCTACTTTGGTTATAAAACCTAGAGTTTATCGCAGCCATATTAGCTGTCGTGACGAGAACGTAGGAACCTGACCTGGATGTACATACTGTAGTTATGAAACTTAGAGTCTCTCGCAGCCATACAGGTTGGCGTGGCAAAGATTCTAGATGATATAATTATAGAGTTGCATACCTTAGTTACGGAATCTGTCGTTTATCGCATCTATGCTTACTGGCGTAGCGAGGATTCTAAGTGTCATGATTTCTGACAGACGTGTATGATTATCAGGTTGTATCTTAAATTGGTTCTTAAAGTATTATCTCAACACTTATCTATTTCTGTTATTACAGGACTTTATTTCATCGCTTCTTTTGTTTGCTAGCAGTAGAAATACCTTCAGTCCTCAATCTAGTTCTTTTGAGCTTCTATTCTCTGAGGATTCCTTGTTAAGTATGATGATTAGTGACTTATAATTATGTCCGTGTCTTGAGTATTAGTATTGACTGAGTGTTGCTTGTGAGTTTGTAAGTGTTTCCTAGTTGGACATGTGAGCAGTAGGCATTAATCTAGAGTTAACCCATAACGTAGTGCCTTGTAGCAATAGTTCTATGATAGGTGTGTTATAGTTAGTATTGGCACTATAGATAGAAGAGAAAGAGTATCAGTGATGATGATCATTTGGAAGTAATAGTGCAAATAATTCGGGCAGTACAATTTTTATACACAGTTGAGGTTGTAAATAATTGGTGTATTAGTATGCACCTTGAGTATTAGAGACTGTGAGTATTTATATGTATACTTGTGGATTCAATTTTATCGTTTGAAGAGTGGGAATAAATTACAATTTTTAAGAATTTTAAGGAGTTGAGGTTTTTATGTTATTAAAATGTTTGAGGATTTAATTTGATTCAATGAACTTAGACAAAGTTGTAAGGATTTTTTGAAGTGATTTCAGCTTCTGAACATCTGACTTTGAGGAAAGTATATGCATTTTACTTTAAATTATTCGAGGAGTTAGTTTTGAGGACCTTATTATGAGGATAAAAAATTTATAATGGAAGAGATATATATTAGTATATAAGTAGATGTTGTGCATGTGTAAGGATCTGTTGGCTTAAGCATGATTGAGATTGCACTGCAAACTGACTTGAGTGTCCATCTAGGGTTGTACTAGAGGAAGAAGTACTTAGTATGGTGTGTTGCATTTGATATGCACTTGAGTGATAAGAACAACTAGTATCAACAATTGCAGTAGGTAAAAAATCTAGCAGTGAGTGTGCTTGTAGTAGAACTGTAGTACCTAAAAGGGTAGAGGTATCAAACCTTGGATGCATCTTTGACCTGTGCAATCACAACTAGGAATATTTTCCAATCTATTTATCTAGAATGTTGTTTCTCTAGAACTTTACTGTCCTTCCTTGGTGATATCGCATTTTTGTCTTAATTGATTCTTTTGGATCTGTCTTCAGGATGTCGCCGAAGACACGATCTATGAGAGCGGGAACATCAGCTTTAGAGGGGTCTGCCACCTCTCCACCTGAGGGACAGACAGTCGTAGTTCCTCTTACATCTTTGATGCATGTAGGAGTGTCTGCACTTTTCGGGGATCCTCCTCCCCCACCTGTCCAGAGGATTGCCATAGCTGTGACGGACAACCTTCCTCCTCCACCGACTCCGATTTTCGGAGCTTTGCCCATTGGCGGGGCACAAATATTTACCTTGATCCAGGGCATGGTAGATGTCCAGAGAGTGACGGCAGATGCTCAGCGAGTTCAAGCTGAGGCTCAGAGGGTGCAAGCAGAAATGTACCAGGCACAAACCGAGCTGATGAGAGAGAGCATGGAGAATGCTCATCAGGTGACTCTCCAAGCTTTGGAGAGAGTAGCACAATACCAGCAGTATCCTGGCCAGCAGCAGCCAAGGACGTTTCAGTATAACCACTAGCAGTATCCTGGCCAGCAGCAGCCAAGGACATTTCAGTATAACCACCAGCAGTATCCTGGCCAGCGACAACCGAGGACATTTCAGTGTAACCCCCAGCAGTACCAGGCATCGGTTCGTGTTCAGCAGGATCAGCAGACTTGTCATTACTGTAAGAAGCCAGGTCATCTTAGGAAGAGCTGTAGAACGAGGCTAGGACTTTGTTTGCGCTGTGGTGATACAGGACACCGAATGAGGGATTGCCCTCTAGCTCAGCGCGCAGCTCCAAATTATAGAGATCCAGTTAGGCTACCTGTGGAACCGTATATTGCTCAGCACCCGCGAAGGGAACCACCCCAGCAAGGCGGGGCATTTGCGATAACGGTCGAGGAGACCGATACTGCAGGTAATGTGTTAGCAGATTCTGTTCTTTCCTTCCTTCTGTTCCTTCCTATTTGATTGATTGACTGATTCCCTAGTACCGTAGTTAGTATGCATGATTTTTCTTGTTAGAATATAGTTAGTAGTACACCCTGACAGAGACTGCAATACCATGACAAAAGACACCATAACCATACATGTTTTTCTCTTAGATTGCATAGTGAATGACTGTAGGTAAAATTTTCTCAGACCATGATTATTGGGGTTGACCATAGTAGATTTATGAAGAGGTTATGACTTGACAAGGAGAGACAAGATGCTTAAAACTTTGAGGATAAGCAGTAATTTAAATGAAAGGTTAAGAATTTAATATGGTAGAATGGGTGATTATTGATTATGATATAATTTATCATTGAGAATTTGAGGAAATTAAGGAGATTATCATTATAATTATTTTATTGCAAGTTATGAAATTTTAAAATCTTATATTTGGATGTTGCATTTGGAGAATCCATAAGTATCACATTGTTGAGTACTTTGAGGAAAAAGGAAACCGAAGAATAAGATCATTGATGGATTAGTGTTGAATTCAAACTTTTTGGGATGAGATTTAAATTTTATATATATGCATTGATATAAATCAAATTAGAGGAGTGGATATTAAATTCCGAGTATTGAATTATTAACTTAAAATTTCGGGGAAAATTGTGATAAAAAATGGAAACTGATTTTATTTCGAGGATTATTTTCAGGAATACAAAATTTCAGAATTTTAAAAATTGTGAAATGACAAGGTGGATTATTTCAGGATTATGTGGGTTGGTGAATTTAACCGTTGACGGAAAATAATATAATGAATAAACACTACTATGAGGATTCTAAATTTCGAGGACGAAATTCTTTTAAGGAGGGTAGACTTGTCACTACCACATTCTGAAAATAGGGGTATTTTTGACATTTTATATATTATTAATATTATGGTATTTATATTAAATGATTTCTCGATATATGTATTTAAATTAAATAATTGTATGAGATGTGTATTTAAATATTTACAGTGTTCATTAATGTCTGAGCTGGTAGACTTGACCTAGAGGCCACTAGACGAACACCTGATCGAATAATGGGAATTATGTATTTAATTGTTTTATTTAGAATTAAATTATTGGAGGTAGTAGTTAATTACCGTAATTTATTTAATTATTGCGCATTGTCGTTGCTTTGATATTTGGAGCGCTACCCTAGCTTTTGCCTTCCAACAAATTTCACAACCTTACCCTAGACATGCCCGCCTTCCATTCTGCCTTTTTGTAACTCGTAATTATGCTATCTTGTGCTTCATTTTAGCCGCACAATATTCGTCGCGGACGTTTATTTAATTTCTAAATAAATTCTAACTTTGTATCGTTGTGCGTTCCAATCGAAATTGGAGGCAATCCTGACCCATTTTTGTGCGACCCAAATTAGGGTAATATTCTATTCTGAGTCTTCTTCACTAATGATATTGGTGACCCGACCTGATTTTGGTCCCATGTACTCCTAATTAATTTTAGAACACAGCTTACATTTTATTCCTAATTAAATTGAGGATACCATTTTGACCGATTCCGTAAATCCCGATTTAATTCCAGTACCCCGCTAATTGAGCCCATACCAAACACACAACACCCCCTGACACTACAAAATACCAAACACCGAATCACCCACCATATTTTTATTATTTTATGTGTTTGTGTAAATACCCAAATTTAAGGGGGCTAATTTGCAATTATTACAATAGGTGTCAACACCCCATTGGTTCAACCAAATGGAGAAGCCCAGCATTTGACTAGTCAACACCCTCATTCCTACATGAATAAAATCCTCCCATGTCAAATCTTGGCCATCCATTCAATGGGTGCATCCTCACCCTTCATTCCCACACTCTCTCCCTATTTAATGTCCCATCACAAGCCCTAATCCCCAAAAACCTAGGTCCTCTCCCACCTCCTCACAAGCCTCCAACCGTAGGCTTTCCATTTCTCCATTTTTCCTTTCTTCTTCTTTTTTTCTTCTTCTCTTCTTCTTCTTCCTTTTTCTTCACCTCCTTCTTTTATTGTTGAATTTAAAGGAAGGGGGAAAATACCCCCACTGTTCATTGAATCTCGGCCACCCGGTCGAGTCCCGACCCTACTCCGTTCATCTACTGTTCACCCGGAGATCACCTGACCCTGGCCTGTTCAGCCCGACACCCGCAACTCTCCGGCGACTGCTGCTCTGCACTCCGGCGAGCTGCAACCCGCTGCTCCTCCCTACGCCGAGTACCACCACCCCGCTCCGCCTGAAGCCGCGGCTTCTCCCTTCCTCCATTGTTCTTCCCAACGCCGGCCACCCCTAACCGAAGGAGCTAACACCACCACCAGTGTACCCGCTCCATCAACCCGCGACTCCACGGCTGTGCTATCACTGACCGCCGACTGTTTCCACCACTCTACATCGACAGCTATCCCCGTCGGCCAAGCCCAGCCGAGATCCTCCCCTCCATCTTTCCCGTCACCACCACCCTGCTCCGGCGTCGAGCCTCGCTTCTCCCGTTTAGTCCAACCACCATCACCACCACCACGCGCCACCTTCCCCATCAGCTCCGGCTCCCTGCTGCGACCCCCGCGTCGAGTTTCCCTGTTCCAGCACAACCACAACTTCTCGACCAGCTTTCCTTCTCCTTCCATCTCCCTGCGTCACTCCGCTCCAGCGTCGAGCCTGCAGTCCGGCCATCCTCCCTGGCCAGGCGACCCAGCCTCACCGTCGAGCCACCCCCTGTGAGCCTCCTTCCCTTCTTCATTTGAGATGTAATAGTATATATACTATGTAGTAATATATATATATGTATTCTATGTAAGTATATATATGTATTCATACATCATATATATGTGTATTCATATAAAAATATATGTATATTGGTTATTTTCATATAGTGTATAATTAATAAATATATGTATATGTATGTATATTGGTTATTTTCATATAGTGTATAATTAATATATATATTTATATATATGTATGTATGTATATTGGTTATTTTCATATAGTGTATAATTAATAAATATATTTATACGTATGTATATTGGTTATTTTTATATAGTGTATAATTAATAAATATATGTATATGTATATATATTGGCTATTTTTGTACATAATTAATAAAATATATAATGGTACATATATATATATATATATATATATATATATATATATATATATATATATATATATATATATATATATATATATATATATATATATAGCTTTTTCTAAAACTAATAGATATATTTAAATGTATTTTTGGCATACATATGAAGTATATATATATATATATATATATATATATATATATATATATATATATATATATATTATATATAAGTATTGTTCAATTGGTATAATATATTATGTACATATATTTAGTATGTGTACATTATTCAATATGAAGTGTATATATATATTGTTCAACTAGTATATCTTAGATATGTAATTAATTGGTATACATATATTGTATATGTATTTAATTTGGTATATATATATATTGTAGACGACCCGAGTGTAAATACGGATACCTCGTAACTGCACATGACCTGTGACCCTGTGTTAATGTTAGTTGACTGCCGCACGTACACTGACGTACTGGCGAGCCCCGTACCATTTTTGATCATCTGTCTTGCCCAGCAATCACAGACGCGACGCTCATGCAACTTGATGTACTTAACCCTAGATAACTAGTGCCATACCTGGCATAGCCCTGAGGCTAGTGCATTTCTATTGTGTGTTAGTGTAGCATCTGATACAAGTGTTATATTTGTGATATGTCTATAGGACTGTTGGTTCATCCAGGCGATACTCTGGAACAGGACATTGGTTACCAGCTAAGGACCCAAGGCAAGTACATTCTCTGATAATTTCCAATTCCTTGATAATTTTTATAAGTTCAGTAATTTAGAAATGTTACATCTGAATCCTTGACACTGTGCTACACGTACTAGTATATAGCTTGGATCTGCAGTCATGAGATGTTACATTGATTATCGTATTGCCATTGTACACGACATTTATATTAGACATCGTACATGATAGATTGGATATTGCTCGTGTATCGTGACGTGTCATGATTGGATCCACAATACTAGTTGGGGGCGGAGGAAATTGCTAGTGAGAGATGTGATCAAATACCCATTGTACAAGTAAAATATTATTGGTGTTAATCATACCCCTCACGTATGATTAGCCAGACTATGTAGCAATCGTACATGTTCCCAAGCCGATCACATTTCGAAGCTACTATTTCAAACACTTAGAATAGATTACAGTTCTCTATTTTAGATCATATACTACATCACCCGTATATGATATTGTACCTTGTTCTCTTCATTCATATTTGCATTGACTGTATCACATTGTCTATATTGCCTGTCTCTTTATTTTGCCATTGCATTTATTCACTGTCTTCTCTCATTATATAGCATCATCTGTTTATTGCTTTATAGTCCTTATCAATTAAATGGAACTGTTATTTGAGATTGTACTTTGCTCCTTCCTGACTGGAAATATTTTTCCAGACTATGCCTTAGAGGACCGGTATCTGACACTTTATGGACCATATGGTGAGTAGCTGCAGACTTGGACTTGGTAGTTCAGTTGTGATTCCGGGAGGTTTAGCCGGAATCACTAATTATCTAGTTAGTTTCTTAGTTGTCTATTTTGATACCGGATTTGTCTCCGGCAAATCTTATTTGAGACTTGGATTATATTGTTGAGTTAGACTATTTCTATTTTAGACTTGTGTTACATCTTACTTGTTCTTCGAGATCTTATCGTGCTATAGTTGTGATTGAGTATGTTGTTTATATTATATTGTGGTATCCGTGTCTCCTCATGGAGTCAGATGCTCGTGTGAGATTGTCTAGATAGCATCAAGACCTAGACAGCGTTCTACCGCCGATGCTGCGGCGTAGGCTGGACGTACCCACGCACTCGTGCCCCTATACCGGGTGCGGGTTATGACAGATTGCCATATGTTTTTGGAGAGATTACTACCTATTGCTCTGAGAGAGATGTTACCTCATCAAGTATGGACTCCGTTGGCCGAATTATCTATATTCTTTAGAGATTTATGTTCAAGCAAGTTGACGGTGCAATATATAATAGAACTTGAGGAGATGATTGTATTAACACTGTGTAAGTTAGAAATGGTGCTTCTCCCAGTTTTTTGATAGTATGGAGCATTTGTCGATTCATATTGCATACGAAGCACGCGTCGGTGCTCCCGTCCATTATCGATAGATGTATCCATTTGAGAGGTATAAATTCTTTATATTAATAAACTCTTTATTTAAATAATTCTAAGATTCAATATATTATCTATATGTATCTACATCACCTGAAGAAGAAGGTTGGCAATAAGGCTCATGTAGAAGCTTCGATATGCAAAGCATATATCATTGAGGAGGTTTAAAATTCTGGTCCATCTACTTTAATACTCATGTCAGAACAAATCATAATAGAGCTCCAAGGAACGGTGGGGTTAATACCCCGAATAGTGTAATCCGTACTATCTTCAATATGGGAGGGAAGCCTACAAGTGCTACTAAAGTACGTCGGTTGAAAGATGATGAGTTTGAAGCCGCTTATCGGTATATATTGTTGAATAGTGGTATAATAGAGATGCAAGATATTGAGAAATAAGCGACATATCTTTTCTAGATATTTCAATTTTGTATATACTTGAAAAAAAATTGCTCTAACTGTTCTCCTTATTATCACAGTACTTTTAGAGCTGAGGTAAAAATGGAGAGACCTAATATTAATGATGGTGATCTTGCTAGAAAGGTTGATAAAATTTTTTTATCGTGGTTCTATAATTATGTACGGATCCTAAATATTAAGCATTCTAAATTTAGTACTCAGACTAATCTTTGTCTAATATCTATATGATACATGATGTTTCTGATTTTTTATCCTGGTACAGACTTACAGAATGAACGACTTTGAGAATTATCTATCGGACAAGCAAGAGGGCAAAGTGTTGGGATGGATACACCATCAATGACTTCAAATTTAGAACCACTGATAAGCCTACTAATCAATCATTTGTCAATAAGGAGGCTAATTATACAAAGAATTTTGGAGTATGTGTGAGGGGTCCAGTCTACGATGCTGATCCAGAATTTAACTATTACTGTGTACTAAGAGATGTCGTAGAGATAAATTACTCTTATGAGACAAAAATTATGCTGTTTAAAAGTGATTGGTTCGACACAACACACAAACAAGGATGAAAAATTGACAAACATTTTGGGTTTGTTGATATAAAATATGGAAAAAGATATGTAGGTTTTGAACCATTTATGCTGGCTAGTCAAATAGTTCAAGTGTATTATACGAGCTATCCTAGTTGATGATGCAATAATAAAGATTGGTTGATTGTATACAAAACTAAAGCTAAAAATAAATATAATGTTGGAGATTTAGCATACCAAGAGGATGAGGTGGTCATGCCTCAATTTGTATATATGAGTTTGGTCAGTGTTGACGGTATGGAGATTGACGTTACCGTAGAGGATGATAGAGTTGACGAAGAGAATGACTTAAAAGATTTACCTCATATAGAGGAGAACTATGATATGGAGTTATCGAGTAAGGAACAAGAATTGGAAGATGAAGGTGATAGTGTTAGTGGAAGTAAAAATAAAAATGAAGAACTAGAAGATGAAGATGATTCAAAAAATGGTTCAAAAAATGATTCGGAAGACGAGGACAATTCGAAAGATGAAGAAGATTAGTACGTACATACATATGCATTAGCTTAGATATTTATTTAATTATTTCATGACACGATTATTATTTATTTCATCGTCACACTAGTATTTACTTATTTCACCATACCATTACTTTATGATTATCTATTTGATGACACCATTTTTTATTTGTTATAAATTTACCTATAGTATGGCGGGACGATGACGAGGATGATGACAAGTTCAGAGAGGATCATCTTCTCAACATCCTTCGTCCACTACACCTGCTACCCCAGATTCCCGCACACGACTTGAGGACGAGTTCGTAGATGCGGTAGATGGTTTAACCTCGCCATATACTCGTTCTTTAGTAGGGGGAGCTACTCCATCTTTCGAATTTTCATCAGCAGCTACCCCTTCTTCTACTCCAGCCACTACTTGCACTACTACACCGGTTACTCAACCAGTTGCTCCCACAGGAGAAAATCAATTTTTAGGCCTACTTATGGACCACGGAGTATATGTCCGCCGTCCAGGATTTACAGACCCCCTACTCTACCAGAGCGACAAGCCAATATCTGTCGTCCCGAGCTATGGGCCGATGGAGCGACGTACGCATTTATTTGTCAATTCACATATTTATTTTGTATTTTTTATTCTAATTGTATATTGTTTACTTATTTCAGATTCTTTCCGTTCAAGGCTGGGAATGATCTGGGGGAGATCATGCGAGGATACTTTGATGGCCCTTATATCAACTTTAGTGTAATCTTGCTAGATCGATGATTCGTTTAGCTGAAAAAGCTCGGGATATGTATATAATTTTTATTTATAATAATATATAATTTTTTTGATTACAATGATAAAAATATTTTTCTAATTTGCAGAAGTTGTACTGGTGGTCGGATTATAGAGATGATGATATCCGGAAGTACTACAAGACCGTTGCCAGAAAGAGGTTGAGGGATATGATCAATGACCATAAGGTGCTGACGTTACTTGGACCGAATCACCATAAGGAGTGGTTGAAGGTGGAGTTCTGGAAGGATATGAAGAAAAAGTTGGACACCCCGGCCTACAAGGCCAAGTGCGAGAAGGTGAAGGCTGCCCGTGCTAAGGGTGGTCTCCATACTGGTGGATCCATTCTGACCGTCGAGCATTTTTGACGGATGGTTAGTATTAAAATTATTTACTAGATCAGTTTTTTTGTGATTCTATTTTTTTCTTATTTATTAATTGCTTAATTTTTACAGTACGACGAGGCCGCCAGAGCCAAAAAAAATCCCAAGACCGTCGACTTCCCAACAATCTTTCAGTGGACCCACAAAAGGAAGAAGGATGTGAAGCTCGTAGATGAGCGAGCTACCAAAGCATATGTAAGTTGTCTTTATATAATTTTGTCAATTTAATTAGATTATTTTTATAATTTAATTTGATTCTAGGTATCTAGGTCAAACATTCAAACTATGAAATTTTCTAGTTTCTAGGTTGATTTTTATCTATTCTAATGGTTTATGAAGTTATATTAGGTAATAAGAGAAAAACTTATCTATCGCATGTAAATCAATCAACAAGGGTGATTACTATTTCATTCAATTTTAAAAATACTAAGAAACAACACTATAAATACTTAAAATTATGTACCTTGGTTAATATCATATTTTAAGAAATAACACTATAAATACTGTAAATACTAAGAAACAACACTGTAAATAATTAAAATTACTATTTCATTCAATTTACTTTAGACCTCATAGGAATGGTCCGATACCGATTTCGATTCTTATACTTTGAACCTTGGTTAATATCCTATTTTAAGATATCATGGAAATCAAATATAGAAAATATAACTCAAACATATACTATGACATCTAGTATCTAATATGATAATTTAACCAAAATCAAATATAGCACATATAACTCTAAAATCCTTAACTTTAAACCTATTTATATAAATAAATATAGGAGACGTATGAGACGTTAGAGGGGGGACATTCGTAGCAGTACGCCGATTAAGAGAAATGATCGGTGGGTACAAGTTGTCGGAAGAGAAAAAGGCGGCAGTGTGTACGATACCGGATCGTTGGCATCACAACCATCGGTTCTTTCCAGAGCTCCTCCGACGGCTACTCTAGCTCCATCAATGTCCGGCTCCGACATTTTTTCTGGTGTGATATCTCTAGAGTAGCTCACGATGATTGTGCATGAGCTACATGGGATGGTCCGACAGTTGATAGATTCTCGTGATGCTGCAGAACCTGCTCCTCCGACGGCTACTACGACGGCTACTACGTTGGGTCCTCCAGCTATTACGACGGCTCCAGCTCCTCCTACATCATCGATGGGTCCTCTAGCTCCTTCGACGGCTCCTGCCACTGCTCCATATGTTATTTTTCCTGATGATCTATAATATCTCATCACTGCGGTTGTGGCGTAGTACATGGCTAGTCGACAGCCGCCGCTGCCTCTACCTTCGACTTGATGATTTTTTTGAGTTCGTGGGATTTTTTTGAGTTGGTTGTATTTTTTGACTTGATTGTATTTATTTGAATTTGTGAGATTATACGTATAACAGTTATTTGTACATGTTTGGATTATTCTACTTTATTATGTTATTGTATATATAATATTTGTACATGTTTGTGTGGGTTTTATTAGTTTGTGTGAAATTACTTGTGTAGAATTTATTTGTGTAGAAATTAGTGTTTGTATAACAGGTATATGCTCAACAAAAATTAATTTCTGGAGGAAAATATTACTTTTAGCGACAGACTTGCGATAGAATAGCGACAAAAATCTAGAAAATCTCTGGCCAGTGCGGATTTCCAACAAAAAATATGGAAAAGCTCAGGCCAATGACGGATTTTCGACGAAATATTCGTCGCTAAAAATTTCTGATAAATACAAATGTACCAAACATGTATCAGAGTCCGTCGCTAACATCCGTCGCTAATCCGTCACTGAGAGTGACGACTTAGCGACGGACTCTGTGAGCCCTAAATATGCAAAACCTTCTAGAAAATTTTTGGGCTCACACAATCTGTCGCTATTTTATCGATAAGTAGTTAGAAAGTGTAGTGATGGAAATAATATATCACAAATCTGTCGTTGCAAATATGTCGCTAAGTCCGTCGTTAATCCGTCAATTTTCTGATGGACCATTTCCGTCACTAATCCGTCGATAGATGTAAATAGCAACAAAAATATGCATTTTAGCGACGGATAATTCCGTTGCTAAAGCTCTGAATTTTTGTACTGGAAGCAATTTATAACAGCAATCTCTTACTCTAATTCTGTATATTGCAAATAGCAAAAAGTTTTACAAAAATGAGATAAGACGAAAAGTGTGCCCTAAATAGTAAACACAAAATGGTTTGAGAATAGAAACACAAGCTGTAGGATCGTGTAACACCTCTAGAGGGGGGTGAATAGAGTAAGTGCGTATGCAAAAGAAAATAATCACCAATTAAAAATTTTAACTTTAAGGACTACTTATAAATTTCAACAATAAATATAATAAGAGTATAAGCAGAGTATAAGTAAAGTTCAGAAAGAAAACTCAAACACAATTTTTTTTATCTTGATTTCCCTCGTGGAGGACTAGTTCAGGCCCGAGAACTCTTATTCGGTATTAATCCACTATTTGTGAAATAGGGTACACACGCGCCTTTGATCCGAAGAGCACGCAAACTTCTTACAACAAAAGATTTTGATCCGAAGAGCTTGAAGACTTTAGACATGAATATAAAACATCTTTTTAACCAAGCTTGTACAACTTGACTCAACTTCTAATCGAAACGGCACTTGGGTACTTAGAATGAAAGCGAGTCATCTTGGAAATGAGAAAGATTATAACTCTTTTGAGTAATAGAGAAGAAGAATGTTTGAGTCAATGAGTTGTGTTGAAATGTGGAAATTTTTCTCTATTTATAGGATTTTCTGAGCCGAGTTCGGATGCTTTAACGTTCATAAATTTGAGTGTTAGAGCCTGGTCATCCGGAAGAGGAGGTTGACTAGGAAATTGGTTTAGGGTAACCGAGTTCGGGTAGAAATCGTACCGAGTTTGGTTAGAACTCGCCCTGAGTTTGGTTGGTCATATTCCAGATTGTTTTGACATTGATTTTTGAGTGGGTTTGGGTTTAGGCTCGAATCCAAAAGAATTACTGGTCTGGGTTGGCTTATATATGAGTGAACTTTGGATATAGGTTCAATCTAAATGCCAAAATTTTATTCTGAATCACATAAGCCCTTAGACTCAAAAAGTAAAAAATATATAACAAAGTAAAGAGTAACCCAAACACAATCATCTTGTAGCAGCTTATGACAATGTATTGTGACGTCTTTCTGAACAAATTCATCTAAGTTGCAATGTATCGATTCGTAGTTTAGATCGATTATTAAAATCGGTTTAACCATGACTAGATGTGCCAAAAATCACCCCCATTTTGATAATTGACAAAACTACGACTGATATGACAACTAAGATAGGATATATATTGTTCATGATATGTTGCTCCCCCGCAATAAAGGATAAGTTGCTCCCCCGCAATAATAGCTTGCAATATTGATATCTCGATATGTCTCCCCCGTTGTCACTTGATCAAAATGGCAAACCTTCCCTGTAAAGTTGGAGCCAAGGTAAACAAGAAATATGAAGCAAGGGATGACATAATAAACACAATATAACAAATATAAAGGAAGCAACCATAACATAACATTCTATAGGAACATTTTGTAAATGAAGAGCAATATAAGCTTGCCAAATGTTAAACAAGTATAAAACATCATCGATCTAAAGATAATATCTCATAAAAATCTCATAATTAAAGAAGTATAACTAGATTTAACATCTCATAAAGATTAACATCATCTCATAATGCTAATATTATCACTAAATGCTAAGCTAGTGATCTCTACTCTACTACAGATCATCATCACCGGTCTCTACTGAACAGTTGGGATCATAAAAAGCAGCAGCAGGATCAAAGGATCTCTGAGCATCTGGATCATCAATGCGGTATCCAGTAAAGGAAGGATCACGAACCATGTGAATCGGTCTGCTGCCAGGGTATTGGGAGAAGCTGTTACACATATCCATAAAAGAGTTGGATATAACCTGAGCCTGGAGTGTGGTGCGGTCATCCATAGTACGATAGAGGTCATCCTCTAGTCTGTGGTGATTGTCTTCCAAACGAAAGCGATCCTGGAGCATAGTGTGGAGGTGCTCAAGAGTGATGGGTGGAGCAGCTGAGGTAGAAGCAACAAGAGGTGCAGGTGGTACAGATGGGCCAGCACCAGAGGTAGAATTAACAGGTGGAACAGGTGGTAGAGCATGGTCAGTCCTACAGGCAGTAAAGAGATAGGAGGGCTCTGCTAGATAGGGACAATCATCTAAAGGAATGTCAAAGTGTTAAAATATGATAGGTAAATACATGGCGTACAACAGATTTTGCCTGTTCTTACGAGCTCAAACCAAAGTCTGAATGATAGTCTTTGAAAAACTAAATGGAATCCCAAAGTGGATATAATAGATAGCATAAAATTTCAGGTTTGTGATGTCATCAGTAAAGGTTTGTTTGGGAATAATCACAAAGAAAATAATACAATATAAGTCATAAAACTATTAGTTAAGGTGTTTAGATTTAAGCTTACCCTAAGAACGAGGAACATAAGTGCAAAGAAAATCCTTAAAGGAATCTAGAGTCGTGCCTTCAGGGAACGTGAATTTGGTGATGTTGACAAGGGGCTCACCATCGTTTGGAGTATGAAGTATCTCCCCCAAATTGTCAGCATCAAAGTCAATATTTATCCCCCCGACACGAGAATGAATGAAATCATCTTCATAGATGAGATTACAATAAAATATTCTAATAGCATTAATATAGATTGAAAATCGAGAAACAACTAATTCATCAAGTCCCAAAGCACGTAAAGTAGGCAGATATACAAGAAATAGAGTAAAATTTATAGGGTTTCTAGAATAAACAGTCCTGGTAACAAAATTATCAAACCACTCTATGGATTGTTCAAGAGATAAAAATAAAAATCTATCATAATCACCCTCATCGGACATTGATGGACTAAACTAGGAATGAGATATTCCTTCCTGAACATTGGAAGATGATGATTCTCCAGCAACTTTTCTTTTCTTAAACAACTTAGAAGCCATTTAAAAGAAAAAAGGATGGAGAGGAATGGATGATTATACCTGAAAATAGATAGAAGATGTGATAGAGAACCTTGAAATACAACAGAATCCAAAGTTTGGAGAGTTGAGAGTTGTTGAGGAGGAAAAACCAAAAACCTAGGGTTTAAAAATTTTAGGGTTCTAAGGAGGAGGAAGAAGGAAGAATGGGCTGTTGTTCGTAGGTAAGGGTTTTGATGTCTAATAGGTAAATATAAGAAGTTGATTTTTTTTTCGAATTCTGAAACAAAGACAACCGAGTTTGGCCCGAACCGAATTCGGTCCGAACTCTGCCCGAATTTGGTTCCTTTGAACCATAATTTATTCGAGACTCAATTCTTTATATAAAGGTAGATCAATTTTTAAGTCTAATTTTTAGGGTTTTGGACTTAATACAATAATTTGTTAAAAATTAATTATTACTCTATATTCCATTTTGTATCGATCACTCAGGCTAGCTTTAGGGGTCGGATCCTAGCTAGGGGTGGTCCGAAGACACTTAAATACAGTGTCTCTTAAGGTTATTTATACCTCTTTGATAGAAGGGCCCTTTCGGCTTGCACCCAAAATAATTCTTATATTTACATAAATGTAGAGTAGTAAAATAAAAAAGTTATGTAGTATCAGAGTCCAAATACCTAATTCTCGACGAATAAAATTGAAACGATCTTCAACTAAGGGTTTAGTGAAAATATCTGCAAGTTGATATTCTGTGTCAATAAATTCTAAACAGATATTACGTTGCAAATGATAATCTCTTAAAAGTGGTGTCTAATCTCAATACGTTTAGTTCGTGAATGATATATTTGATTCTTAATGAGATTTATAATGCTAGTGTTATCACAAAAGATGAAAATATTTTTAAAAGATAAATTATAGTCTTCTAAAGTTTGTTTTATCCACAAAATTTGTGCACAACAACGTCCTGCGGCGATATACTCAACTTCACTAGTTGATAGTGCAACAGAATTTTGTTTCTTAGAAAACCAAGAGACTAGAGACTTTTTCAAGAAATAACAAGTACCGCTAGTACTCTTATGATTGACCTTGCATCCAGCAAAATCAGCATCCGAATAACCAACTAGGTCAAAGGATGTGATTTTGGGATACCACAACCCTGCCGTATGAGTACCCTTAAGATATCTAAGGATACGCTTAACTGCACATACATATGATTCCTTAGGGTTAGCCTTATATCTAGCACATAGGCATACAAAAAACATAATATCTGGACGACTAGCAGTTAGGTATAGAAGACTACCAATCATACTTAGATACTTACGTATATATGTTGGCTTGCTATTTTTATCAAGATCAAGTTTGGTTGATGTTGCCATTGGAGTTTCAATAGACTTTGCATTGTCCATATCGAACTTCTTTAGAAAATCTTTTGTGTATTTCGCTTGATTGATGAATATTATCTGAGTGTTCTGTTTGATTTATAATCCAAGGAAGAAAGTAAGTTCTTCCATCATGCTCATTTCGAATTCCTTCTGCATATACTTAGCAAACTCGTTACATAGCATCTCATTAGGAGATCCAAAGATAATATCATCTACATAAATTTGTACTAAAAATAGATTATCATCATGAGATTTTATAAATAAAGTAGTGTCAACTTTCCCTTTTGAAAAATTATTTTCAAGTACAAAGGAGCTAAGACGCTCATACCAAGCATGAGGGGCTTGTTTGAGTCCATATAGAGCCTTTCTAAGCTTGAAAACATGATTAGAAAATTTAAAACCTTCAAATCCAGGGGGTTGTTCTACAAAATTTTTCTCTTTTATAACACCATTTAAAAAAATATTTTTGACTTCCATTTGAAATAATTTAAAATTGTGAAAACTTGCAAAAGCACAAAGCATGCAGATAGATTCTATTCTCATAACAGGAGCATAGGTCTCATCGTAGTCAATACCTTCTTCTTAATTATAACCTTGAGCTACGAGACGTGCTTTGTTACGTGCGACTAACCCATCCTCAGTAAGTTTATTTCAGAAAACCCATTTGGTACCAATGATTAGATAATTATTAGGTCTAGGAATGAGTTCCCAAACTTTATTCGATTCAAATTGGTTGAGTTCCTCTTGCGTTGCGGAAATCCAAAATTCACCATTAAAGGCTTCTAAAATATTTTTAGGTTCTAGTTGAGAAAAAAAGCAACATTTACAATAAGATCTCTAGTTGCATAACGAGTTCTTACACCTTTCGATATCTCACCAATTACCATATTCTCTGGATGGTTGGTTGAAAATTTCAATCTTTTAAGTAAGCTGTCCAGATAACTTGTTCCAGTTTCATCATCAGGAGTCTTGTTGGAGGCTATCCTGATATCTTCATCATCACTGTCACTTGCTATTTGACTGTTAAGCTCATCAAAAGTAACATTAATTGATTCTTCAACAGTTATATACTTTTTATTAAAAATTCTAAAACATTTATCCTTTGCAGCATAACCAAGAAAAATACCTTCAAAAGCCTTGGAATCAAATTTACCCAAGTTATCCTTAGTATTCAAGATAAAAGATTTGCCACCAAATAATTTAAAATAATTGATGGAAGAAATTCTATTAAACCAAAGCTTTTAGGGAGTCTTATTCGATATAGGTCGAATAAGAACCCTATTCAAAACATGGCATGTTGTATTGACAACCTCGGCCAAAAAATATTTTGGAAGGTTATACTGATTTAACATGACTCTAGCCATATCGCCAAAAGTTTTGTTCTTCTGCTCCATAATACCATTTTATTGAGGAGTTCTAGGACAGGAAAATTCATGCACAAATCCATTTGAATCACAAAAAGTTTTAAAATCAGAATTTTCGAATTCGCTTCCATGATCACTTCGGATACGAATAATTATGAATCCTTTTTTATTTTGTATCTTTTTGCAAAATGTAACAAATTCTAAAAAAGTGTCACTTTTATTTGCTAGAAAATAAACCCAAGTATATCTAAAAAGGTCATCAACAATAACATAGGCATAAAGCTTACCACCAAGACTGACGACTCTGCTTGGTCTAAATAAATCCATATACAAAAGTTGAAAGGGTCTAGAAGTACTTATAGCATTTATTGATTTAAACGAAGATCTTGTTGCCTTGTTCTTTTCACACTTAGCACAGACCATATCTTTCTTAAAGGTAATTTCAGGTAAACCTTTTACCAATTTATTTGAAGAAAGTCTGGCTATAGTGTATATATTTGCATATCCAAGGCGCATATGCCACAACCAGCTTTCGTCTTTGGTTGCGTATAAGTATCTTCATGCATTGTTAGTATTTTTTGAGAGATAAAAAACATATATATATTATCTTCTCTTATTCTTTCATAAGTTATTTTACCAGCAGATCTATCATAAATATAATATTTGTCTTTCACAAAATTAATGCCATAACCATGGTCAGCCAATTGACTAATGCTAAGCAGGTTGTGTTTTAATTCTGTTACTAAACATACATCTTTAATAACAGGAGAATGATGAATACCTATATTACCATTACCTATAATATGTCCTTTTAGATTATTACCGAATGAGACGTATCATTCTTTCTTCATCAATAGAGTTACGAATAGATTTGCATCACCGGTCATATGACGTGAGCAACCGCTATCGAGAATCCATTTTCTTCTAGTGTGAGAGGGAAGGTCCACCTGATCAAATGCCATTAAGCACACATTTGCAGAGTTGCGAGGATTCTTTTCTTCTTCGGAATCGCTTGCTTCGTTTTCACACCATATGCTTGTGTTAGCATGGTTCTTTGATGAAGTTCTTCTTTTGCTTGAATGTTCACAGCGACTTACTTTTCTAACCATAGGATAGTCCTTCTTGATGTGGCATATCTTCTTATAGTTATAGCACACTGGTTCTTCATCAGTATTGTCTTTGTAGTTCTTCTTCCGGTTTGACCTTTCAAACTTTAAAATTTTTTTGAAGTTCCGGGAGATAATGGCTAGATCGTCATTGTCGGAATCTTTATCATCTGAGTTGTCGTCGGAAACCTTTTTGTGATGTGCCTTGAAAGCGATGGTCTTTTCCTTTGGCGTTGATTCTTCATGGTCTTTGAGGTCCAGCTCATGCGTCATCAGCTTTTCCATGAGCGTTTCCAGCGATATTGTGGTGACATCGTTTCCTTCAATGATTGCAGTTGCCTTGGGGTTCTAGTTCTTGGTGAGTCCCCGAAGCACCTTGCGGATCTTTTCATCACTTGTATAATCCTTTCCAAGAGATGGAAGAGGGTTTATAATATCCAGAAAGTGAGTAAACATTTGGGTGATGGTTTTATCTGACTTTATCTTGAATGCTTCATACTCTTGTGTCAACCTGCTGATCTTTGATTCATTTACTTGAGTGGTTCCTTCATGAGTTACCTCAAGAAGCTTCCAGACTTGTGTTAAGTTGTACAGGTTGATACTCTGTTGAATTCAATCCTATCTACAGCACTAAATAATGTATTAATAGCTCTAGCATCAAGACTAGCATATTTTTTTTCCAAATCAATATATCTATCATTGGGTTTTTTAACAAGATTTCAATCAATAAATATTCTGGTTGGCTTTTTGTAGCCATCAGTAACGATTATCCATAGATCAAAATCAAGAGATTTTAAATAAAAGCCCATACATGTCTTCAAATTTGTGTAATTGGTTCCATCAAATATGGGTAACCTTTTTGTGGACTGGCCTTCACCATTGTTGGCGTATATAGGTCTTGTGTTTGCCATGAATATTCTAGAGGGTATAAACTAAGAACAGTTTAATAAAAATATGCTCTGATACCAATTGTAGGATCGTGTAACACCTCTAGAGGAGGGTGAATAGAGTAAGTGCGTGTGCATCAAAAAATAATCACCAATTAAAAATTCTAAGTTTAAGCACTACTTATAAACTGCAGCAATAAATATAATCAGAGTATAAGTAAAGTTCAGCAAGCAAACTCAAATACGGAGAATTTTATCCTAGTTTTCCTCGTGGAGGACTAGTCCAGGCCCGAGAACTCTTGCTCGGTGTTAATCCACTATTTGTAAAATATGGTACACACGTGCCTTTAATTCGAAGAGCACGCAAACTTCTAACAACACGATCTTTTGATTTCAGATAGGAATAGAAAACAGCTTTTTAACCAAGCTTGTACAACTCGACTCAACTTTTAATCGGAACTGCACTTGGGCACATAGAATGAAATGGAGTTGTCTCAGGAATGAGAAGATTAGAGCTCTTTTGAGTAATATAGAAGAATAATGTTTAAGTGAATGAGTTGTGTTGAAGTGTGGAAATTGTTCTCTATTTATAGTATTTTTCTAAGCCGAGTTCGGATGCTTTAACGTTCATAAATTCGAACGTTAGAGTCTGGTCATCCGGAAGATGAGGCTGAGTAGGAAATCAATTTAGGGTAACCGAGTTCGGTCCGAGTTCGGTCCGAGTTCGGGCAGAACTCATACCGAGTTCGGTTAGAACTCGCCCCGAGTTCAGTTAGAACTCGCCCCAAGTTCGCTTGTCATATTTCGGATTGTTTTAAATTGGATTGTTGAGTGGGTTTGGGTTTAGGCTCGAATCCAAATGAATTACTGGTCTGGGTTTGCTTATGTATGAGAGGACTTTGGAAATAGGTTCAATCTAAATGACAAAATTTTGTTTCGACTCACATAAGTCCTTAGACTCAAAAAGTAAAAATTACATAATAAAGTATAAAGAGTAACACAAACATAATCATCTTGTAGCAGCTTGTGATGAAGTATTGCGACGTCTTTCTGATCAAATTCATCTAAGTTGCAATGTATTGATTCGTAGTTTGGATCGATTATTAAAATCGGTTTGACCATGACCAGATGGGCCAACACATGCTATTCCCCAATAATTGTGCTTTGCAACTAAGCTTTGGTCACTAACCATAAATATTCAATTCTGATATTTATTACCCAAAAATTTTGGGTGATGTCATATCCTATTATGTGACATCTAACATGGCCACTGACATGACAAATTTTAATCCAAAAAATTAATTATCTATTTTTTAATATTAATTCTAAATTTAAATTTAATGTAAAAATTTGTAATGTCAGATGCCGTGTCACGACCCGCACCCAAAAATTAGGCATGAGCCGTGGGTACGTCCAGCCTACGCCGCAGCATCGGCAGTAGAACGCTGTCTAGGTCTCAAACATAACTCATCCTGTCAATGGTCTCAACTCCATAAGGAGGACAATGATAATACATGAATCCATAGTTTATAATATACTCAATCACAAGGCTATTTGAAAGTAAATGGCACGATGAGAAATAAGGATAAAGAGTTCTGACATAAGTCAACACAAAATAAATACATCACAAGTCTAGAGTCTAGATGTCCTCAAAAGTCACAACAATAATACAACCCAGATCTTAGTTCTAGAACAATAATACATAAATAGGACAGTCTAAGTGCCTGTAGGTAGAATCTCCTCTAAGATGGGTAACTCCTCTGGAATTTCTGGTATGAAATCTTCCTCTGCTCCCGGGCCGTAGTGGGTAGGGCAGAAATCCTCTAAGTCCTCTAAAAATATTATCCAGTCAGGATTGGAGCGAAGCACAAACACTAAACAACAGTTTCATTTATGTTGACAAAAACTATAAAACAATGTAAGGAATACAAGATGAAATGAATACTGGAAATATAGAGTATTAGAAGATATGAGATAAGCAATAGAACATCTAGCAATGAATAAATATATAAGTGAATGCTAGAATAAGTAAATCTGAAATAAGAGTAAACATCTGGCTAAGTGTTTGAAATATCAGTTTATTATGTGATCGGCTTGGGACAAGATCAGGCTTGATATATATGATTGGCTATGATACATGTGAGGTCAGGCTAACCATCTGGTTAGCTATGATGCGAGCAATAGTCAGGCTAATCATATATATCAGGCTATGAGGCATGTAAATGGTCAGGCTATACCCGACGTGATGTGGGATGAGCTATGATGCATGTAAGGTGGGGTATGATCACATAATCTGCTAATATTTCCCCATCCCCCAGCTAGTACGATGGATTCCAATCACGACTCCTCATGACAGGTATCTAAGGTGCTAACCCGTGTATCCACAGTGTCAGAGTCAAGTATAGTATATAACTGGAATTATAGAATTAATCAACAAAATAAAAACTGTCAGAGAATGTACTCGCCTGTGGTCCCGAGGAAGGTGCGAGGATCGATGTCCAAGATGAAATCACAATCACCTAAAATATCAAATATCCATATCAAAAAGTGTTTTGAAAAGGCTTACATGCATACCTAATTCTATGCTAGGGACAGGGTCATTTCTAGGTCTTTGGTGAGCTATCTATGCCATACTTAACTATACTAGTCATTGCCAACTATATTAACTACTGCTAATATATATATATATATATATATATATATATATATATATATATATATATATATATATATATATATATATATATATATATATATATAATTACTTGTAGAGATTTCCATACTAACTAACATTTGTATACACTGCATCATATTATACATACCCATATAATGTATACATATGATACTACTCCTAGCTAATAGTCTAACTTAGGGTATATAAGTATCTACTATTTAGGGAACAAGTAACTTCTTACCTTGGTATCTCAAAACCTATACTCAAACCCAAACCAATACTCAAACTCAACTCACCTTCAATACTCTGATACACTAGCATTAACACTGATACCTAAAGAGTATCAGAGCTCAAAAGTATAGCCACAGTTCAGTATTAAGCTGCAACCTGTTCACTGTGTCCCTTAGGAAGTAATACACAAGATTGCCAGGTTAGGGCAAGGTTACAAGAGGGTCAGAACAAGCATGCCACAGCTTGCAGGAAACCAACTGAGCCAAAAACTAAAGGCAGCAACATATACCTTAATCACTACACCTAGATACAACTGAAATGCAGAACTGCACTCTAACTGATACATAACTCCCTCTCTTTCATAGTTTGAATATAATTGACTTTGTGAAACCCTTTTCAAGTAGCCAAGGTATAGTTTGACTGAACTGACACTCTCTACACTTCTCCCACCCTGAGGCACAGGTCACAAAGAAATACACCTAATCTCTTAACAAATGCATTCATCCTAGATACTGATTTAAAGAACCTTACACAGTGTCACAGTCTGAAGTTGTTCAGACTTCATATATGGCTTAAACCTTGAGACAAGCTTAAGACTACAGGCAGGATCAACCAGGCAGTGAGAACTGGTTCAATCTTACACAGACAAGGCCAACTAGCTACTGATACATGCATGTCTCAACCTCTGAGACATCATATGGCTATTTGCAGAATCCACAGGTAAGTCTGAATCTGTTCACTGATACTCATGCATAGCCAAATCCCTATTTACTGATGCACTAACCCATCACTACTATCATCCCTCCATATATACGTTCTCTTGTCCAGACACTCATATTCCTAGTGAACAAGTGATCACCATACTACCACTGACACTAACACAGTGATACACGATACATTCATACTGGAAAATTCTAATACTGGCTTACTGAAACTCAGCAACCATAATGGAGATCCAATACTAAATCCCCTAATCCATACTGATGCACTCATATAACACACACAGGCATCTAGAGCTTACTGAATTGTTTTCATAGTTTTACAGTCTGAAATCGTTCAGACTGTACACTCAACAGCTGATACTCTACACTCTAATACCAACTTACTGATACATATGCACACTACTAATCCTACTGATATATTAAAGAACTCACAGCTAGATTCTCGACACACACCCTCATCTCAACTACTGACTTGAGCAGTTAACTCCAGTATAGTGCACTAGGTGCACTGCAACAATCTCCAGGTTCCTAATCCAACCCTAGCTGCTATCCAACTGCACACAACACTCTATCTCACTAAACACACTGATACAGTATCAGCTCACTAATACACAAACACAGGCACACACATGCCTAACTGCTACTGCACTGTAATCCATCACTCACACACACATATATTACTGAGACACAGAACTTCACACATCTACACAATACTACCCAACACAGGAACCCTAATTTACTGACCCCTCACAAGCACACAACTGCAACACTCACACAAGTGAACTGGAGTTCACTGATACACACACAAATCGGTTCAGTAGGATACCCTATTCAAAAACCCCAATTCATATATACTGAACCATAGTGTCCCCATCAGTGTACTGAACCCAGCATAGTAATCCTACCTGCACACACACTGAACCACATCAAAACTCAGTGCACAATGCACAAGAACCCGACTCTACACAGAATTCTCAAAACCTGACTGTGCACAGTGAATCCCCCAATATACACATACACACAGCACATATACGTAGGTATAACTACACATACATATATATATATCAAGGTTCAAACAAAACTAGGTTAAAATTTGGTATCCCCTCCCAGGAGCATTTCAGCAACCACATGTTGTGCAGAAAAATGGATTTCACATCGAGAACTCCAAAATACCCAAATCTGAACCCTAAATCGAGATCAACCTATACGTATGTGGTGTACTCAGGTGTAAATACATATCCCCCCCTGATTGGGGCTCAAGAATTTAGGGAAAACCCTCGTTTGAACACCAAACCCTAGAATCAACTAGGTCTTCATAGAAAAACCCCAAGAACGGAATCTAAAACAATTTGGTGGGCTCCTAATGGTCAAACAACAATTAAAACAGAATTTAAAAGGGGTTAAATCGAATTCTCACCTATTGGGAGATGGTTTCCCAATGTAGGTTCTCTTTCTTCAAGCCTTCTTGGTCCAAGCTCCTAGATTTCTCTTGATGGAGGAGGAAATGGATTTCTAGGGTTTATAATTTTTGAAATTTATGGGAAAGGAAGAGTTTTTCTAATGGAAGCTAGGTTTAGGGCTTTCTTCATGAATGAAGAAGCTTGAGGGAGGCTTCCCCTCATTATATAGGACTAGGGTTAGGGTTTCTAATGCCAAGGTTTAATTAGCCCTCCATGATTAGTCATGAAGAACTTAATTTAATTAGAGTTTAGTCATTCACCTAGGGTTTAAATCTAAAACTAAAAATGTCAATTAGGGTTTGGCCACAAGGGTTAAACCTAATGGGTTTTTAGGTTAACCTAAAACCTATGCATTAAGAACACCTTATAATTTATTTAATAAAACTCATCACACATATTTATTAGAGAATAAATTAAACAGAGAAATTATAATAATGTCCTAATCTGGAAATGTGGTAGTGACATGCCACATAATGGAAGATGGAATCACCCAAATCTTTTGGGTGACAAATATTATATTTGATAAATATTTGGTAGAAAAGATAACTATTAACAATCTCTAAGGGAAGCGAGATCACTATTAAAAACTATGATACAAGTCTAAAACAAGATTTCTACAACTTCTTAAGCGACAATACAAGAAAATGATACACAAGAAAGTCTGAGTAGATTAGACCCAAGAAGGCTCGAGAAGCTAATCTTCTCTCCTTTTAACCAATTTATGGTCATAAAATTAAGTATAGAGCAATTTTTTTCTAATTTGCATCAAAGATGCCGAATTTGAATAATTTGCATATAGGGGAGATGACACGCCACTGGAGATGGCGTATCCTAGGAGAGAGGGTGCGGTGCCATCTCCACTGACACCTTATAGTAAAAAATATGTAGGGTTCCATTAGAGTTGGCGCACGAGAAGAGAGTGGTTAGGGCGCCAACTCCACTGACGCCCGCTATATTTTTTTAATAAATAAATTTTTTTATTACTGTTATTAGTATATTTTAGATGTTGTTATCCAATATATCAAATGCAACATGCCAACTCTTTAATAATCCACGCGTGCTACAATCATCTATAACTCTATTCGCAAACCAAAACTTCTCAAATCTATAAGCTATGTTGCTTACACGAGGTGCTCCCCACAAACGTCTGTAAGTAATGTCACCTAATATTGCATCGTTTAAACCAAATATTAGCAAACCACAACGACAAACTTAATAAAATTTAAACTTACAATCATTTGGATATTCTGTAAACACCCAATTATTTTATTTTATTTTAATTTTATCTTTTTAATATTTAAAATTTTGGAAATTCTACGTAGCTAATTAGAAATATATAATTTATTGATAACTTGTATAAAGATTATTTAATTTTAGTAATTAAAATAAGTCAGAAAACTAATTTTTGAATGTAAAAGTATTTTTAAAGGATTATAAAATTTCTCTACAATTTATTTCATGTGAAAACCTATTTTTGTATAAATATAAATCTATATATATATATATATATATATATATATATATATATATATAGGAGAATAAAAGAAAAAAATAAAATAATAAATAAAACCAAACCCGAAACCCAAACCCAAACCCAAAACTAAATCCTAAATGCTATCATAACCCCCGCGACCCCTCTGTTCAATATCCCGTAACCCCCTTCCCTCCATCTATAAACGCCACCATCACCATCAAACCACCACTTCCATAACCTCCAACCCCTTGTGTCACTACGAGCGCCAGCCACTGCCCGTGCGTCTACCTCTCGTGCGCCTGAGCTCGCCCACCCGCAAAACATCGCTAGTAGCCGCAACAATAGCAGCAGTAGTCGTGTCAACATCATGAGAAAGCCACCTCATTGACCCTTGTGTCCCCCATATGAGCTCCTGAAGCACCGTTGTCCTCCACGACGCCCACCGCGGACGATTTCTGCCTTCGGTAGTCGATCCCGTCGTGACACGCGTGAAGTCAGAATTTTGCGTTAGTTGTAGCAACTTTACACGTAGTTTTTGAGCAATCCAACCATTGGATCGACGATCAAAAACATCCAACGCTATCTCGGTATATAGATCTTCATCCATCTCCATTTTTAGTTGTTAATTTAATTGATTTATAGATCAAAATAGGCCTCCAAGTTGTGCATTTAAATTAAAATTATTCTTAAAGTTTTGTGGTGTAAACTTCATGGATTTGTTCCTCCCTCGTCGTATCTCCATTTCAGGAACCGTTTTTTCTGACTCACAGCAGGTATAACCACCTTCATGCTTGAATTAGTAGTTGAGAGTAATTTATAGATTTTATTGACCAAACATTTGTTCCAAAAACCTAAAAAAAGATCATATTTTCTAAATTTAGATTTTTTTGATACGGGGTGAGTCCCGCCAAACAAGGCCACGTCGTCGCATGCGGATTACGTCGAATAGTGCATAATGTAAACGCGAACGTATGGGCATTCGCAAAACTTGATTTGGACGTGTGTGCAAGTCGGGATTAACGCGTATCCGTAAAAAAAAATACTGTATCGGTCTATTCCGACACATTATCATAACTTCGTGTGTGCTTATCGTTTCAAAATAAAACTTGTGCTATTGGATTTGCAACGTTACGCTTGTCCTGTGATCCAAGTTTGGTTCAATTCTGAGAACGTTGACGAATTACTGTTTTGCGGGCCCTATGGTTCTACTTGATGGGTGATTTCGTAACCGTCTCACCGGATCCAATTTTGGATACTCCATTGAGTTTGTTCCATCGATCTGGACTTATGGACACTAAGTTTGTTAAATTTGGAGAACTTTATCTCTGGCAGATTTTACGGTCCAAAGAGGGCCACAAATGGACACCTCTTTGACCCAAAACTGTCATTTTCGTCCTTGTGTCCAAATTAGACTTATGGGTAGTCTCTGGCTATTTCTTATGTTTTAGAAATGTTTGTGATGTCTGTTGCAATATTCAGAGACGTTCGTGTAGTTTTTACCTTTTTGGGAGCAGTCGACGCATTGAGCTCGCTACTTGGACCTCGATATATCCAGAATCCAGGCAATTGTACCTTGCCTTGTTCACAGTAGATTGTGCTCTAGTTATGTTATATTTGCTATTTCTTTTATTGCTTATAATTGTTATGACCTAGGACCGCCAGATACTTAGCTTCCAGATTATATTCGGGTGCCGACTTTCGTACGTGGAGTTCGGATATCGTTAGTTGCATTGCCAGTACTTACCTACTCGTGCTACCCTTGTATGATTTACCCTAGGACACTGTACTTGACTTTCATGCACAGGATCCAGTCTTGAGATATTCAAAGATCCCAACTTTATTTTAGGACAAGACTGGAGACTTGTACTAGTGCTATTATTTATACCTTGACTTGATAGATAGAGGTTGTCTTGCATTTTGTGACATGAGACTAGATACATAGGGTTGGAGAGAACTTACCGTACCGTTGGGCTACCAAAACTCTACAAGTATTATAGTACTGCAGGTACCTTGACGGGGCTTGTACGTACATACTACAATTACTACTACTATCACTAGTACCCTAGTATATATATGAAATCCTGTAAACCCCCTAAATTTTCAAATTATTAAATCTTGGATTTTTCCCAATTTTCTGGAATTTTCTGGGAATTTTCTGTAATTAAAATCAAGATTTTCAATTAATAAATAATTTTTAATTAGCAATAAATAATATTAAAATATCATGAAAATAATATTTTTGGGTGTAAAATAAAAAATTGGACTTAGGGTAATTTTCCTGGATTTTTTCTGGGCCTCAGACCTATTTTTAAATGCCTAAAAACTATTTCTATTAATTAATTAATTAATTAATTATTTAATTATTTATTTATTATTTATTTTTATTATTTATTTTCTTTTCTTTTTTTCCTTGGGCCGGCCCGGCCCAATGGACCGGCCCAGCAGCCCAACCCAGCCCGCTTCTTTCCGGGTCGGGTCGGGTCTGCCCGGACCCGACCCGCGTGCCGCCCGACCCGGGCGACCGGTTCCCCCTCTCTCCCTCGCCTCCGCGTCGCGCGCCGCCTCCGCCGCGCCCTCCCCGCACCGGCCGACCACCTCACCCCCCCTCGGCCCGCTTTCCGCGGCCACGACACCACCCGACACCGCCCTATATAAACCCTCCCCTCTCTTCCTCCTCCGCCTCACACCCTAACTCCGGCCATCCCTCCCGCCGGCGAACCTCCACCACTCCCTCCAGCCGCCTAGCCCCCCTCGGCTCCGTCCCCGACTTCCCATACCCCGGCCGCCTGTCTTCCTCCTCCGCCTCGCCTCCTCGAACGCTGCCTCCGGCCACGACGAGCAGCAGCGGCACCAACTCCAGCCGCTCCGGCCGCCTCCGGCCTCTGCGCCGCCTCCGCCCAGCTCGCCGGCGCCGCCCAGCCCTCCGGTCGGCCTCCCTCACTGCATCGATGCCTCAGCCGCCGTAGCCGGCCGAATTTCCCCCCTGAACCCTAACCCTAACCCTAGCCCTAATTTGGGACTTCGTGTCGACACGACACGGACACGTCTCGACCCTGATTTTCGGGTCCCCTTCAGGTACGTGTAACTTTCGCCTCGTAGCTCCTTTTTCAATTCCGCAAATTGCGTTGTGAAGCCTGTATGACCCTCTCGGTGTCCGGACAAACTGTTTGGGGCATCGCGTCCTGTGGTGATCACACCGCGATCCAAAAACAGGAAAAAACCAGACCCTGTTTCACCCCGGAACTGAGTGCGCCCCGCCAAACGGGACGACTTGGTCGCGTGTGGTCTTCACAGATACGTACGCATCGTCGATACGGACGTGTGAGTTTTCGTGGAAGCTGATTCGGGTGTGCGTGCACACCGGAATCAACGCGTATCCGCGGACATCGCCCCGTATCCGCCTTTTCGGCAATTTACCCTAACTTCGTGCACACATGTCGGATCGAGACGAAACTTGCGCCATCGGACTCGTAGCAATACGCTGGTCCTGTGGGTCAAGTTTGGTTCGATTCTGAGAACGTTGACGAAATCGCGTGTCGTGGGCCCCACAGGCCCCGCTCGACGGGCAATTTTGTGTTCGGCTCATCGGAATCCAAATCTGGAAGTTCCGTTGGGTTCGTATCAGCGTTCCTGACCTGTTGACACTAAGTTTGGTGAATTTGGAGACCTTTGACCCGGACGCATTTTTCGGTGCAAAGCGGGCCCACCGGCGGACCCTGTTTTGACCCGAAACTGCCGTTTTTGCCCTTGTCTCCAAATTGGACCCAAGGACAGACATTTCTAGCTATTTGACATCTTCTGAGCATGATGGTAATGTCTATTTCAGCTTTTGGACTCATCTCTGGACTTTTCCCCCAAGAACCTAACTAATCAGATCCAAACAACAGGCAAGTACCTGCACCTCAAGTTAATCTTTATATATTGTGATAATTAATTTCCTGTCTTACATGTACCCTTGATAATTATACATCGTGTTAGAAATATTGAATTTCATGTCTTGAATATTGGTAGTTCCTGTCTTGTTTTTCATGTCGGGTGGGAGAATACTATGAGGCATGTAGTTTACCCTTTCCCCTGTCGTGACTGCTAGCTTTTGGTATGCGACTGTACCATCAGCCTGATACTCGATTATTCCTGACTGCTAGCCGCCTATGGCGTGCCTGATTAGCCTTATAAACCCCTACATGCCAACTATGTATTCTAAAAACAAACACAAGTACACACATATAGTTTCTGGTTATTTCTTGCTGGCTATTGTAGTTTCATTTCCTGTTTCATTTATTTCTGTTTCTCATATTCCTGTTTACAGTTAACTCTGAGATAATAATGTTCTGTTAATGCTGTTTCTCAACATGATAGCCAATATTTAATTATCATAAAATATTTAGTTTAACCTTGTTGTGCACTGTGTACTTTGCTCCTTTCCTGACTGGATCTGTTGATTTAGGCGATGATGAGGACCTTGCCCCTACTTATTATGGTCCCTATGAGGGGACTGATGATACCTATGAGGAGCCAGAACCCACCCAGGAGACCCCTGCTGCTGAGTAGCTAGTAGTAGCCATCTTTCATTTCTATTTCTTATCTTATTTATCGGGTTTGTCCCCGATTTGAATATTAAATTTCTGTACTTAAACATTTGAATCTGTTGTCACATTTATTTTCAGTTGCAATCATAAGTTTCATTTCTCCTTATTATCTTGCCTATGTTGTTGTGAATGAGCTAGTTAGTAATTATGGATTGACCTAGACAGCGTACTACCGCCGACTCTGCGGCGTAGGCTGGACGTACCCACGCACTCGTGCCCGAACTTCCGGGTGCGGGTCGTGACACATTTTTATGGTGGCCCATGCAGGTCCTATCCTAAAATAGGGTAATACCCTAGGACAGGGTATGGAATAAAATTGAGGATTCTAGGAAAAGCTCATTCACAGTATAGCGTCCTTATTTTAATTCTTGATATCAGTGCTGCTCAATTATTCCTATCGCCTTTGATTTTCGAGTATTCTATTCTGATCTTCCTATCCCTTAATCTTTCAGAATGGTCCAGACCAGGAACACAGTAGGAGGCACATCAGAACCAGCTGAGCAGAATGTGCCCGAGACTCTTGCACTCCCGCCGCCTCCATCTGTTCCGGCAGTTACCCTAGACGGGGCACAGCTACTAGGAGTGTTCCAGGGATTGGTGGAATCCCAGAAAGAACAAATGGCACTTCTGCGGACCAGCCTCTCAGAAGCTCTTAGGTCCCAGGAGTCGTCACTCAAGAGGCCAGGGAGTGCCAAAGACTTCAAGAATCTAAGACCCCTGGAATTTTACGGAACTGAGGGCATTCTCTATGCCGATGAATGGATAGAGAATGTCGAGAGACTCCTGAAGACTGCCCGGGTCCCTGATGACCTCAAAGTGGAGTCCGTAAGCCTGCAACTGTTCGACATTGCTCGAACCTGGTTCAGAGATGAACCCCAACTATCTGCTCCTGACATCACCTGGGAGGACTTCAAGAGGCTATTCAAGGAGAAATTCTACCCCGAAGTGGCTCGGGAAGCTCTCAAAAGCCAATTCGAGAGACTGGAACAAGGTAACCTGTCTGTTGATGAATATACTGCTGAGTTTAGCAGGTTAAGCCATTTTGCGGAGTACATGGTTCGTACCCCGGAGGACAGGGCCCGTAGATTCAAGAAGGGTCTGTCTCCGGATATTCGCCTTGCTGTCACCACCAGCCGAGCTCGTACCTATGAAGAAATCCTGAGCGTGGCACAAGGCGTAGAGAGAGATATGGGGCACAAACTGAAGCGAGAAAGAGATACCGGAAATGCAGGACCCAACAAACGTCCTTTTCAACAACAGCACCAGCAACAACAGCAGAGGGCCCCGCAGCAGACTCAGCGTCCTCTCCCTCGAGCTCCAGCACCCCAACCCCAGGCTCAAAGACAGAACCAACAAGCTGCCCCTTGTGGCTATTGCCAAAAACCAGGTCATACTTGGCAAGTCTGCAGGAAGAGGCTAGGTGCCTGCCTCTACTGCGGCTCAGCAGCGCATCAAATGAGGGACTGTCCAGCTGCTCAAGAACGCCCAGCTGCACCAAAGGCTCCAGCCCAGACCAGGGCCCCAGCAGTACAACAAAGGGGACCCCCGCTTCCGACACAACAACAACGCTTTGCTCAGCACCAGCAACAACAGAGGGGTGCACCGCAGCAAGGCCGTGCTTATGCAATGACTCTGGAAGAAGCTGAGGCCACAGCAGACGTGATCACAGGTTCTGTGCTTATAAATTCAATACCAGCTATTACTTTATTTGACTCTGGAGCTTCTCATTCATTCATGTCAGTAGATTTCCTTATGAAGCATAGCTTAAGCACTAAATCCCTTAGGAATTATTATAAGATCATTACCGGTGGAGGAATCATCCCGGTTAGTGATGCCTGTAACAATTGTCCTATTACATTATGTGGAAGAGAACTGTATGCTAGACTACTTATAATGTCAGTGCCCAGTTTTGACATTATACTGGGTATGGATTGGTTAAGTCAACATCATGCCACAATAGACTGCCACAGAGGTAGTGTAATCTTCAGGCCACCTGACAAGCCAGAATTTGAATTTGCTAGAGGTTCTAGAGAAATGGGTAATAACAAAATTTGTGGAGCCCTAGTAACATAAGAAGTGCCACTACCTATTATCTCTGAATACCTTGATGTCTTCCCTGAGGATCTTCCAGGCCTACCCCCAGACCGAGAAGTTGAATTCTCCATTGACTTAGTGCCAGGAGCAGCACCAGTATCTCAGAATCCCTACAGAATCAACAAGAAGGAGATAATAGAACTAAATGAGCAAATCAAAGAACTAGAAGACAAATGCTTCATTAGGTCTAGTGTCTCACCCTGGGGAGCCCCAGTATTATTTGTGCCCAAGAAGGACGGAACATCCCGAATGTGTATTGACTATAGGGCCTTGAATGCCTTAACAATTAAGAATAAGTATCCCCTGCCCAGGATAGATGACTTATTTGATCAGTTGAGTGGAGCTCGGGTCTTTTCCAAGATTGATTTAAGGTCTGGTTACCACCAAGTAAGGGTGAGAAAGGAAGACATCCCTAAAACTGCTTTCAATACCCGGAACGGACACTACGAATTCTTAGTAATGCCGTTCGGGTTGACGAATGCTCCAGCAGTTTTTATGAACCTAATGAACAGAGTTTTCCAGCCATACCTAGACAAATTTGTAGTGGTCTTCATTGATGATATTTTGATCTACTCCAAGACCCCCGAAGAACATGAAGAACATTTGAGGTTAGCATTGGAGACTTTGAGGAAGGAAAAACTTTATGGAAAATTGTCTAAATGTGCTTTCTTCCTAGACAAAGTAGAATTCTTGGGACATGTTGTGACTGGAGATGGAATAGCAGTAGATCCTAAGAAGATAGCTGCAGTAGAATCCTGGCCCACTCCAGACTCTGTAGCTGAGATTAGAGTTTCCTGGGACTAGCTGGCTACTATCGGAAGTTTGTGAAGGACTTTGCTAGAATTGCGGAGCCCATGACAAAATTAACAAGAAAAGATGAAGAGTTCACCTGGACTAATGAATGTCAGCGTGCTTTTTAGGAGTTGAAGAAAAGACTGACTTTTGCCCCTATTCTGACCTTACCTTCCGGAACCGGAGGTTTCGCTATTTATAGTGATGCTTCTGGAAAAGGTCTAGGTTGTGTACTGGAGCAGAACAAGAAGGTAATAGCCTATGCCTCTAGACAGCTTCGACCCCATGAAAAGAATTATCCAACTCATGATTTAGAATTGGCAGCTGTCATTTTTGCTCTTAAACTTTGGAAGCATTATCTTTATGGAGAAAGGATGGAAATATTTACAGACCATAAAAGTCTAAAATATATCTTCACTCAGAAAGAGCTAAACATGAGGCAAAGAAGGTGGCTGGAACTAATGAAAGACTTTGATATCACTCTTCAATATCACCCTGGGAAGGCAAATGTAGTTGCTGATGCTCTAAGCAGGTATCCTATGGCGATGTACTTGACTATGGACAGACATCTGCTGGAGGACTTGGAAAGTTTAGGTATTGAAGTAATTATCCCAGGAAAAGAAGGCCAAATGATGAACTTGCAGATTCAGTCTACCCTAATGGACAAGATCAAGGAGACTCAGTTTCAGGACGAAGGCCTGCGAAGCCTTCGAGGTCAAGTGCAAGCTGGACTAGTAGAAGAATTCAGAATTCATGAAGATGGATCACTGAGGCATGGCGATAGATTATGTGTACCTCAAGGAGACATAAGAGAAGAAATCATGCAAGAGGCGCACAGGTCGCAATACTCTATACACCCAGGAGCCAACAAGATGTACAAGGACCTGAGAACGCATGTTTGGTGGCATGGCATGAAAAGAGAAGTAGCCAGGTTCGTATCTCGTTGTTTAGTGTGCCAGCAAGTCAAGGCAGAGAGACAAAGACCTGGAGGATTGCTTCAGCCCCTACCCATTCCGGAGTGGAAGTGGGAACATATCACAATGGATTTTGTTTCCGGACTTCCAAGGACACCTAGTGGAAAGGATGCAATCTGGGTGATAGTAGATAGACTGACCAAGTCTGCACATTTTCTACCTTTCAAAGTAGGGTTATCTACAGAGAAGCTGGCCGATTTATATATCAGACATATTGTTAGGCTGCATGGAGTTCCAGTAAGTATTGTCTCCGACCGAGATTCAAGGTTCACCTCTCACTTCTGGAAGAGCTTACAAGCCAGCTTGGGGACGCAACTCAAATTCAGCACAGCTTATCATCCCCAAACTGATAGACAATCGGAACATACAATCCAGACACTTGAAGATATGCTCCGTACATGTGTCCTGGATTTTGGAGGATCCTGGGAAGACTATCTACATCTGGTGGAGTTCTCTTATAATAACAGTTACCAAGCTAGCATCGAGATGACTCCATTTGAAGCTCTGTACGGACGAAGATGTCGTACCCCACTATCATGGGACGACGTTGGAGAAAGAGCCCTGCTGGGACCAGATATGGTGATCGATTCGGCTGAGAAGGTAAAGCAAATAAGGGACAGACTTCGAGTGGCTCAAGACAGGCAACGACATTGGGCAAATAGCCACCGAAGGCCCTTAGAATTTGAGGTAATTAAATTTATAAAGTTCAAGTCAATTTAAATATTTTTCTTATGGAACTATGACTTGATTGTGACTTTATTAAAGGTCGGAGAGCTGGTATTCTTAAAGATTTCCCCGACACGTGGTACCATTAGGTTCGGAAGGAGTGGAAAACTCAGCCCAAGATTTATTGGACCTTTTGGCATTCAGGAGAAAATCGGAGAAGTGGCATACCGACTAGTGTTGCCACCCTCTCTGGATGGAGTACATAACGTCTTCCACGTGTCGCAGCTGAGTAAGTACGTGTCAGACCCCAGCCACATTTTGGATCACTCAGAGCTCGAAGTAGGCCCAAGTCTGACTTACCAAGAGCAACCCGTGGAGATTCTGGATCGCTCGGAGAAAGTCCTACGAAACCAGGTTATCTCCCTGGTTCGCGTAGCTTGGAAGCACCATTCTCCCGGCGAATCCACCTGGGAGCGAGAAGACGAGATTAGAGAGCGATACCCCTATCTTTTTGAAACCTGAGGTGTATTTTATTTCTCGGCCTTTCTTTTCGTGCCTTGTTATTCTTAAATTTCGAGGACAAAATTTTTGTAAGTTGGGTAGGTTGTAAACCCCCTAAATTTTCAAATTATTAAATCTTGAATTTTTCCCAATTTTCTGGAATTTTCTGGGAATTTTCTGTAATTAAAATCAAGATTTTCAATTAATAAATAATTTTTAGTTAGCAATAAATAATATTAAAATATCATGAAAATAATATTTTTGGGTGTAAAATGAAAAATTGGACTTAGGGTAATTTTCTTGGATTTTTTCTGGGCCTCAGACCTATTTTTAAATGCCTAAAAACTATTTCTATTAATTAATTAATTAATTATTTATTTATTTATTTATTTATTATTTATTTTTATTATTTATTTTTTTTTCTTTTTTTCCTTGGGCCGGCCCGGCCCAATGGACCGGCCCAGCAGCCCAACCCTGCCCGCTTCTTTCCGGGTCGGGTCGGGTCTGCCCGGACCCGACCCGCGTGCCGCCCGACCCGGGCGACCGGTTCCCCTTCTCTCCCTCGCCTCCGCGTCGCGCGCTGCCTCCGCCGCGCCCTCCCCGCACCGGCCGGCCACCTCACCCCCCCTCGGCCCGCTTTTCGCGGCCACGACACCACCCGACACCGCCCTATATAAACCCTCCCCTCTCTTCCTCCTCCGCCTCACACCCTAACTCCGGCCATCCCTCCCGCCGGCGAACCTCCACCACTCCCTCCAGCCGCCTAGCCCCCCTCGGCTCCGTCCCCGACTTCCCAGACCCCGGCCGCCTATCTTCCTCCTCTGCCTCGCCTCCTCGAACGCTGCCTCCGGCCACGACGAGCAGCAGCGGCACCAACTCCAGCCGCTCCGGCCGCCTCCGGCCTCTGCGCCGCCTCCGCCCAGCTCGCCGGCGCCGCCCAGCCCTCCGGTCGGCCTCCCCCACCGCATCGACGCCTCAGCCGCCGTAGCCGGCCGAATTTCCCCCCTGAACCCTAACCCTAACCCTAGCCCTAATTTGGGACTTCGTGTCGACACGACACGGACACGTCTCGACCCTAATTTTTGGGTCCCCTTCAGGTACGTGTAACTTTCGCCTCGTAGCTCCTTTTTCAATTCCGCAAATTGCGTTGTGAAGCCTGTATGACCCTCTCGGTGTCCGGACAAACTGTTCGGGGCATCGCGTCCTGTGGTGATCACACCGCGATCCAAAAACAGGAAAAAACCAGACCCTGTTTCACCCCGGAACTGAGTGCGCCCCGCCAAACGGGACGACTTGGTCGCGTGCGGTCTTCACAGATACGTACGCATCGTCGATACGGATGTGTGAGTTTTCGTGGAAGCTGATTCGGGTGTGCGTGCACACCGGAATCAACGCGTATCTGCAGACATCGCCCCGTATCTGCCTTTTCGGCAATTCACCCTAACTTCGTGCACACACGTCGGATCGAGACGAAACTTGTGCCATCAGACTCATAGCAATACGCTGGTCCTGTGGGTCAAGTTTGGTTCGATTCTGAGAACGTTGACGAAATCGCGTGTCGTGGGCCCCACAAGCCCCGCTCGACGGGCGATTTTGTGTTCGGCTCATCGGAATCCAAATCTGGAAGTTCCGTTGGGTTCGTATCAGCGTTCCTGACCTGTTGACACTAAGTTTGGTGAATTTGGAGACCTTTGACCCGGACGCGTTTTTCGGTGCAAAGCGGGCCCACCGGCGGACCCCGTTTTGACCCGAAACTGCCGTTTTTGCCCTTGTCTCCAAATTGGACCCAAGGACAGGCGTTTCTAGCTATTTGACATCTTCTGAGCATGATGGTAATGTCTATTTCAGCTTTTGGACTCATCTCTGGACTTTTCTCCCAAGAACCTAACTAATCAGATCCAAACAACAGGCAAGTACCTGCACCTCAAGTTAATCTTTATATATTGTGATAATTAATTTCCTGTCTTACATGTACCCTTGATAATTACATATCGTGTTAGAAATGTTGAATTTCATGTCTTGAATATTGGTAGTTCCTGTCTTGTTTTTCATGTCGGGTGGGAGAATACTAGGAGGCATGTAGTTTACCCTTTCCCCTGTCGTGACTGCTAGCTTTTGGTACGCGACTGTACCATCAGCCTGATACTCGATTATTCCTGACTGCTAGCCGCCTATGGCGTGCCTGATTAGCCTTATAAACCCCTACATGCCAACTATGTATTCTAAAAACAAACACAAGTACACACATATAGTTTCTGGTTATTTCTTGCTGGCTATTGTAGTTTCATTTCCTGTTTCATTTATTTCTATTTCTCATATTCCTGTTTACAGTTAACTCTGAGATAATAATGTTCTGTTAATGCTGTTTCTCAACATGATAGCCAATATTTAATTGTCATAAAATATTTAGTTTAACCTTGTTGTGCACTGTGTACTTTGCTCCTTTCCTGACTGGATCTGTTGATTTAGGCGATGATGAGGACCTTGCCCCTACTTATTATGGTCCCTATGAGGGGACTGATGATACCTATGAGGAGCCAGAACCCACCTAGGAGACCCCTGCTGCTGAGTAGCTAGTAGTAGCCATCTTTCATTTCTATTTCTTATCTTATTTATCGGGTTTGTCCCCGATTTGAATATTGAATTTCTGTACTTAAACATTTGAATCTGTTATCACATTTATTTTCAGTTGCAATCATAAGTTTCATTTCTCCTTATTATCTTGCCTATGTTGTTGTGAATGAGCTAGTTAGTAATTATGGATTGACCTAGACAGCGTACTACCGCCGACTCTGCGGCGTAGGCTGGACGTACCCACGCACTCGTGCCCGAACTTCCGGGTGCGGGTCGTGACAAATCCTGTAGTTTAGCGGACGAGTACGTTCTCACTTGCATTCACTTAGATGGTTATGATAGATACCCTTGAGCACATTGCTTATTATTTTACTAGTTTACTTTGGCATGTTGTTTCTTGTACCTTGTTACGTTCCTCTGAGGACTTGGTCCTTTGCTAGTTTTGCAGCATAGATTCATTATGGAGCCTGACTAGAGTTGCTAATGTATATTGCTTTATTATGTGGTAATTAATACCAGGTACTTATTTCATTTCTACCAGAGTTATGCTATTCATTTATTTATATTATTGATTTATCTGCAGTTGTAGCCTAGTTTTTATAGACTTATATTTCTTTCTCGAGTCTATTCGAGCTTATGTGTTACTGGACGACCGACTTTAGCACATGCAGTTCATTCTTGATATTTTATTCTTTTGTGGATTGTCACATACATATTATCAGTATTTCTTAGATAGTTATCCTTATTATACATCTTATACGTATTCGAGTCGGACCAGAGTCTGATCGAATGGCTAGCTGGCATATTACGTATTCCTAGTCCTACATATTTTGGGACTGTGGCGTTACATATTTTTGTGGTAGTCCATGTAGGTCCTGATTAAATTATTTTGGTTACTTTCTTGTACCGGGCGAGCTTGTAATCAGGATTAGCAGTATTAGTATATCAATCCACAACTGATTTAAAAATTTCTTAAAATTTAATTATCTCCTTTGGACTTCATAATTATACTCTTTTATTTCCCTCGTCATCCTTATTATTGTTTATCATATTTTTCTATTTCAGAGAGATGGACGTTCATGCGCGGTGTTTCTTCCAGAAGCAGATCCTTGTCAATGCGGAAGAAGACATGCTGGATATAAATTTTTGAGAACATGGTTACCCTTAGTAGGGTAGGTAGATAGGTTATTCCTATATGTTAGAGCTAGTGTAGATTGTTAGCATGAGAATTGAATATAGTATTAGAGTCCTAGAACTAATAAAACCTTACCTTTGCTTAAGGTAGCAGTAATTTGGAAGTATTAGAAGTTAGAAAGATGGTTTAATTCTAATGCACTGGAATACTTTATGAAATACATAGCTAGATACTAGGGATTAGATGTGGCCCATGATGGTGATTTAAGAAATTGTATTATGACCTTAAAAAATTGGAACCTTACGTAGTAGGCCATAGTGGTTAAATCTCTAGTTGTCTTGTGACTTTTAGTATCAAAACTAGATCTTATGACCCCTTAAATTATTGATGACTATAGGTCTAGACTAAATAGATAGGTAGATTGCTAGACCAAATGTTTGAGTAATTAGATAACTAGAGTACTAATGTATAGTTTCAAAAATCAAACTAGATGTACTTGATTATTTGGGTTGTCAGTGTTAATTGAACAAGTGAGTTCCACCCGTGATTACTTGGGTAGATAAGCTAGTATCTGTGATAGAGCAAATAGGATAAAGGATGAGAGTTTTGATAGATATTATAGTCTTGAGTTAGATATAATGAATTGTCTATAATAGATGACAAGCTATAACAAGATGGTAACCATATAGTTTGGATGGAGAGTATACATGAAATAAATAAGGAGAAATCTCAGGCTCAAGATAAAGAAGGTAAAATGGTAACAAGAAGAGATTTACGAGGAGTACATGACCTTGAGCATTTTAAATTAAGAGAAGGATCTAGGAAGGACTAAAGATTTTATTACTCGGTAGTTGCCTAGAAGATCTATACTATGAAACAGAAAGTACTGGATCATGATTGGCGAAGCTTAAAGTTGAAAACAAGATTACAAACTAAAAGGATATGAAGGTGAGTAGAAAATAAATGATAAGAAAAAGATATTTTGGTCGCATAATCCAAGGAGAAGGGATTGTGGTATGGACTTGAGGGATAATAATTTTAGTATTTATGAACTGTAATACTTTTGGAATTTTGAGAACTTAGTGCGAGTAGAAATTATCGATAAGTCTCGAAGTGATACAAATTTCAAGAAATTAAACATTGGTTCAGAATCACATACTGACTTGTTGGTTATTCTGTAGAGGATTATCACAAGACCCTTAGATTATAGATTTACACATGGTAGAAAAGTGTATATGGAAGATGGAAGTCTTATAGGAATGATAGCTGAATATTGTAGGTTACACATAAACTGATTAGGGCCAGGAATTTATATTTTTGACTAATAAAGGTATGAGCTTGCTGGACCTATTCTTAGTAGTAGGTGATGAGAACCTATTTACAATCTACCATAGCCGATGGATTTTTGGATTTTAGAAATCTTATCATCTCATTGAGTTTGAAGAATTTCAAATCAAGATAACCATGACATCATGCTTGTGTAATAGGGTAGTAACCTAGTCGAAAGATTCTCGTAAGGAAGATAGGTTTTAGATGGCAGAGACTAGACGAACAACAGTTCAGAAAGATAGACAATAGAATGAAGTAAGTTGTACAAAAATGGGTAGGCATTCTAATTTAAGATTAGAGGAGTATTGAAGAGTATCCTTAGCGAATAGTATGCCATGAGTGATAGACCTAAGTACATGCTTAGTTTAGACCTTACCTACTAAGTTAGGAACGAGGAAGACGAAGTTGTAAAGATCGTATATTGTTTACCTATAGCCAGAAGTAGGTTGCCAATAGTATGAGTGAGGTTATATAGAATATAACTTATATGAATATAGCATTGAGCTTAAGGATTAGTTGTATTACTCCCTCGACTGCATTCCTATCTTTCCTATCAAATTCTTATATTATTTTGCATATATAGCCTCGTGCTTTTGCAACAAAGATCCTTCTAATTATAATAACTGAGTAGATCCTTCTTCCCTTCCCAGTCGTGCTCTAGTAGAAAATTAATCTTTTAGTTAGTACCCTCTTCATGGTGTTAATATCCATCTCACTGTAGGTATTAGTTCTTTTCTATTTTTAATTTCCTAATCTAGTCACTGTGACTTGATTCTCCAATATACTTGCCTAATCGTACCTTATTCAATCATGTGACCATACTCCCTAAACTTATCATAAACTTCACTTGTCTTGGTCTGTAGATACCTCCTTTTATGATTTCCTCGATTCGTCCTTTCATCATTAATTCCATGCGATGATCGAAGTCTCTATACCACCTTACCCTAATTATACCTGACCAAACCCTTTTCTATGTTTTGTTGGTAGTAATTTTTTCTTATAGAGTTGTTGACCAATAGCACCCTGATAGTATTTAGGTTCCCTTAAAGAATATTTAATTATGGCCATTAAACTCTATATTTCTTGTATCTTTATTTAGGAAGTAGGCCCTTACAGAAATCTTGTTAGCAGGACTATGACTTTAGTTTTGGATACCAACTTAATTTTTATAAGTTGGGTAGATCGTAGCCCCCTAATTTTAGTGTAGGGTTATTTTAGAATTTCAGGATAAATTTGAATTTATTTGGTATTTATTAGGATTAATTCCAAACAGATTGAATTAACTCTTTAATTTTGTATCCTTTAATACCTTAGTTGTGGCTCGGATATTTGGAGCAAAATACTATCCTTTCCTTTCCTTTCCTTTCCTTTCCAACAACTTCCACCCATATGACCTAGACTAGTCACTCTACACCTATGACATGACTATCACTCACAAACTCATTTTCTCATGCTTCTTTTTAGTCGCACAACATTCACGACGTATTTGTACACAAAAATGACATCTAGATATCCATTCCCGTTGTGGACAATTTTAATACGCAATATTAACTCAATTCTTTCGACAACTTTAAGATTTATGAGCCTAATAGGACCTACTTCACTCATGACCCAGCTGTTATGCCCAAATATACATTCACATGCTCTATATAGACCCCACAACATTTACGGCATATCTTCTTCTAAAAACCTATACTTAAATATTCAATTCCGTTGCAATTAAATTAAATTTACATCGGCAACCCAATTACCCTAACCACCGATATACCCGTAGCCCACTCGAGCCAAACAACGTCCATGACACTTGTGTTGCATTCAAATAAGCTCATGTACTCCCCACACAATATTATTCACCTTGACAAATTATATTACCCTTTGACACTTATTATTGCATCATTCATCAAAATCTATTATATGCAATGAATATCTTGTCGGTACCATCTCACCCTAGTTGTATTTGGCTATGATATTTCCTATTATCTTGTAGATGCATGACCTAATTAGGAGCAATGAGAACTGGTAAACTTCCTTTATAGAGTTATTGACTCATTAACGCCATGATAGTTCCTAGATTTCTTCTGATAGTCTATGACTACGGTCATAAAAGACTAAACATATCGTACCTTCCTTGAAGATAGACTTATATAACCCTTATAAACAAGAGGGTGACCAAAATTTTTACGGCCAACTTCATTCTTATAAGTTGGGTAGAGCCTTGATTAAGCGTACCCTTATTCTTAGAATGCGACGTCAAACTAGGATCCCATTGGTAACTGTGTCCCCCATCTTTTGATAAACAAGTGCAACCTTGCTTAACTAAAATCTTTTTTTTACCATGTTTATTTTTAATTTTGAGGACGAAATTTTTATAAGTTGGGTAGATTCTAAACACTCGATTATTTTATTTTATTTTAATTTTGTCCTTTTAATATTTTAAATTTTTGGGAATTCTACTTAGCTAATTAGAAATATATATTTTATTGATAACTTGTATAAATATTATTTAATTCTAGTAATTAAAATAAGTCAGAAAACTAATTTTTGAATGTAAAAGTATTTTTAAAGTATTATAAAAAAATTCGACAATTTATTTCATATGCAAACCTATTTTTGTATATATATATATATATATATATATATATATATATATATATATATATAAGAGAATAAAATAAAAGAAATAAAATATAAATAAAACCAAACCCAAAACCAAATCCTAAACGCTACCCCAACCCCCGCGACCCCTCTGTTCAACATCCCATAACCCTCTTCCCACCATCTATAAACGCCTCCATCACCATCAAACCACCACCGCCATCACCTCAAACCCCTTGTGCTACCGCAAGCGCCGGCCACCGCCCGCACGGATACCACCCGTGCGCCTGAGCTCTCCCACGCGGAAAAGCATCGCTAGCAACCGCAATAATAGCAGCAGTAGTCGTGTCGACATTGCGAGAAAGCTGCCTCATCGATCCTCGTATCCCCCATATGAGCCCCTGAAGCACCATCGTCCTCCACGACGCCAACCGTGGATGATTTTTTGCATTTGGTAGTCGATACCATCGTGACGTGCGTGATCATGATGTCAGAATTTTGTTTTTGTTGCAGCAACTTTACACATATTTTTTGAGCAATCCAACCATTGGATCGACGATCCAAAACCTCCAACGCAATCTCACTATATAGATCTTCACCCATCTCCATTTTTAGCCTTTAATTCAATTGATTTATAGATCAAAACAGGCCTCCAATTTGTGCGTTTAAACTGAAATTATTCTTACAATTTCGTGGTGCCAACTTCGCAGATTTGTTCCTCCCTCGTCGTAACTCCGTTTCAGGAACCGTTTTCTCTGACTCACAGCAGTTATAACCACATTCATGCTTGTATTAATAGTTGAGAGTACTTTATAGATTTTATTGACCAACCTTTATTCCAAAAACCTAGAAAAAGATAATATTTTCTAAATTTAGATTTTTCTGATACTGGGTACTGTTTGTGGTATTAAACGAAAGGAATGAAATTGTATTTCAATGACGAGGTTTATGCGAAACCCGCACCCTTCTGTTTACAAACAAACTTGTACAATGTAATCCTATACGAGGATGTGGGAGTACAATTTATTTAATCTGGGTATAAATTGCTATAGGTGTCTGATCTGCGGTCGAGCACTTTAGCCCTTGGACCACACGATGTTGAAGAAGTGCCGTGGAAGACAGGTAGCAGCTTCGAAGGTTGCAGAAGAGGTTGGACGCACGAGGCCAAGGTCGTCGATCCCTGCTCTTTGCCTGCTCTCTGGGCTCTCTCTCTCTCTCTCTCTCTCCCTCTCTCTTTCTCTCTCTCTCTCTCCTTTGGACGATGATTCTCTCCTGGATGATAATTCTTTCTCCGCCCCTCCTTTTCCCCATTGATAGGGGTCTCTATTTATAGAGTTTTGGTGACAGTGACCACTCCGTCGGTGTAAAAACCGAGGAGTGGGAAGTACAACACCCTTTTACACAACGGTTAAAGTAACCAATGCCTGCGTATGGATGATCTTTTGAATGAGCGTATGACGCGGGTCCAACTAAGGGAACACAACGCGTACTATTGCTACGAAGATCACGGTATAAGAGCCACGTAGGTAGGTATTCCGTGTGTAGAAACGGTTGGCGTAGAAGCCAAATGACTGTCACCCTGGCACAGAGGCCAGATAGGCATAGAAGCCGAATAGGCGTAGAAGCCGGATAGGCGTAGAAGCCGGGTAGGCGTTGAAGCCGGCGAGGCGTTGAAGCCGGATAGGCGCAGGAGCCGGAGAGGCGTTGAAGCCGGATAGGCGTAGGAGCCGGAGAGGCGTTGAAAGCCGGAGAGGCGTTGAAGCCGGAGAGGCGTTGAGAGCCGAAGGGGCACAGGTCTTGGATGGGCGTAGAAGCCGCTGCGTACCGTGCCCGAGTGCTGACGGGGACGTCTTAGCCGGAATCACGGCTTTCGAAGATGTAATCAAATCTTCTACAGAGATTTGCCATCATCCTGTGCATTAAATGCGAAGACGTGTTTCGAAGGTCTGCGGCCCTTCTGTGCATCCATTGCAGAGACGTGCCTTGACTGAACCTGTCACCGCTCCGTACAATTAGACGTAGAGATGCGCCTCGAGCCCCGTACGATGTGCAGCTTTTGACGTGGCAGGCGGTTTGTCTACTGCGGAGCGTAAACTGGCTTATGCCTGCCTGTGTAAAACAATGCAGCGTATCCCTCTGTGCACAAAAGAGCGGTTTATGCTGAGGGGACGTCAGTAAACGACGGTTCGGTGGTATCTTAACCCAATCCTCTGCATTAAATGCAGGGATCCGCCATCATACTGTGGTGTGCGTCCCGAGGGGTCTGTGCCTGTTTCCAGCCGTCGTCTGGGTCGTCGTGCAGCACTTTTTGTCAGGAGTCAGAGGCCAGGTTCACTGCGTGACTTTGACAGGTTCATTTCGGGGAAGACGAAGCGTTCCTCGTACGCTATTTTAGCGCTGCTTTTAGAGCGGCTGAGTTTTTACGCCCTGGAGGCGATGGGGGGGGGTCCCGTCTACGCCAAAGCAGTTTTGGACGCGCTGTACCCTTGAGCTCTTACGCCTGATGGCACTGAAGGCCTTTGCTTGCGCTGCTCTGTATCAAATACGCCGCGTAGCTTTTGCCAGCGTATTTTTCATGCTTCTACAAGACCCCCTTCAAAGCTTTTAAATTCTTTGGAATTTGAAACGCTTTGAATGAAGCATGAATGGCCCCTCGTGACTCGAAACGTTTCTGAATGGAGCATTGAAACGGTCGGTGCGGCCTTTATGGCAGATTTATTGGGGACCGTTGTGATCTCTTTTGCCTATAAAAAGGTGGGGGGGTTAACCTGTTTCCCCATATTCCCATCACCATGCTAAAATGATCGCCGGAGTTCGTCGGGTCGATCTGAGGAAGAAGGAGATCATGTTCTTCCAGCATGTTGGGAGCCAAAAAAGACGGCGTTTTTGAGCAAGTGTCCACTGCAGCGATGGATCATGGAAGGATATCTTAGCCTCCCTTGCTCGGGATAATCAGCAACTTTGTATGGCGTTGCGTATGGCGAGAGAAACGATCGTTCTTGACCGTGCTGCCTATAACTGGCGCCTTCTCCTCTTACCTCCGGTAACGAGAGTCAGACAGACTCGTGCTGTCCCGGTTTGAGCGGTGCACGGAATAGGGGATCTGCAAAATCTATGCAAGCCCCAACTCCGTCGTGTCCGCCGGTGATCATCTTCTTAGAAGAAGAGGAAGACCTTCACCGACGTGAGAACCTGTCAGAATAGCCTCTCAGTGCGATCTTCAGACGACGAGGGAGTCTTTTGTAGACGGATTTTCCCTCATATGTAATCATGAAAAGTAGAGAAAAACCCCTGTAGACAGGGTTTCCCTCATATGTAATCATGATTTTAATCTTCAATAAAGTCGTCTTTTCTTCATATGATCACTTGCCATACGTTGCTGTGAAGTCTGAATGTGTGCAGCTTCGACACGTCTGATACTTTACGCGACCCTGTATAGAGAGTACTAGGTTCTGTCTTGTTCTTTACGTGCAGCGGATAGTGCATAGAGCGCTGCTTTAGCATTTTGAACACTTAGAACTGTCCTGTTGCTAGGACTAAGGAACCGCGTAGAGTTCTGAACTGCTGCTTCTGATGAGCAGAACTTTGTTCAGTCTTCATCTTCAAGAATGATCTCTCGGAACTCCCTTGAAACAGGGTCGAGGATTCTGGCTGAGCTTTGTCATCTTTGACAGACGAGATGTTCAGACTGGAGTCCGGATGAACCTCCAATTTTGGGACCCGAAAAGAGTAATTTCTTAATGGTTGTACTCTGTCCGTTTCGGGTACTTGGGGTCAAGAACGAGTATCTTCTGTGTGAACTCTTTGCACTTGACCGGGTTGGGGACTGTTTTGGGTAAGCGGAAAGTCGCGGAGTGCGAAATCCTCAGCCTGTAGCGTCTGGGCGTAAAACACCGTTGAGCGCAAAGTCGTAGACTTGTGGTTCCTGAGCGTGAAGTCGTAGGTTTGTCGCCTCTCGAGCGTAAAAGCTACCGAGCACAAAGGCATCCGGGCGAGAAAAACCATAGACTTATAGCTGCTTGAACGTAAAGCCGTAGAATCGTTGCTGTTGAGTGTAGAAAGCTCCTTTAGCGTAGGACTTGTGGATCTGTAGCTCCTGAAAAGAGAATTTCTTCGAGCGTAAAGTTCTGCGGATCTGTTGCTTCTGAGCGTAAACTGAGCGCCACCGAGCGTGAGATCATCGATTTGGTATCTGCTGAGCGTAAAGCCGTAGGTTTGTCGCCTCTCGAGCGTAAAAGCTACCGAGCGCAAAGGCATCCGGGCGAGAAAAACCATAGACTTGTAGCTTGCGAGCGTAAAATCGTAGATCTGTTGCTGTCGAGCGTAGAAAGCTCCTTTAGCGTAGAACTGCTGAACTGTCTTGCGCAAAGAATTTTTCGAATTCGCCGACTGTCTGTCTTTCGAGGGTAGTGGGTTGACGTAGCACCCAATCATATCCGACTATTAATGCGAGACTCGGTTAGGGTCTCGAGGAGTCCGTCCGAGGATTCGAGGAGTCGATCCGGACTCTATATATATCCCAAGCTTTTGGAGAGAGAAACTTTTCATCCGTCTTCTGCGAACGAGAGTTCTTGATTGTTCGAACTTTTCTCCTTCATTCCTTCTCTGAGCACTTCGAGCTTTCAGAAATGGCGACGAAACAAACCTCCTCCGCTAAGGGAAAGAGCATAGGTTCTTCTTCTTCTCCTACTGCCCCAGCGAGGGAGTCTTCGGTCGGGGAATGTGGACTTCCTTCCGAAAGTATCCCGCCGACGGGCAGCGCACCCGGTCTGAGAGGTAGATCCTTTGGGGTGACAAGAATAACGGAAATCCTTCGCACACGTTGAACGTGACCGCGCTAGGTCGCCTTCTGTGCTGATAGCCTCTTCTGAGGAAGATGATGCACGGAGGCGTTTTCATCTTTTACGCCCACATTTCTCGTGTGCTAGCGTAAAGGCGCCATATTTTCGTAGTTCCGAGCGTAAAAGCTCTGGCTACCGAAAACTGGCGTATGTCGTAAAATAAGCATTTTACGTTTGTGGAGGGGACTCCCGGCGTATAATAACCGAATTCGTACAATCCTGGCGTAGAGCACAGTTTGTCGTTTCTTTGGTTTTGTATGTTTGTGCAAGATTTTTGTAATGACATACTTTCTTTGCACCTTTGTAGTTAACCTGGGTGAGTCTCCGCTGACCGAGGTGATGGGTTCCTCCGCCGGGATGCTGCACTCGAACTACCTGGAGGACTTGTCCCACGTGGCATTTCCCCTCTCCGGATCCCAGTATCCTGAGGGAAGGGGATTTTTGTTGGCGGCTCAGGGCGAGCGGGCACTGCAGAGTATGATCAATGGGGAGCCCCTGACGTATGTAGACGGAGAGCGGTACATAAAGCCGGCTTTCCTTTTCGGGGACATGATCGACAAGCGGTCCCAGATGAAGCCTAAGAGGGAACCTTGGGTCTTTGCTGTCGAGAGCTTGGTTCTGTACCTGCCGACGATGCCGAGAGATTATTCCATCTCGGCTTTCTTCTATGCCACTCATCCCAGAAAGATGTCGTGGACGTTGACTCCCGATCTTTATGGCAAGCCGGGGAAGATCTTTTATCAGAAAGGAGTTGACCAGGGATCGTTTGTCAGTCGTCCTTCTGGTCCTGTGACGTTGTTCCGGGGATTGTACCCGGGTGGCGTCCCGAGCGAAGACAGCTCTGTGATCCAGCCGGTCCAACTGTCGACTTTCTGCAACAGCTTCATGGGACGAGGTGGGGTGTACCCCAAGAAGAATCCTCGGTGTAATGGGTGGGTCACCCCAGCAAACCTCCGATGGACCAGCCTAGTTAACTGGGCCTTGAAGCGCTTTCGGTAAGAGCTAGAGGGCATTGGGCTGTATGCCGCTGTGAGCGCGACGAGCGTCGGGTTGCCTCCCAAGCCTAATTTGTTCTTGGCACTGATGGAGCGATACGTTTCGCTCACTGGGACCTTTGCCACTCCACTGGGGGAGTTGGGATTGGCCCTTCATGAGATGGCGGTTGTCTCGAGGCTGCCGATGGGGGATACCCCGTATGAAGAGTATGTTCCCACCAACCGGGAGTTGGGGGATTCGGACCCTCGGGTGGCGGATGTGTATCAGGAGCTGATGTGCCAATATCTCGCCTGCACCGCTTTTTACAACGAGCCCTCTGGTTTGGCCCACACTACCAAGTGGATGTCCTACCTCTTCTTCCACCGAGCTAGAGCTGCCAGGTTGGAGAAAGTTTCGGGGGGCAAAAATGAGCCCGTGAACTGTTTGGGCGTGCTTAGTGCCCAGGTCGTGGATGGCCTTATGGAGGAGGCCAAAGCTTCGGACCAGATCCTCGTTGAGAGGGTAGGAAAGTACCCCGAAGGTACTACGGCCCGTAGTTACCTGAGGCGCTGTCGCAGGTCTCTATCCAAGGAAGCCCAGCTGGCTGGTTTCCTCTCGTTATGGCTGCGTCGAGTAGTAGTGCCTGGTACTGCATCCGCGGACCGCATTCACCGGAACATCTTGTGGCCGGCAGTGCGCCTGGTGTTCGGGGCAAGACTGGGCTTGCTTCCTGCCATGGTGTACCGTATACAGGAGGGCTTGAGATCTCTGACCGATGGGTTGCTTGCTGATGAAGCCCGGCGTGAGAGTTTTCCCAGGGTGGAATTACCATACCTGTATCTGATGGGTTGGTTAATTCTCCACAATCCCCGGGTGATGTCTCCTGGCTCTGGTAGCAGCTCAGGGGGAAATTTCTTGTTGAACTACAAGGATTCTCCCTGGAACGTGGACACCGTTCTAGATTGTCGGCTGGCATTGAACCTCAGCCATGGCTGGAAGTTCCTCTGTACTCTCCCTCCCATAGATCGCCATCAATTAGGGATGAGGCTTGAGGACTCTGGTGGAGAGAAGATCGATCTTTCTCCGGAGGCTTTTAATTGGCTGGTCTGCATTAGACCCTCCCATCTCCTGTACAGGAGTGAAGACCATTGCTTCTTCGAGCCTTGTTTGCCTAGTCGGTTCGCCAGGCAATTTGGGTACGGCCAGCTGCACGTGGGCAATGCCGTCACCAGCTTCAGGTCTAGAGGCGGGCTCATTGATGAAGCCAGAGGATGGCGGTATTTCACCACGGGTTGCACTGGAGCAGCCTTCGTCGTGCCGGATGTCACCCCCTCTACGGAGCTGCGCATCCTTCATTCTTACGCCCAGTTTTACGTGGCGATCAACACCTTCCACCGCGATTTCGACATACGTGGAAGTCTTAGGGTGTCCTCTCCCATTGCCGGGGGAGGAGCTGAAGTTCCCTCGGTTTCTCCCGGTGAGGGTGAGGAGTTTGATACCCCGGATGAACCCCTGGAGTCGATGCCGGGGTGTGAAGTGCCTCCGCCTGCGGGGGCTTTGGTTGTTCCTCAGAAGCGAAGGACGCCTGCTCCTAAGGAGGCTTCTGTTCGTAAGAGGAGGAAGGAGACAATTGCTCGTCCTTTCCGCATTCTTGGTATTGAAGCTACCGGGAGTGGGCCTACATCTCCCCATGTCGGGGATGAGTCTTTGGCTGGAGGTTCCTCGCCTTTTAGAGAGGGACCCTCTATGGTTTCGGTTGGCGGCGCCGGAGGATCTTCGCTAGGGGTCGCTGCTGTGGCTACTGCTCCGGGTAGTGGAACGAGATCGCCTAGGTGGCCATGGCAGATGGGAGGATCCTTCCTTGGACCCGCAACGGATAAAGCTCCTGCTGTGCCTAGCGAGATTCTAGTTGACGAACCTCGACCGCGTCTTGGTGGAGACTTGGAGGAATTGCGGGCGATGTCAGTTGGTCCACCTCCTTCCCCATGTATGATAGTTCGCATTGCGTCCTTAGAGCGAGGTTTAGCTGCCTCGGCTGCAGATGCGCCATATATACCATTGGCCGCGGGTAAATGTCGTTTTCATGTCTCCTTTTAGAAAGGTTACCGTTGTACTGATGTCGACTTTCGGGTTCTTTCTTCTCAGGGGATGGAGCCCACGGGGAGTATAGCGTTGAGCCGCCTTCCGGCTCTGCTCCGGCCCCTTGTGGTGATACGGAGGCACCTGATCCTGAGGAGGAAACACCTTCGGGAGCTAGCTCGCCCGGAGTGGTTTCGTCGCCTCGAGAGGAGGATGAGCCTGTCACCGTGACCTTGCCTTCGGTCGCACCAACCGTCGAGGCGGCAGCAGTGGCTACCTCGTCTGCAATCGTCTCTGGTGGGGGACTCGCCGATATCGCGGTCTCTCCTGGCGTTCAGTCGGGTTTAGTTGCGCTGACTGAGCAACATACCAGCCTCTTTTACACCGGTTTGGGAGCGATGATATCAATGGTGTTGGCGAAGAGTCTGGATTTCGAGCGCCTGAAGAGGACTGCCCAGTTCTCGATCGGGGTTGTCAGGGAGTTCGGCGATTCCGGGGGAGCCGATGTCCTGGAGGCGATGGTTAATGGTTTAGAACAACCCATTAACGAGTATTTGCGGTTGGCTCAGGGCAGTCTTGATGCTGAGGCCCAGACCAGATACGGTCTTATGACTGCGCATCTTGCCAAACGGATGGAAGACCTGAAGGAACTCCTTCGAACTCGCCAGCTGGAGGCGATTCAGAGGAAAGCCGTCGTGGATGAGATCCTCGCCCTCCAGACAACGTGCCAATTCGAGCACGAGGGGAATGTAGCGGGGATTCACAGGTTGAGGGAGAAACTCGCTCAGGCAGAAGAGTGGGCTTTCCAGTCGTTGGCAGGCTTGGATGTGGTGGCCGGTCGACTGAGCACAGCGCGGCGGGATCTGGATTGCGCGGAAGGTGCCTGTGCGGGCGTGCGTCGGACGATAGCCGAGCTGTCCCATTCGAGTGACAACGAGGCACTGCTGGAGCGAGCCCGTGCTGATGCTCTGGCCATTAGGGACGAGAGGATGGCCGTGCTAGCGCGGCAGATCCGTGACATGACTGCTCCGCCGCAATGATGTACTCTCTCTTTTTTTTTGCTTTCCCAGATGTAATTTTGTTCTTTCTTGGGAATAAAAAGAGACTTTTTCCTAACTTTGGATCCATCATTTCGGAATGTAAATGACAGGTTAGGGCGAGAGTGGTATCAGAGGTAGTATGGACGTGATAAACTCTCGGTAAACTTCAGCAGGGCACGTCTATCCAGAGGTCATATGGACATGATAGAACGTGCTTTGGCCAAGTTTTTGTAGGTAAAGTACTATAAGAGGTGAGATAGACGTGATAGGCTTTACTAGAGTTTACAGCTCAAAGGTAATATGGACATAGCTATTTTGTGGGCCTATTACTTGTTGCGCACCTAGGTGCAAGTAAATAGGTTTGAGGACAAGCCCTGCTAGAGGTAATATGGACGTAGCAGATTTTGTGGACCTAACACCACTGGCGTACTTAGATTTAGTACGGGTGTTAGTTGAAGTGACGATCGATATCAGAGGTGATAATCGATGGTCAGAATCTTGGAAAGCCTGTTCAGAGGTGATATGGACATGGTAGATTCTCCAAGGAAATACAGTTCAGAGGTGATATGGACATGACTGATTTGTGGGCCTATACTAGTTTCTTCTTTGAAGTAGTTTCGTCGGATTACGAGAATCTCGCCGTATTCCTCCTGAGTGGAGGAGATTAGGCGTAGTACTTCTTCAGGAATTTGCCGTTGATAGGAGCCATTAATAGGTCTCCATTGGTCTGGGCTAGTCTGTAGGCTCCGTTCGAGAATGTTGTCTCGATCACATAAGGGCCTTCCCACTTGGGCTGGAACTTGCCTTTACTCCTGTGAGTAAGAATCATCGGTCTTCTTACGGCTAAAACTAGCTCGCCGACTTTGAACACCCTTTCCTTTACTTTACGATTAAAAGCTCTGAAAATGCGTGCTTGGTAGAGCGCGATGCGCTGTTGAGCTTGGAGGCGTTTCTCGTCTAATCCTTCTAGCTCCTGAAGCCTTAATAGGTCATTCTTTTCTTGAGTCAGCTCGTTAGCCACGGCTATCCTGAGCGACGGGATCTGGATTTCAATGGGGAGAACTGCCTCGCTCCCGTATACCAGTAAGAATGGGGTACAGCCTATCGGCGTTCGTACCGTTGTGCGGTATGCCCAGAGACATTCGCCCAGCTTTTCGTTCCAATCTCTTTTGTTTGAAGAGACGAACTTCTTCAAGAGTTTGATAATGGTTTTGTTGAAAGCTTCCGCCAAACCATTAGCAGCTGGATCGTATGTCGTAGAGGCGATATTGTATATTCGATTTTTATCGCAAAATTGATGAAACGCTTGGCTGATGAACTGGGGCCCGTTGTCATGGATTATCCTTCGGGGGACCCCGAAGCGATAAATGACGTGATGCTTGATGAAGCTGATCACATTAGACGCCTTTACCTCAGCAAGAGGGATTGCCTCTGCCCATTTGGAGAAGTAGTCCGTGATGGCCAGTATGAACTGGTGACCCCGGAAAGAAGACGGGTGAATGGGACCAATGACGTCCATACCCCATGCTTCGAAAGGCCAGGATGCAACTGTAGGATGCAGATGCTCAGATGGTCGGTGTATGAAGTCTGCGTGAATCTGACAGGCTCTGCATTGTTTTGCATACCGTATCGCATCTGTGATCATAGTAGGCCAATAGTAGCCCATTCTCCTGATGCGATCCTGTAGCTTAGGACCGGGTTGGTGTGCTCAGCATACGCCGTCGTGAGCTTCCCGGATAATCTGCTGTGCTTCGTCGTTAGACAGACATCTCAACAGTAAGCCGTCGTAGGTCCGGCGATATAGGCATTGTGCAGATGCATCGTAATAGAAGCGTAATGATCGTCGCTTGATGGACACTGCTCCTTTGGGGTCCTCCGGCAATATTCCGTATGCGACAAAATCTATGAAGGGACTTCTCCAGTCCCTTCCGGGGAGATCTGTGTTCACAGCATGGCTGCGCTCTACGTGAAGGTTGTTCTTCGTACAGAATAAGTCTCTGTTAAGAAGGATTATCGAATCCTGCCTTCTTATAGGAGTGGCTAAGTCTGCGGCTAGACTGGCTAGGGCATCGGCTTCCAGATTCTGAGACCGAGGTACGTGCTCCAGGAAGAATCCTTTGAAGGTCATGGCTATCTCGACCGTTGCTTGGTGGTAGGGGATGAGGTCTGGATTCCGGACTTCATATATCCCTCTGACTTGATTGACGATAAGCAGAGAGTCACCGAAAGCTTCCAGAGATTCGACCCCCAGCTCTTTGGCGGCTCGGAGCCCGATTAACAGAGCGTTGTATTCTGCCACATTGTTGGAGCAGGGCTCGGTAAGAGAATATGCTCGGTAGATGACGAGCTGATCAGGAGTGACCAGGACGACTCCTACTCCTGAGACGATGTTTCCCTTGGGACCGGTTCTGGAGGCCCCATCGAAGAAGAGTTGCCATGCGTCGGTCTCCATTGCGGAGTTACATTCTGCAACTTCGTCGGGAATGTCCTCGTATAACTTGTAGGACTCCGGGATCGGATGGGCAGCTAGGAAGTCAGCCAGTGCTTGGCCTTTAATGGACTTCTGCGGTACGTATACCATGTCATATGGCGTTAATAGCATCGCCCAAGTCGCGAGTCGGGAGTTAAGAACACTTGGTTTGCTCATTAGTACCCGCAGAGGGTTAATCCTGGATATGATATGAATGGTCTGTCCGGTGACATAGTGTCGTGTCTTCTGGACGGCGAACATCAGAGCCAAGCATTCCTTCTCCACTGGGTTGTACCGGTGCTCGGCCCCGACCATCATCCTGCTGAGGTAGTAGATATCTTGTTCATGCCCCATGTCGTTCTTCTGTGCAAGAAGAGCTCCTAGTGAATGATCCATTGCTCGAACGTACAGCAAGAATGGTTTTCCCATGACGGGAGGTGCTAGAACTGGCGGACTGGTGAGGTAGCGTTTGATGTCTCCGAACGCCTGCTGACAGGTTTCGTCCCACACGAAAGATACACCTTTCTTCATGAGGTGAGAAAAAGGCTGACATCTCCCCGAGAGGTTAGATATGAATCGCCGGATATAGGCCAGATGGCCTTAAAATCCCCGGAGTTCCCTCAGATTACGGGGTGGTCGCATTTCTACGATTGCCTGGACTTTGTCAGGATCCACCTGGATGCCTTTGGTGGTGATGACAAATCCCAGGAACTTGCCACTAGATACACCCAGAAATGATTTCGTAGGGTTCATCTTGAGTTGATGGCGACGCATTAGCTCGAACACCGTCCTCAAGTCTTGGAGGTGATCACCTTTGAGGCGGCTCTTGATGGCTATGTCGTCTACGTAATATTCTACTGTTTTGCGTAAATGCTCATGGAATATGTTACTCATGGCCCGCTGGTATGTAGCCCCGGCATTCTTCAATCCGAAGGGCATGACCGTATAGCAATATACCCCCAGTGGTGTCCGAAAAGCAGTGTGCTTCTCGTCTTCAGGATGCATCTTGATCTGATTGTATCCCGAGAACCCGTCCATGAAAGACATGCGTTCGAAACCGCAGGTGTTATCGATCATGATGTCGGTGATAGGAAGAGGGAATTCATCTTTGGGACAGGCCGCATTTAGATCCCGGTAATCGATGCAGATACGCACCTTCCCATTCTTTTTCATGACTGGGACAACATTGGTGACCCAGTCGGGATGTTGCTCTTCACGGATGAAGCCGCAGGCTATCAACTTCTTGACTTCAGCTTCAATGGCGTCCATCATATCCGGGCGGAACCGGCGTTGGTGCTGTTTGACAGGCCTTGAGTCGGTCAAAATGTTGAGCTTGTGAGTAGCCACCTTCGGATCGAGGCCTGGCATATCCTCATAATTCCACGCGAAGACGTCGACGTATTCTTTTATCAGTTGGATGATTTCTTCCCTTTCAATTGGGGAAAGATAGTTACTGATAAATATTGGCTTTGGTGAGAGTTCACCCCCAACGTCGATTTGGACAACTTCGTCTTTAGTGGGAGGTTCCCTTTGCTCGAAGCGAAATTCCCACTGCGTATCCATGTGTTGAGCCCAAGCGTCATTTTCGAACAACTCAGATTCTTGTTCGCTTGCCTCTAAGGGATCTGTCGACGCCATATTCACCGAGAATGTTTGTCCGAGATCATTGGATGAGTCGGAGGACGTTGAGCCGCCTTGAGGAGAGGCAATGGCGTCTTCAGAAGCAGCAAGGGAGGTCAGATATCCTAACCCAAAGCGGGTTTGTCGGTAGCAAGAGTTGCCGAGCAGCGGCGTACGCCTGCCCCTCCCATTGTTGAGACCTTGGTTCCGCTTCAGATTGTAGCCCATATTTTACATGATCTTAAGCGCTTGTGGGCTGTATCGGTGAACCTGTATTTCCCCAGTATCGTCGTCGAAAGCATTTTCTTGGATAGCTGGTTGATTGCGCATACTGCCGAAGAATATCGGACGCTGAGTGCTGTAGGTAGGTGGGACGATGAAGATAGAATCCTCATGGGGCCCATACTTTGCGACGACGTTGGATGATGACGCTACTTCCCATACATATGGATGATAGGCCTTTATAGCTCCCAAGAATTTTTGTGCTATTGGTTCTATCTCGTCAATGTACGGGGAAAGGGGACTTTTATTGTCATTAGCAACCGCGTTAGTAGTTTTTACATCCCTTGGTTTTTTTGTCGCGCCGAAGGTTGATGACCAAGGGTGGAGGCTTTTTGTTTAAGGTAATTGCCAAAGGATCACCCCCCTTTACTGACCTAGCATCATTCAGGTGGGCGGTCATAGGCTCTGTGGCCTTTGGACGAGCAGTTCGTCCTTTCACCTTGATCGACAGAGGTTGTTTGACAGAGGGTTCTTCTGGCTCCCGATGGGATTCCTTCTCTGTCTGGGCCGTTACCTCTTCCGTGTAGCTCTGAGAGTATAACACGGCGTCGGAGTAGTAGGATTCCACCCCTCTGAACGGGTTTAAGTCTGCAAACTCGGTTTGCACCGCTCCTTTGGCATCTACATATTTGAAGCATTGATGTAGAGTTGAAGGGACAATGTTGTGGTCGTGGATCCACGGTCTTCCCAGCAGGATGTTGTAGGACACCTCTGAATCAATGACGTAGCATATAGCCACTGATCTAAGGTTGCCAATCTGGATTCTCAAGCGAATCTTCCCCAATGGTTTACTCTTTCCAGCGTTGAAACCCACAATTGTAGTAGTGGTATAGGCCAGTTCGCTGGTGGGGATCCTCAACGGTCTGAGCAGACTGTGAGGAATGATGCTGATTGACGATCCCGGATCTATGTGAATCCGTTCGACTTCCATGGAACCGATGTATCCGGTGTGATAGAGAGGCCTGTCATGCCTGTTGTGTTTCAGCAGCATGTCGTCTTGGGTGAAAGTGATGTTTGGTACCACCTCCATCACACTGTGGCATTGAGGGCACGCCACGGGTTCCTCGTTGGGGGACTTGAGCTGGGTTAGGCACACATCCGCTTGCATCAACGCTTCGCTCAGGGCTAGACGAGTGTCTTGGGAGAGCCTGAGTAGCTCGAAGATGGACAACCTGGCTGGCGTATTGGCCAGTTGGGCCAGGATGTCAAAGTTGTACGGTTTCTCTAAACCTTTGTTTGGAATGTTCTTCACAGGTACATCGAAGCGTACTTTCTTTTGTTTTCCCTTGTCCGCTGGAGTTGGTCTTGAAGGACCGGTCTCTGGTGTGCCGGGCTCGGGTCCCGAAGGCTTGGTGGCTGGGGCGTCTTCCGGGCTCGTGCCGTAGTCCTTGAGGTAGGCTTTCCCTGATCGGGTTGCTGTAGCCAACACCTCGTCTTCTTCTGGAGTTGCAACCATATGGCATGGTTTACATTTGGAGTTCTTTCTAGACTTAGCTCTGATAGCATCGGTCTCTTCCCCGATTTCTGACACCAGGTCGGGATGAACCCACATAATCTCGCCTTACCGGGTAGTTAGGGGTACCAGGTTGCGATTTTGATCCCGAGCTGGAGGGAGATTGATGATGTTCATCGTTGCTCGGAAAATAGGCGTGACACCATCCAGGATCGTTCGGGGAGGCAGACTGCCAAACTGGAGAGAGATCATGTTGGCCGTGACCGTCTTCTCGGTGTTGTGCAGGATGATCGCCTTAGCATCGATTAACCCCTGGATCTTCCTTTTCAGTATGTAACACGCCTTTGTTGGGTGGTGTACGTATCGGTGGAAGACACAGTATTTGGGGTCGTTAGTATTGCCAACTTCCTGGGGCTGCCTCAGCTCTGGAAGGGTGATCTTGCCACTCTTGACGAGACACTCGAATATGCTCGGGACGTCGTCGTCGTCGAAGGAGTAGACTTCAACGGGTCTGGAAGTCCCGGGTTTTGCTTGCGCAGTTGCCGCAAGCCTTGGTCTGGCCGTATTAATTGCCAGGGCTTCTTTCCCTTTGGGACCACGAGGGTGGTCGCTGCTAGGAGATGGCCTCTTGCCTCTGTCGGAGGCGGAGATCATGATGCCATTGTCGCGCGCCTTGCGACTATTGTCTTCGGCTGCTACCGCCGAGATGATGAACGAGGGCCAATCACGGAACTGATATGGTCCTGTGAACACCGAGACCACGGGAAGGAGGTTCTTCCTGCAAATGTCCACCAATGCAGAGTCGGGAACTCCTGGAGGCATTTGTAAGGTGGCCTGACGAAAACGTTCGATGAAGATGCGAACGTCTTCCTTTTCCTTTTGCTTGACTTCGATGAGAGAGGACATAGACATGTCCATTCCTCCCTCGTAGAACCGTGTGAAGAATAAAGTTCTGAAGTCTTCGAAGGAAGTGATGCAGTTATCCGCCAAGCTGCGGTACCACTGATAGGCTACTCCTGAGAGGCAACCTTTGAACACCCGAGTAAGGAGGGCGTCATTCCCTTGTAGCAACACCGTCATCATGCTGAAATAATTCATGTACTGGCTCGGCGATGTTTTTCCCTCGAACGGGGCCATGGTCTGAGGTTTGTACCTTGGCGGGAAAGGGACTTCCTCCCAGATAGCTTGGTAGGGCTGGTTGATTCCCAGTTTCTTGAGCTGATCCTTGTGTTTCAAGGCGTCAAACTGGGCCTTCAACTCCCGGACTGCCTGCATCAGATTTTCAGTCGGAGGCGGGGCCATGGAGTGGTGCGGAGTTGGTTGTATCGTAACCCCAGCGGGAGGTAAGGCACTCTCTGAGTGAGGAAGCGGAGGAACTTCTGACTCTTGATCCAGCGCGGGCTCTTGGCTCGGGTGGGATGGTGGTAAGTCCACCCCCACACGTATCTGAGTCGGCGGGACCGATGCTTGAGCCATGGTAGCTGCGTGCTGAGTTAGCATCATCTGGTGCATGTTTTCCATCATGGATTGCATTTGTTGCAGAGATGTTTCCAGCGTGGTGAGGCGTTGTTCCGCGTCTCCTGATGGTGAAGCTTCCTCGCGTTCATCTTCAACGGCGTAGGCTCCCATCTCCCTAGGCATCATTGAAGGATTAGTATAGGTCGCTGTAGAAGTCGACTCTACACTTTCTGCTTCTGATTCTTGGTGACCCCCAGCGTCGGAATCGGAAGGGGATGGAGCTGGCTGTCGTGACTTTGCGCGAGTGTTCTGGAATACTCCGGCTTCAGTGTCACTGAACCTCCTTCGGCTCGGGGGCTTGGAGGGATGACGTCTTGAACTTGACCCTCCTCTACGCAGGTGTGAGGCCATGTTTACAGGCGCATGCGCGGGTTCCTCTCCCTGGAAAGACAGAGAGTAGCCCAATCGGTCGAAGACCGATCGTTTTGTTTTGGGACAGCAGCAATTAATCACAACCTTGTGGCTATTACAATGATGCTCGCTAGGAGGCGTAATAGACATGTTGGAAGGTCCCCTCTCTTTACGCTTCTGGACTAGATATTTGCGTAGGTCAGGAGGAGTTGCCGGAGAGGCCCTTAGTCGGCCATTGGTTTCTCGCGTGATCCGGAGGGTAGGCATTCTGTTCCTTCGCTGGCGTGAAGGCCGAGAGGTTAAGTAGCCTGCCGCTTGCTTTCCTTCGCGGAGATCACAGCGCTCGTCTGGTTTACCGTAGAGGTCAGATGATGTCTTGCGCGTGGAGCGAGATCTGTTCTTCCGTCTTGGCGCCGAGGCACCATCGGAAGTTCTGTCTGTACCGCGCGGAGCGGGAGGCAGATTTCTACGCGTAAAGCGCAGTGAAGGCTTCTGGGTTAGCGTTGAGGCTTCGCCGGAAGTTTTGTCTTTACCGCGCGTAGCGGGAGACTGTTTCCTACGCGTAAAGCGCAGTGGATTCTTCGGGGTTAGCGCTAAGGCTTCGCCCGAAGTTTTGTCTGTACCGCGCGTAGCGGGAGACTGAATTTTACGTGCGGGGCACGGAGGGAGCGTCGCTACAACCTCGTTGGCCGAAGAGATCGGAGAGATCGGAGAGATCGGAGAGTCCGGAGAGATCGGAGAGTCCACAGGAATAGTAGAGGATGTCCTGGGCATCCACACATTGCGCAGCTTCCTGTTGTCCTGGACGGAGAGAGGGCGAGAGCTACCCCCGGCTCGAAGCATGTCTTCGTAGGCTGACTGGTCGAAATGAACGACCAGCGTCTTCTTCACGGTTCCCATGGATACCGTATCGTGTTGAGCAATTACTTCCTCGTCAGAAGAGAAAGATGTCCCCAGCAGAGTCGCCATCTTGTTTGTGGTATTAAACGAAAGGAATAAAATTATATTTCAATGACGGGGTTTATGCGAAACCCGCGCCCTTCTGTTTACAAACAAACTTGTACAATGTAATCCTATACGAGGATGTGGGAGTACAATTTATTTAATCTGGGTATAAATTGCTATAGGTGTCTGATCTGCGGTCGATCACTTTAGCCCTTGGACCACACGATGTTGAAGAAGTGCCGTGGAAGACAGGTAGCAGCTTCGAAGGTTGCAGAAGAGGTTGGACACACGAGGCCAAGGTCGTCGATCCCTGCTCTTTGCCTGCTCTCCGGGCTCTCTCTCTCTCTCTCACTCTCTCTTTCTCTCTCTCTCTCTCCTTTGGACGATGATTCTTTCCTGGATGATAATTCTTTCTCCGCCCCTCCTTTTCCCCATTGATAGGGGTCTCTATTTATAGAGTTTTGGTGACAGTGACCACTCCGTTGGTGTAAAAACCGAGGAGTAGGAAGTACAACACCCTTTTACACAACGGTTAAAGTAACCAATGCCTGCCTATGGATGATCTTTTGAATGAGCGTATGACGTGGGTCCAACTAAGGGAACACAACGCGTACTATTGCTACGAAGATCACGGCGTAAGAGCCACGTAGGTAGGTATCCCGTGTGTAGAAATGGTTGGCGTAAAAGCCAAATGACTGTCACCCTGGCACAGAGGCCAGATAGGCATAGAAGCCGAATAGGCGTAGAAGTCGGATAGGCGTAGAAGCCGGGTAGGCGTTGAAGCCGGGTAGGAGCCGAAGAGGCGTTGAAGCCGGATAGGCGTAGGAGCCGGAGAGGCGTTGAAGCCGGATAGGCGTAGGAGCCGGAGAGGCGTTGAAAGCCGGAGAGGCATTGAAGCCGGAGAGGCGTTGAGAGCCGAAGGGGCACAGGTCTTGAATGGGCGTAGAAGCCGCTGCGTACCGTGCCCGAGTGCTGACGGGGACGTCTTAGCCGGAATCACGGCTTTCAAAGATGTAATCAAATCTTCTACAGAGATTTGCCATCATCCTGTGCATTAAATGCGAAGACGTGTTTCGAAGGTCTGCGGCCCTTCTGAGCATCCGTTGCAGAGACGTGCCTTGACTGAACCTGTCACCGCTCCGTGCAATTAGACGTAGAGACGTGCCTCGAGCCCCGTACGATGTGCAGCTTTTGACGTGGCAGGCGGTTTGTCTACTGCGGAGCGTAAACCGGCTTATGCCTGCCTGTGTAAAACAATGCAGCGTATCCCTCTGTGCACAAAAGAGCGGTTTATGCTGAGGGGACGTCAGTAAACGACGGTTCCGTGGTATCTTAACCCAATCCTCTGCATTAAATGCAGGGATCCGCCATCATACTGTGGTGTGCGTCCCGAGGGGTCTGTGCCTGTTTCCAGCCGTCGTCTGGGTCGCCGTGCAGCACTTTTTGTCAGGAGTCAGAGGCCAGGTTCACTGCGTGACTTTGACAGGTTCATTTCGGGGAAGACGAAGCGTTCCTCGTACGCTATTTTAGCGCTGATTTGAGAGCGGCTGAGTTTTTACGCCCTGGAGGCGATGGGGGGGGGGGTCCCGTCTACGCCGAAGCGGTTTTGGACGCGCTGCACCCTTGAGCTCTTATGCCTGATGGCACTGAAGGCCTTTGCTTGCGCTGCTCTGTATCAAATACGCCGCGTAGCTTTTGCCAGCGTATTTTTCATGCTTCTACAGGTACGTCCCACCAAACAAGGCCACATCATCATATGTGGATTATACCAAATGGTGCGTAACATAAACGCGAACGTATGGACTTTCGCGAAACTTGATTTGGAAGTGTGTACACATCGGGATCAACGTGTATCCGTCAAAAAAATACCGTATCGGCCTATTCTGACACATTGTCATAACTTCGTGTGTGCTTGTCGTTTCAAAACGAAACTTGCGCCATCGAATTGCAGTATTACGCTGGTCATGTGACCCAAGTTTGGTTCGATTCTAAGAACATTAACGAAATACCGTTTTGCGGGCCCTACGGTTCCACTTGACGGGTAAGTTCGTGATCGGTTCACCGGAATCCAATTTTGGACACTCCATTAAGTTTGTACCATCGATCTGGACTTATGAACACTAAGTTTGTTATATTTGGAGAACTTTATCTCTGGCATATTTTACGGTGCAAAGAGGGCCACAAATGGACACCGCTTTGATCCAAAACTGCCGTTTTTGTTCCTGTGTCCAAATTGAACTTATGGGTAGTCAATTTTAGCTATTTCTTATGTTTTAGAAATATTGGTGAAATCTGTTGCAGCATCCAGAGACGTTCGTGTGGATTCTACCTTTTAGGGTGTAGTCGACGTATTGAGCTCGCTACTTGGACCTCGCTATATCCAGAATTCAGGCAAGTGTACCTTGCCTTGTTCACAGTAGATTACTTTAGTTATGTTATATTTGCTATTTCTTTTATTGCCTATAATTGTTATGACCTAGGACAGCAACGATACTTAGCTTCCGGATTATATTCGGGTGCTGACTTCCGTACGTGGAGTTCGGGTATCGTTAGTTGCATTGTCAGCGCTTACCTACTTGTGCTACTCTTGCATGATTTACCCTAGGACACTTTACTCAACTTTCATGTATAAGAGCCACCCTTGAGATATTCAAGGATCCTGGCTTCTGTTTTAGGACAAGGCTGAAGACTTGTACAAGTGCTAATATTTATGCCTTGACTTGATAGATAGAGATTGTCTTACATTTTGTGACATGAGGCGTGAGATACATAGGGTTAGAAAAAACTTACCGTACCGCTGGGCTACCAAAACTCTACTAGTATTATAGTACCGCAGGTACCTTGACGGGGCTTGTACGTACCTACTACTATTACTACTACTATCACTAGTACCCTAGTATATGTATGAAACCCGGTGGTTTAGCGGACGAGTACGTTCTCACTTGCATTCACTTAGCTAGTTATGATAGATATCCTTGAGCATATTGCTTATTATTTTACTGGTTTACTTTGGCATGTTGTTCCTTGTACCTTGTTACGTCCCTCTGAGGACTTGGTCCCTTGTTAGTTTTGTAGCATAGATTCACTATGGAGCTTCACTGGAGTTGCTAATTTATATTGCTTTATTATGTGGGCATTGGTACCAGGTACTTATATCATTTCTACTAGAGTTCTGCTATTCATTTATTCATATTATTGATTTATCGACTGTTGTAGCCTAGTTTTTATAGACTCATATTTCTTTCTTGAGTCTATTCGAGCTTATGTGTTACTGGGCAGTCGACTTTAGCACATGTAGTTCATTCTTGATATTTTGTTCTTTTGTGGATTGTGACATAGATATTATCAGTATTTCTTAGATAGTTACCCTTATTATACAGCTTATACGTATTCGAGTCGGACCAGAGTCTGGTCGAATGCGTAGCTGGCATGTTACGTATTCCTAGTCCTACGTATTTTGGGACTGGGGCATTACATATTCCATCTGGTGAGACATATTTTCCATACTATATGTCTCATATCTTGAATCCTTATCCGAAAGCAAACCATAAATTCTAGATAGGGCATGGGTTTTGCCACCGCTCATAGCCAGTGGATAATCAACAAATTTTGGAGTCATTTGCACAAGCTCGTGGCATACGCTCAGAAGTTAGGCACAAAAAATTGTATGCATAAGGCAAAGCATTCAATGCACAACATTTAAAGCTCTGCCAGTTTATGGAAAAATGTACGACGATTACACGGATATCGAGTATAATAATTATACTTTATAGCAGAGCAATGTCGTGTAGCATCATGCGCATCTACTCATTTTGAGAATAGCACATATAGGCTTGCGTATACCTCTCTGAAGCCACTCTTCTCTTCTATGCGCAATTGACAGTGAGCAATTACAAATACGAAGGGATCATGCACATTAAAGATGCATGTTAAAGCACGTATATTAAATGTGCATACATTTCAAAGTGACAACAGTCATATTAAATATGGACTTTTGAATTCTTGTAATGCATGTCACGTGTCAAGTAGAAGATGATATGTGCATGTGTTCAGATCCGTTATATGCACTAAATTTAATGCAGATTCTTATGCGCATGCGTATAAAGCCAGAAATCAGTATATTTTTGACTCATATGCATGCATAGTCGTTACAGTACAAATGACTATAAATAGCAGGAACGTGTTCTTCTCAAACCATCGAAAACTTACAATGTTGAGCCCCCTTACTGTCTAATTGTGGCTGTGATCCAGAGTCATCAATTTTCTTTCAGTCATCACATTCGATTCATCAACGGAGTAAAGAAGTCGATCGCAGACTTAATCTTCATCGCTTCCACTCTCCGGGATATTCTTTTATACTTAGAGTTCCAGTATAAACAAGGTTTTATATAAAAAAAAGTATTCTTTTTGTATGGAAACACTATCTAATTTTGTAAACTTGATCCCCATAATTACTTTTCTATTCAACAAGTAGCTAATTTCCTTCACGTTGATATGACTAAGCCATCTATGCCACAACTCGGTAGATATATCACTGACTGTGTTCAGCTCATATGCCCTTTGTGTTCTATCTTCCATATAGTATAGACCGAACTTCTTGCTTCCCCGGACAATCACCAACGAACCTCTAGAAATCTTTCACTAATAATTTATAAAGAGAATGAGGAATCCCTCATCATTCAACCTTCCAATAGACATCAAGTTTAAACGGATATCAAGGACATGACGAACACCTTTGAGCACAAAAGTTGCACCTATAGTTGTCTTTAAATGCATATTCCAATAGCAATAGCCTTTGGCAAATTTTTGTTGCCCATCTTCAATACTCTATAGTCTCTTATTGTGTATGTAGCAAATAGTGCCATATTGTCAGATACGTGCGATGAAGCCCCTGAGTCCACCAGCCAAGAACTATCATTGTATGCAAGGTTGTTATATTTTCACTCTACACTCCCTTGTCGCCCTTCTTCTTCTTCTTCTTCTTCTTCTTCTTCTTTTTCTTTTTCTTCTTCTTCTTCTTCTTCTTATTCTTCTCCTTCTCTCTCTCTCTCTCTCTCTCTCTCTCTCTCTCTCTCTCTCTCTCTCTTTCAAGTGAAAATTTTCGCTTGATTTTGCCCTTCTTCTCTACGTATCCAACCGAATCACCGCAACTACTCAAAGAAACAAAAATATATAACAAGGGGTTACCGAAGAATGAAGATGACGAGAACAATCATCTGAAACATTCTCCCTTTGAAATAGCCACAATTTTCTCTTTCTCTCTCTTTTTCGAAAGTTGCTAACTTAAAATTCTCTCCATTTGATCTCTTTCTGGTAGATGTGATGATGGATTAAGAAAAAGCTATTTAAAGTCCCTTAAATCTTGCAGCAATTTAAGCTCCCTTATTTTGGAATATAAATAATTTGATAATTTATAATATATTTTAGTTATTTTATTTGATTTAATAGTTAAAGAATTAATTTATAAATATCTTTTATATATATATGACACTTGGGCATGGCTTGGATATTTCGAGCAATGCACGACCTTTTTCCTTCCAACCAAATTCATATTATTGACCTTGACTGTACCTATTACACTTGTGACATGGTTGTTGCATTAGTTTGATCTCCCTCATGCTCCAAAAATATTGACTAATATCTTGAACCATTGACATCACAAAATTTTCTTCAATTGGCTAGTTGAACCCAATCGAGCCCAAACACCCTACTTGAACTTTCAAACCAATTACCATGAGACATATACACAACTCCACACTCAACCCTCACTCATTAATATATATTCTTTATACTTAAACCCTCGCACATGCATAACAACCCAATAATGCAATAATTATCCTATTTGAGACACCGAAAGTGAACCTTCTTGTACACTTGTACTCAAACTCAACCAATACCCAAACAACTAGACCCAAGTGGACCCAAAGCCTTATTAATGGCTAAAACAAACTCTATATTTATATTATACTTGAATCCCCTAATGGATCCCTTAAGTTTTGTCAAGTTTGGTGTCCGTTTAGTGCTCTAAAAGGTCTGTGTCGCAAGAAGAGTCTCCGTCGTAATCGTAAAAATGTAAGTTTCATCAATTCTATTTAATAATTATTTTTCTCATGTGAAAACCTTTGTATGAACCCATAAATATGTTAGATGACAAATGATAAAACCCCCATGCATGAAAAACTCTAATTTTACATGAAAACTACTCTTTGATGACACGAAAACCAATACATGGCAACGTGTTAACCATAATAACCTATTTTTGTGTCACGACCCGTACCTGATGAAGGGATGCAAGTCGGGAACAACGCCAGCCTACGCCGTAGAATCGGCGGTAGAACATTGTCTGTGTAATCTATCTAGCAGTAACAATATACTCAATCACAGATCTAAGATGGAAACGAGTACGAATATGATAAAGAATAGAATAGTCACATACAACTCATGAGTCTAAAATAATAACATCAATGAGTCTGAAAGAATACTAACAAAATAAGTTGAAGACAAATCCAGTACAAAAGAATACTAAGAAGCTACTAATTCCGGGTTATCTGTCTCAGTTGGGATAAGTCCCTCCGGAGCCAGGGTCGCTGACTCTAAACCCACAACATCCTGAGGTCCATAATGTATAGGGTACCATTCCTCAATGTCATCTGAAAAAAATATATCCAGTCAAGAAAGGAGCAGAGTACATCTCTAACAGCAGTTTTAATCAATAGATAAAAACTATGTAAGAGTAAATAGATATGAATATACGAGATACACAAAAGATACAAGAGATATACAATAAGGAAATACTGGAATAAATACAATAATGAACAATATGACAATGAACAAGAATACTAATGTCTAAGTGGGTGAGTACTAGCTTAACATGCGATCGGCTTGGGAACTTGCACAAGAGTATAATGGCCTGGTTAATCATACGTGCGGTGTATGATCAACACTCACAAGGAACAAGACATGCACAAGGAGGGTATGATCACATATCTGTACTAAAATACTCTCCATCCCGACTAGTATAGTAGATCCAACCATGGTACGCTATGGCACGAGATTTCCTAAGAAGATAGCTAGTCTTCCCGAGAATCAGTGTCTGTACATGTACAAGATAATCAATGAAACAAGGCTTGCACAAGATACACCATATACCAAGAAATAACATCTTATAACGAGATCCGAATATACCAATTCGTGTAACCATCATGTCAAGAAATAAGGATATCTATATTGGATACAGTAAACATAGAGGATATCATAAATGAGAAACTATCAGAGAATGTACTCGTTTGAAGTCCGATGAATAGTCTCACAGATGTCTGATATGGTGCCTCAAAGACCTCGATATGGAATACAACATCAATACAAGGTTTCGAAAAAGAAATAAGTTAAACTAGTCAACTTCTAGGTCAAAAAGCTATTTCTAAGTCAAATAGTCAAACTAGGTCAACTCTAAGTTAAACCGGTCAAAACTTGGGAAAACTATGACAAACTACCTATTTTTAGGTTGCAAGTGTCTATCTCAAAGATATTGGGTTCAAACACTATGAATCTAGGTCATACAAGCTATATCTTAGGATATTAGGATACCGTATCTCAGGATACGTAATTAGGAGATAATTATCACATATACATATATCAAACAATATTACATATTAAATTCTAATTACCAAAAGCTATATGGATATTTTGGTTTCGAACCAACTTGGTATCGCAAGACTAAACTTCCATCTTGATACCCAAACCCGATACCTTGGTTATCCTAAAATACCTTGATACTTACCTTGGTATCTCAAGGTAATTTCCAAAACTTCATATATATACTAACTACCCATAATAACTATATGCTAACAACTAACTATTACAAATATAGTACACTAATGCATAAATACCAATTAGGAATATATATATATATATATATATATACATATATATATATACACTAATACTATATATATATATCTATTATTTAATTAATACATAACTATACATATATAACTATACCGTAAAACTGTCGCTAAAAGCCACTGCTGCCCATCGCTAATGCTGTTGATACGGCTGATGTTACTGCTGCTGTTGAGACGGTTCCTGCTGCTGTCGCTAATACTGCTGCTGCTGTCGCTGAAGCGCTGCTGTTGCTATTGCTGAAGCTGCTACCGTTGCTATTGCTGCAGTTGTCGCTAATGAAGCTGCTGTTGTTGTTGCTATATGCTGTTGTTGTTGTTGCTATATGCTGCTGTTGTTGCTAATTCGGCTGCTGCTGCTGTTAATGTTGTTGCTGTTGCTAATACTGTCACAAAAATTATTGTTTTCCCCTCTCTCAGTCTTATATATATAAACACATAAATATATATACTTACATATATATAACTACCACTATATATACATATATACATACTATATTTAATAGCTATTACATATGTAAAGTACATCTACATATATATACAACACATAGGTATATAGATATATGACATACTAACACATAAATATATATATACATAGTAATATATATATATATATATATATATATTATAATGACTAAAACAATAGAAAAGTAGATCTAGAAATAAATTGCACTACACATGGAGCGTATCACACCCATATCCCACTAGATCTAGGATACCCTTGCGACACGAGTCCACCACACATCCAAACATACTCCGAAGGACACGAGCAAGTCTAATATATTATTTATGAATAATACGAAGAGTCAAACACAAATCTACGTGTCCGTGTCAAAATATGACATGCACAAAGTCCCGTGTCAGAGAAAAACTCCCAAATTAACACGTATCACCAAATTATTGGGATACGACTTACACGTACCCAATTATGGACACGATACTAGCTCCAAACACACAAGCATATGCCAAATTGATCTATAGGACCAATTGACAAACACAACAAATATCAATCTCGAAATTCCCCCAAAATTGACACAAAAAGTACCATAACTTTCTCAATAGGCCTCCTATGAACACAAAACCAAATCTTATGGTTAGCCTATGCATATGGGTTAATTTTTTATGGTTAAATCTCAAATTTAGAACCTAAATTAAGGAAAAAATTGAATTGTACCTATTAGGAGATTGATTCCCAATGAAACCTCCAAATGTGATGAAATTGGCCTCCAACTTGTAGATCCTTGCTCCTCTTTGTAGATCCTTGCTTCCTCCTAGATTCTTGCTCCACTAGTCTCCAATGGTGATTTGGGAAAGAATTAGGGTAAAATTTGGTAGGAAAATGATGTATAATGAAGAAATTTGGTTGAGGAAAATTCTAGATCTAGTTTTCAAATAAAAAGAGGAGAGAGAAACTTTCTCCCTCTTCTTTAATAGGCCGGCCCCCTTACCCCTTCCTCAAGTCACTATGTAATGTCCATCATACCCTTTGGAGCCTCTCATGAAAAAATAATTAAGGAGGGAAGCTTCTAGTCTAATAATTTAATTAAATTAATCATCCTCCTAATCAATGGGCTTTCTAGTTGGGCTCAATTCTAACAATTAATACATGTTGGTCCATGAGTCTAAACTAAACTAGTTAGGTCCACTAACACAAGTCCAAAATAAATAACTAACATCTAACAATAGTTAAATAATATAATAAATAATTATTTAACATGCACAATATTTAATTAATTATGAAATTACTAAAATATTCTTTCCTAGAAAATGTGGTAGTGACAAGTCTACCCACCTTAAAATAATTTTGTCTTCGAAATTCAAGGACGAAAACTACCTCCAGATAATAAAAGAACATAATAAAAGAACAGAACTTAACTATGAAAAAATATACCTCAAGGCACAAACAAATATGGATAACGCTCTCGTATTTCATTCTCTCTCTCCCAGGTAGAATCCTCCGGAGAGTGATGCCTCCATGCGAAGCATACCAAAGGAATAGTCTGGTTCCTTAGCACCTTCTCTCTCCGATCCAGAATCTTAACTGGCTGCTCTGGATAGCTAAGAGTAGGACCCACCTCTATCTCCGAGTGATCCAATACATGACTAGGATCTGTCACGTACCGTTTTAACTGTGACACATGAAACACGTTGTACACTCCCTATAATACAGGTGGCAAGTCTAGTCTATACGCAACTGCATCGACCCTCTCTAGAATAGTGAAAGGTCCGATGAATCACGGACTAAGCTTCCCGCCTCCACCGAAACGAATCGTGCCTAGTGTCAGAGAAATCCTCAGAAACACCAAACCACCCACCTAGAATAAAATACCACCTTAAGAACTTAATCTATAATAAACAACCAATAACAATCACAAAACAAAAATCTAAAACTATACCTCGAACTCCAAAGGTCTCCGGTGGCTATCGGCCCAATGCCGCTGTCTGTCCTGCACTACTCGAAGTCTGCCTCTGATCATCTGAACCTTCTCCGCTGCATCCACAACCATCTCTGGCCCAAGCAAAACTCTCTCTCCAACATCATCACATGACAAGGGAGTACGACATCTTCGACCGTATAGAGCTTCAAAAGGTAACATCTCTATACTATCCTGGTAGCTGTTGTTATAAGAAAACTCTACCAAATAGAGATAGTTCACCTAAGAACCCTCAAAATATAGTACACAAGTGCGCAATATATCCTCGAGAGTCTGAATAGTCCTCTCTAATTTTCCATCTGTCTGGAGATGATATACAGTACTGAACTTGAGCTGAGTGCCTAAACTCGCCTGCAAACTCTTCCAGAAATGAGAAGTGAAACGACTATCCCGATCCGAGACTATGATGACGGGAACTCCATGTATCCTGATGATCTGCCTCACATATATCTCTGCCAGCTTCTCCGTAGACAAACCCACCTTGAAAGGCAAAAAGTGGGCCGACTTGGTCAACCTATCAATGATGACCCAAATCGCATCTTTCCTTCCTGGAGATCGTGGAAGTCCAGACACAAAATCCATAATAATGTGCTTCCACTTCCACTCTGGAATGGGTAATGGCTGAAGTAAACCTCCTGGCCTCTGCCTCTCGGCTTTTACCTCCTGGCACAACAAGCATCTGGATACAAACTGTGCCACTTCCCTCTTCATGCCATACCACCCCACACTCTCTCGCATATTCCAATATATTTTGTTGGGACCTGGATGTATGGAATACTGAGAGTGATGTGCTTCCTGTAATACCTTCCCACGCAGCTCCCCACTAGGCACAAACAACCTAACTCTATGCCGCAAAGAACCATCCTCGGCAATGGTGAACTCATCCTCCAATCCTGCTCTCACCTGAGCTATGATGCTCCTCAGAGATACATCCTCATACTGGGCTGCCTTGATCCTGTCCATCAAATCTGAATGTATCTATAATTCCCACATCTGTATAGCAAAACCATAAAGTATTACCTCAATTCCCAAGCTCTCCAAGTCCTTCAACAAATATCGATCCTGCGTCAAGAACATAGCTATCGGATACCTGCTCAAGGCATCGGCAACTATGTTAGCTTTTCCAGGATGATACTGCAAAGATATATCAAAATACTTTATCAGTTTGAACCATCGATGCTGCCTTATTTTAGACTCCTTCTGCGTAAAAACGTACTTCAAGCTCTTGTGGTCTGTGAAGATCTCCACACGCTCTCCGTACAAATAGTATTTCCATAACTTCAGGGCGAAGATGACTGCTGCCAACTCCAAATCATGGGTAGGATAGTTCTTTTCATGAGGACGCAATTGCCTGGATGCATAGGCAATCACTTTCCCATTCTGCTGAAGAACACGACCCAAACCTTTTCCTAATGCATCACTATAAATAGTAAAACCTCCAAACCCTGATGGCAACGTCAAAATAGGAGCAGACATCAATCTCTTCTTCAATTCCTCAAAAGCAACCTAGCAATCCTCCATCCAAATAAACCCTATATCCTTCCTGGTGAGTCTGGTCATTGGCTCGACAATCCTCGAAAAATCTTGCACAAACTTCCTGTAGTAGCCTGCCAATCCCAAGAAACTCCTGATCTCTGCTACCGAACTCGGGGTCTTCCAAGATTCCACTGCTGTGATCTTCTTTGGATCCACTGAAATACCATCACCAGTCACAACATGCCCTAAGAACTCTACCTTGTTCAGGAAGAACTTACACTTGGACAGCTTTCCATACCGCTTCTCATTCTTTAGCACCTCCAACACAATCCGCAAATGTTCCTCGTTCTCCTCTGATGTCTTCGAGTATATGAGTATGTCGTCGATGAATAGTACCACAAACTTGTCAAGGTATTGATGGAACACCTTGTTCATCAAGTTCATAAATGCCGCCGTGCATTAGTCAACCCAAACGGCATCACCATAAACTTGTACTGACCATACCGAGTTCTAAAAGCATTCTTCGGTATATCCTCCGACTTCACTTTCACCTGGTGGTAGCCTGATCTCAAGTCTATCTTAGAAAATACCTTAACTGATCGAACAGATCATCAATCCGTGGAAAAGGGTACTTATTCTTGATAGTGAGATTATTCAATATCCTTTGATCAATGTACATGCGTACTGATCCATCATTCTTTGGTACAAACAATAGCGGGGCTCCACACGGTGAAGAACTCGATCTGATAAACCCCTTATCCTGTACTTCGTGCACCTGCTTCTTCAGCTCGACTAGCTCGCTGTTGTTTACTCTATATACATGTTGTGATATTGGTTCTGCACCTGGCACCAAGTCTATAGAGAATTTAACATCTCAATTTGGCGGCAATCCTGCAAATTCCTCAGGAAACACATCCAAGAACTTTTCTATCAACAGATGCGGCAACTCCTTGTCTTCCACCATAGCTCCACAAATAATGCGTTCTCCCTGCTCTGCAGCTCCTCTAGCAAACTCGAACTCTGGATCTCCTGGCGGACCAAACAAAACTCTAGCTCCTCTATAATCTATACTAGCATGGTGCCTACTCAAACTAATTCATCCCGAGTACAATATTGTGTGGCATTACAAGTAGACACACACTCAACTCCCGGCCTCCTAGAGTAACTCTCCGATCCTTGAAAATATCATTAACCAGGATAATGCCTCCCCCGGTCATGATCTTGCAAGTCCTAAGCAAAGGCTTAGCTACCAAACCATGCTTTAGAGCAAAAGAAACAGATACAAAACTATAGGAAGCACCACTATCAAACATAGCTAAAGTTGCAATAGAATCAAGAAGAATAGAACCTGCGATAACATCTCCGGTGGGCTCGTCCTCCTCGATGGTCATAGCAAACGCTCGTCCCTGACGTGCACCTCCCTGCTGCTGATGCTGGACATAACACTGCTGCTGGGTCGGAAGTGGTCCCCGCGACTGTACTGCAGGTGGTCTCATCTGTGCCCTCGGAGCTGAAGCTGCTCCCTGAACTGCACGACGAGGATTGGAAGGATACTTCCTTAGCTGATGTCCCTCAGTACCATAATACAAACAAACTCCCAACCTCTTCCTGCAAACTTTCCAGATGTGGCTGGGCTTCTTGTAGAAGTGGCAGAAAGATTGCTGTAACTGTCTCTGCTGCTGAGGTGCCTGGTGAAATGATGCCCTAGCTGGAGTCTACTACTGCTGCGACGCTGGAAAGTCCTGGACTAGAAATAAGAACGCTTGGCAGATACTGTACTGCTGTTGGCCCCTAGAAAAGAATCACGGTCTCTCTTGGGCTTCAAACCCAACTCTCGCTCAACCTTGCGTACCTCCGCAAGTATCTTCGAGTATGTCTCATAAAAAGAGGAAATGAGGATCTTCACTTCCCAGTTTAGACCCTCACAAAAATGAATAGCCCGAACCTCCGGCTCTCTCACCAAATACTCTATAAATTGGCTCAACCTGCCAAACTCCGTAGCATACTCCTCCACAAACATGCTCCCCTCAATGAGGCTTTCAAACTGCCTCCCCAAGTCTAGCCTGTCTGCCCGAGCGAAGAACTTCTTCTTGAAGAGGTCCTTGAATACCTCCCAAGACTGTCCTGCGTCAATAAGAATCGGCTCATTCCTGAACCAAGTGCGGGCAACGTCAAATAGTTGAAGTCCTACCGCCTCAACCTTCAGATCCTCAGAAAGATGGGATACCCTCATAAGACGCTCAATGTCCTCGAGCCAATCATCAGCATAGACGATGCCCTTCGTCCCCTTAAAGACCCTAGGCTCCAGCTTCTTGAAGTCCTAAATGTTGCCTGGCCGAAGCTGAGCAACTTGAGGAGCAACCTGCTGCTGGACCGGAACTCCTCTCTCTACTACAGTACGAGCAAGCTGATGAGCACTCTCGATGCCCTACCGTAAAACATCGATCTTCCTCTGATGTGCCTCAGACTGAGCCCTCTTTGCCTCGAGCATCTCACAAAATAGTGTAAACATCTGTGTCGCCTCTACTAGCACAGAAGGTGGAGGTGGAAGTCCCTCAGATACAGTTGGCATAGTCCTCTGAGTAGGTGGTGGACCTTCGAAAGCATCTGACACTCCAATCACCGGAGAAGTGACTGATGCAGGCCCTCGGGACATCGCAGACCTCTCAGAAGCTGCTTTCCCCTGCTGCGATCTTGTCTTAGGCGGCATCCTGAGACAAAGCGAAAGAAAGAATCAATATGGCACATGATGTAAAACACTCAAAGAAAGGACAATTTAAAGATAAAGTATCAATATCAAAGGAGAATAGTTGAATGAATCAAAAGAATTTTTCCTAGATGTGATTGAGTATTCTCAGCCTATACCCTAAATACTATATCCTGAAACAGGCTCGTAATAGCACTCAATTCAGAGCACCACTACGAATCGTACTAATTGTGACCTCGAAGAAGACCTGCATAGTCCACCACTAAAAACGTGTCACAATCTGCACCACTACGAATTGTACAAGATATACCATATACCAAGAAATAATATCTCATAACGAGATCCGGATATACCAATCCGTGTAACCATCGTATCAAGAAACAAGGATATCTATACTAGATACAATGAACATAGAGGATATCATAAATAAGAAACTATCAGAGAATGTACTCGCCTGAAGTTCGGTGAATAGTCTCCCAGATATCTGATATGATGCCTCAAAGACCTAGATATGGAATACAATATCAATACAAGGTTTTGGAAAGAAAATAAGTTAAACTAGTCAACTTCTAGGTCAAAAAGCAATTTCTAAGTCAAATAGTCAAACTATGTCAACTATAAGTCAAACCGGTCAAAACTTGGTCAAACTATGACAAACTACCTATTTCTAGGTTGCAAGAGTCGATCTCAAAGATATTGGGTTCAAACACTATGAATATAGGTCATACAAGCGATATCTTAGGATACTAGGATACCGTATCTCAGGATACGTAATTAGGGGATAATTATTACATATACATATATCAAACAATATTACATATTAAATTCTAATTACCAAAAGCTATGTGGATACCTTGGTTTCGAACCAACTTGGTATCGCAACACTAAACTTCCATCTTGATACCCAAATCCGATACCTTGGTTATCCTAAGATACCTTGATACTTACCTTGGTATCTCAAGATAATATATATATATATATATACTTGTATATATGTATGTGTGTGTGTATTTGATTATATGTATGTGAGTATATCTATATCTATATGTGTGTTGATATATATATAGAGATATGCATAGAGTGAGGAGTATATATATATATATATATATATATATATATATATATATATATATATATATATATATATATATATATATATATATGTATAGATATTGTTATATATATATATATATATACATAGAGGGTTATATGTGTTGTGTCTTTGTGTGGTGTATGAGTGGCTTGTGGCAGTGTGAGGGTGAGAGAGACAGTGACAGCAAGAAGAGAGGAGAAGTGCCTGTACAGTCCCCCACAGCAACTAGTTCAGCAGGGGGGGAACATAGCAACATGGTCGCAGGTAGTGCAACTATAATGGGACTGCAGTGTGCCACAAGCCAATGCAGCGAGGAGCAGCAGGTCTGCAGCACAGCAAGGATGGCACTCAGTTTAGCACAGGAAGTTTACCTCGAGGCCACAGCAGGGGTCGGGCATCCCTGCAACCCGGGCTGCACTGAAGGTGAGCAGCACCTTGTGCACAGCAGCATGCACAAGAGGGAGCAGCACTCGGGCTTGCACAGAATCGGGTATTAGTTCTCACTGTACAACAGAGCCTTCCCCATCAGTAGGAAGCACAGGTCAGGGAGTATCCAGTTCAGTACTGTGTATCAACAGGTTTTGGGTTTCAGTCCACTATGCAGTTCTCACTGCACAGTATCAGTAGAGGATCATTGTGCAGTATCTGTGCAGTCAGTGCACAAATTGGTTTCAGTATCACAGTGGTTTGTTACTGTGCCTGAGCACAGTATCCATAGGTTCCAATTTCAGTTGTTCAGTTTTGTCTTGGGTTTGGGTATGTGGTTCAGTTTCAGTTTTGAGGTATTAGATTAGTTAGTTTAGTGAGGTATTTGATCATGAGTAGTTAGCTTAAATTGGTTAGTTAGTATTTAAGGTATTGGGTTAAGTAGATTAGTTGTTTAGCTTCATTAGTTAGAATGTTAGTATATAATTAGTTATATATGTACCTATGTAGATAGTTAGCTATCTATACATATATATTTTATTATGTAGTGTGGTATTATATGTTTAGTAGTTAGATACCTATATAGCTAGTGCTTGAGGTATTATATATATGTGTATAAGTATATTAGCTTGGGGTATTATATTTGTATTAGCTATATATTAAGTATTTTGGGTTACCTCGGGATACCAAGGTATTGGGTCGATACCCAAGGTATTAAGTTTGGGTATCGAGATAGGTGCGATACGCATTGGTGCAAGGCCAAGGTATCCTATTTCATTTGTATTATTATACTATTATAATTATTGATTGTATATATATCTTAAACACTATTTTCATATAATTAAACTTGCATATCTTAGGATACGACTTTTTTAGTATCTTTTAGTATCTTAGATTAGTTTGTATAGCATAGTTTTATAGTGTATCGACTTAGTGACTTAGTATTAAGACTCTAGCAACCTAGATTTTATCGGTTTGACCTAAAAATAGCTTATTGACATAGAATTGCATCATTTTAACTGATTTTCATTCTAGAATCTTGTATTAATATAATATACCATAAATAGGTTGTGTGATACCAGCTTGGGCATCGAGAGACACACCTTGCTCAGGACTTCAGGTGAGTATATTTCTCTGTTAGTTTTTATCTCATGATAGTGTATATATCACTTGTTCTAGAACTGCATACTTGATTCTGACACTTGGTTACACTGACTGGTACTATATAGATCCCGTCAGGAGGTATTATCCCCTACCGTGTTCAGCGGATACTCATTCACATGTATTTCATTGTGTGCATCGGATATTAATTTTTATGTGCTTCTTGTGCATCCACTATTTCGTATGCTAGTGTAACTATATCATGTTAATGTACGTAACATGTCATGATTGGATCTATAAGTATTGGTTGGGGAGGGGGAGTAAGTGTTGGTTATGTGATCAAAGCCCTATTGATCTCATGTGCATGTCGATTATACATCTCACATATAATGGAGTTACCTTTATACCTCATGTGCAACCTAAGCCGATCACATAACGAACTTGCACTCTAAACCACATAGCTAGTATTCTTGTTTTCTACTTGCAGTTTATTTTCGGTATTTACTTTCCAGTTCTTGTTGTGATTATTGCCTGTACTCACCTGTATTGTACATTCTTACTACTTGTGCATCTTGTATCCTTTTTTATTGCTCGTTATATATGCTCGATTATGTATTTAAAACTGCTTTCAGAGGTATGTACTTCGCTCCAATCCTGACTAGATATATTTTTTAGATGATTGGCTAGAGGAGCTGTGTCCCACATATTACGGCCCGCAGGAGGGTGAGACTTTAGAGGATACTCCCCTAGAGCAAGAGAACATAGTACCAGTGACCGAGGAGGTTTAGTTTATGTTTGGTGGTTTTGTATTAGACTGTTATTGAGATTCTTGGCATGTATATTATTTCAGACTTGCGGATTATATCTTGTTTCTTTCTTCGTTATTCCATTCGTGCTTTATCTTCCTTAGCTTACTTTGTGATTGAGTATAGTTACATTGTGAGATACCATATTGTTCCTCCGTTTAGAGTTGAGATGATTGACAGGTACCATATTATATTATTGAGATGTTAGATAGTTAGAAATGACCCAGACAACGTTCTATCGCCGATTCTGTGACGTAGGCTAGACGTACCCACGTACTCGTACCCAAATATCCGGGTGCGGATCGTGACACGTTTAGCCCATGCAGGTCTCTCCTTAGGTCTAGATATTGTAGTGGTGCTCACTTAGAGTATTGCTATGAGCCTGCATTAGGATATAGGATATAGGCTGAGAGTATACTCAATCACAACTAGGAAATATTTTCAAATATCAGTTTTGTTATCCTTATCTATTAGAATACTTGCTTACTTTGAAATATTACTGTCCTTCTTTGATGATGTCGTATCTTGCGTAGTATTGACTTGTTTGTTTCAATCTGTCTTCAGGATGCCTCCGAAAATAAGATTCTATCGCTCGGGAGCCGCGGCAGCTTCCTCAACTACTTCTCGGCCTGCTGCGGAGAGGGTAGCAGCTACTACTGCTTCTTCTCCAATTGAAAGGGTTGCCTCACCGGTTCAGGTAGGAGTCTCAGCAGCCGTCTTTGGGGGTGCTCCTTCCCCAGTGTGGAGGGCAGCACCAGTTGTTTCCGAGGGACTTCCACCACAACCACCAGTACCAGCTGATGCTACACAGTTGTTCGCACTTTTCCAACAGATGATGGAGGCCCAGAGGGCCCAGGCTGAGGCACAGCACCGGCAGACTGAGGTGATGCGATAGGGTATTGAGAATGCTCACCAGGTGGCCATTACCGTAGAAGAGAGGACAACACCACCACAGCTACGGGAGGTACAACCCAGGCTCGGTATCATACAGGACTTCAAGAAGTTGGATCCCCGACCTTTCAAGGGGACCAAGGGCATTATATATGCAGATGACTGGTTGGAGAGCATGGAGCGCGTCATGTGCTTATACCTCCTTGCGGAGGATCTGAAGGGGGAGGCAGCAGGATTGTAGATGATGGACATCGCCAGTACTTAGTTCCAGAATGAGCCACAGATTATCGATCAAGGATTGACATGGGGTGAGTTCAAGGACTTTCTCAAAAGAAAGTTCTTTCCGCCCACCGAAAGACTTGATTTGGAGCGACAGTTCCAGAACCTTCACCAGGGAAACATGTCGGTAAAGGAGTATGCCGTCGAGTTCGACAGGTTGAGCAGATATGCAGACTACATGGTGAGGGATCCTCAGAACCGGGCGAGTAGATTCAGAGAGGGCCTGTATTGGAAAGTGGAGGCTCTTATTTCTTTGAGCCATGAGACGTACGCAGATATCTTAAGGGAGTCCCGCAAGGCCGAGAGAGACCTGAGTTTGAGGCCCAAGAGGGACCGAGATATTTTTGGTGGCAGCAGCAGTGCGGGTCCAGCCAAGAGGCCCCATTTCCAGCCACAGTGGCAGCAGTTCCATGCGCCTATCAGAGCACCAATATAGCAGATATACCAGATGCATAGGCCAGCCCAGCAAGCTCGTGTTTGCCCCTTCTGTAAGAAGGCAGGGCATGGATGAGATGTTTGCATGAAGAGGCTTGGTCAGTATTTGTTTTGGGGCTCATCAGACCACCAGCTGAGGGATTATCCCAAGATATTAGCTCGTACAGCTCAGGATGTAGCCTCGATTCAGAAGATACCCACGAGACACCCAGCGGGACAGCAGAGAGGACCTTCTTTGCGGCCCCAGCAACAGAGGTTCGTGCAGCACCAGCAGAGAGGTGCACAACAGGGCAAGCTTTTGTCTTGACCATAGAGGAGGCAAAGCCAGTCAGAGACGTTATAGCAGGTTCATTCTTACTTGATTCTTTTCCATCTCATGCTTTATTTGATTCCGATGCTTCTCATAGTTTTGTATCTGTATATTTTGCTCTGAGATATTATCTTGAGTCTGAACCGTTGGCGAGGACTTGCAAGATCATGACCGGGGGTGGCATTATCCTGGTCAGTAATGTTTGTAAGGACTGGAGAGTTTCCTTGGGAGGCCGAGAGTTAGGCGTATGTTTACTCGTAATGCCACTTTCGAGTTATGATATAGTTCTCGGGATGGATTGGTTGAGTAGACATCATGCTAGTATCGATTATCGTTGAGGCAGTGTTTTATTCCAGACACCAGGAGAGCCGGAGTTTGAGTTTGTCCGAGGAGCAGAGTATAGTGGAGGTGACATCTGTAGAGCTTTGGTAGAAGAGCAGAAGCCGCCACATCCGTTGATTGCAGGATTCATAGATGTCTTTTCGGGAGAGTTGCCGGGGTTGCCACCGGACAGAGATGTGGAGTTCTCTATAGATTTGGTGCCAGACGTAGAGCCAATATCTCAGCACGTCTATAGAGTAAACAATAACGAACTGTCAGAGTTGAAGAAGCAGGTGGATGAGTTGCAAGACAAGAGCTTTATCCGTTCCAGTTTATCACCATGGGGTGCTCCGGTACTTTTTGTACCAAAGAAGGATGGGTTGGTACATATATGTATCGACTATAGGGCACTTAACAACCTCACTATCGAGAATAAATATCCGTTGCCACGGATTGATGATTTGTTTGACTAGTTGACCGGAGCGAATGTATTCTCAAATATAGACTTGAAGTCAGGGTTCCACCAGGTGAAAGTGAAGAGGGAAGACATCCCAAAGATAGCTTTCAGGACTCGTTATGGGAAGTTCGAGTTCTTGGTAATACCGTTTGGGTGACCAATGCCCCGACAGTATTCATGAACCTGATGAACAAGGTGTTTCATCAGTACCTAGATCAGTTTGTTATAGTCTTCATAAATGATATTCTGATATATTCAAAGACCCCAGAGGAGCATGAGCAGCACTTAAGGATTGTTCTGGAGACCCTCAGGAAGGAGAAGTTATGTAGCAAGCTTTCAAAGTGCGAGTTCTTCCTTGATAAGGTAGAATTCCTTGGGCATGTGATCACATGAGATGGAATCTCGATGGACCCGAAGAAGATTTCAACAGTTGAGTTGTGGTCTACCCCGAGTTCAGTAGCAGATATCAGGAGTTTCCTTGGGATGGCAGGTTACTATCGGAGGTTTGTTCAGGATTTTTTCAGGATTGTTGAGCCGATGACTAGACTAACCAGGAAGGACGTAGAGTTCGTCTGGATTGAGGATTGTCAGTCAGCATTTGAGGAGCTGAAGAAGAGGTTGACTACAGCTCCAATATTGATATTGCCATCCGGAGCAGGAGGATTTTCGATCTACAGTGATGCATCGGGTAAGGGTCTGGGTTGTGTGTTGCAGCAGAATAGAAAGGTGATTGCCTATGCTTCCATCCAATTATGCCTGCATAAGAAGAACTACGCTACCCATGACTAGGAGTTAGCAATAGTTATCTTTCCTCTTAAATTATGGAAATACTACTTGTATAGAGAGAGAGTTGAGATTTTTACAGACTACAAGAACTTGAAGTATGTGTTTACGCAGAAAGAGCTCAACATGAGGCAGAGGCGATGGTTGGAGTTGATGAAGGACTTCGACATTTCTTTGCAGTACTATCCAGGGAAGGCCAACATAGTCGCAGATGCCTTGACCAGGTATCCAGTGGCTATGTACTTGACGAGGGACAGACATTTGTTGGCCGATCTTGATAGTTTGGCATTGAGATACTAGTTCCTGGAGTCGCAGCACAGATGTGAGGACTTCAGGTATAATCATAGCTGATGGACCGGGTCAGAGTCGGACAGTACGAGGATGAGTCTCTGAGGAGCATCAGAGCACAGGTTTAGATGGGGCACGCGAAGGACTTCATTATTGCAGATGATAGATCATTTTGGCATGGTACCAGATTATGTGTGCCGAGGGGAGCATTGCACGAGGAGATTCTTCAGGAGGTGCATCGATTCCAGTACTCTATGCATCCAGGTGCCAACAAGATGTATAGAGACATGAGAGAGCATGCATAGTGGTATGGTATAAAGCGGGAGGTAGCTAGCTTCGTATCCAGATGCTTAGTTTGCCAGCAGGTCAAGGCGGAGAGACAGAGGCCAGGTGGTTTGCTTCAGCCTTTACCCATTCCAGAGTAGAAATAGGAGCATGTGACCATGGATTTTATTTCAGGACTTCCTTATTCTCCAGGAGGTAAAGATGCAATTTGTGTCATCGTGGACAGGTTGACCAAATCAGCCCACTTTTTGCCATTCAAAGTGGGTACATCTACGAAGAAGTTCGCGGAGATATATATACGCCAGATTGTCAGATTGCACGGTGCTCCAGTGAGCATAGTCTCGGATCAGGATAGTCGCTTCACGTCCCACTTCTGGAGAAGTTTATAGGCTAGCTTGGGCACTCAGCTCAAGTTTAGTACCGCTTTTCACCCTCAAACTGACGGGCAGTCGAAGAGGACTATTCAGACTCTCGAGGATATGCTATGTACCTGTGTTTTGGATCTTGGAGGTTCTTGGGAGGGGTAGAGTTTTCATACAACAACAGCTACCAAGCCAGCATTGAGATGTCACCATTCGAGGCGTTGTATGGACAGAGATGCCGCACTCTGTTATCCTGGGATGATGTTGGCGAGAGAGCTTTATTGGGACCAGAGATGGTAGTAGATGCAGCCAAGAAGGTCAAGCTTATCAAGGATAGACTTCGAGTGGCACAAGACAGACAGCGGCATTGGGCCGATAGCCACCGGAGACCTTTGGAGTTTGAGGTATAACTTTTGTTTTGTATTTCTTGTAATTGATTGTTTATTTTGTTAGAGTGCTAAGGTTGTGTTTCGTACTAGTTTGGTGGTCTGGTTTTCTTGAGGATTTCTCTGATATGTGGCACGATTCATTTTGGTGGAGGCGGAAAGCCTAGTCCGCAATTCATCGGACCTTTCAGCATTCTTGAGAGGGTTAATACAGTTGTATACAGACTAAAATTACTACCTGCATTGGAGGGAGTGCACAACGTGTTTCACGTGTCACAGCTGAGATGATACGTGGCAGATCCCAGTCATGTGTTGGATCACTCGAAGATAGAGGTGGGCCATTCTGGATCGGAAAGAGAAGGTGCTGAGGAACCAGACGAATCCTTTGGTACGCGTCGCATGGAGACATCACTCGCTTGGAGAGAGTACCTGGGAGCGAGAGGCCGAGATGTGCGAGCGATATCCATATTTGTTCGCACCGTGAGGTATAATTCTTTCTTCTTTGTATTATTTGCTTTTGGTAGTTAGTTTCTTCCTTAATTTCGAGGACAAAATTTTTCTAAGGTGGATAGGATTGTCACCCTCATATTTTTTTTAAGGATAGTTTGGTAATTGACATGGGTATCTCTAATTTTAGGATGTATTGTATTTAAATATTATACATGTGTATTAATTAATTATTTTATTATTTATTGATTGTTAGTTATAGAATTATTTTGGACTTGTATAGTGGACATAACTATTTTAATTAGATGTATAAACCCAATATTTCTATTATTTTAGATTGAGCCCAAGAATAAGGGCCATGGATTAGGAGGATGGATTAATTAGTGAAACCATTAGAGTAGAACCTTCCCCCTAATTAATTTCTTCATGAGAGGCCCTAATGGGTGTTTTAGATATTTCATATGGCTTGGGAGAGGGGTTTATGATCAGCAATTAGAGGAGGAGAGAGAGTGTCTCTCATTTATTTTTGTTCATTCCAATTAGATCTAAAATTTTCTCCTTTTCAAATTCCTTCATTCTCTCACCATTCCTTCACAAATTTCTCCCCAAATTCATTCTCTATAATTTAATTGAGGCTACTACATCAAGGATCTACAAGAAGGAAGCAAAGAACAAGAAGGAGGAGGTCAAGATCTACAAGGAGAAGCTACTTTCAATTTGGAAATCTTTTCATTTGGAATCCATCACCCAATAGGTACATTTCAGTTTTCTCCCTTCTAATAGACTCTAGATCTGAGATTTAATTATGAGAAACCATCCCATATGCATATGATACCCATAGGAATTGGTTTTAGGTTCATCGGAGACCTACGGTGGAAGTTATATGCATTTTGGTGTTAATTTTAGGAGAATTTCGAGATTGGCACATATGGTGTTTGTCATTTGGTAAAATAGATCAATATAACTTATGATTACTTGTTTGTGACTAGTGTCATGTCCACAATTGGGTACGTATATGCCGTATCTCATCAATTTGGCGATACGGGTTGATTTTAGGGGTTTTCCTCCGACACAGGGACTTGTGCATATCACATTGTCACACGGACACGTAGTTAATCTAATTACTATACATATTATTCATATTTAGCATATTAGACTTTGCTCGTGGCCTCCGGGATGTGTTTGGTTGTGTGTTGGAACCGTATCGTAAACATATCATAGAATTAGTGTGAAACGGGTGCGGTGCACTCCACGTGTTTGATGTTTTGTCCTCTTTCCTATACGTACATGTGTATTTATATATATATATATAATATTGTATATGAGTTTATGTATTTGAGTGTGTATATGATATTGTATATACTTATATATAGATCTATATGCATTATGTATATATGTATGTGTGATTAGTGTATTTAAGTGTATATGTGTGTAAGTGTAAATAGTGATATATATATATATATATATATATATATATATATATATATATATATATATATATATATATAGAGAGAGAGAGAGAGAGAGAGAGAGAGAGAGAGAGAGAGAGATGCATAGAGTGAGGAGTATATATATATATATATATATATATATATATATATATATATATATATATATATATATATATATATATATATATGTGTATAGCTATTGTTATATATATATACATAGAGGGTTATATGTGTTGTGTCTTTGTGTGGTGTGTGAGTGGCTTTGTGGCAGTGTGAGGGTGAGAGAGGCAGTGACAACAAGAAGAGAGGAGAAGTGCATGTACAGTCCCCCACAACAATTAGTTCAACAAGGGGGGACATGGCAACATGGCCGCAGCTAGTGTAGCTGCATTGGGACTGCGGTGTGCCACAAGCCAATACGGTGAGGAGCTGCAGGTCTGCAGCACAGCAAGGATGGCACTCAGTTCAGCACATGAAGTTCACCTCGAGGCCACAATAGGGGGTCGGGAATCCCTGTAACCCGGGCCGCACTGAAGGTGAGCAGCACCTTGTGCACAACAGCGTGCACAAGAGGAAGCAGCACTCGGGCTTGCACAAAATCGGGTATTAATTCTCACTATACAGCAGAGCCTTCCCCATCAGCAGGAAGTACAGGTCAGGGAGTATCCAGTTCAGCACTATGTATCAGCAAGTTTTGGATTTCAGTCCACTGTGCAGTTCTCACTGTACAGTATTAGTAGAGGATTACTGTGCAGTATCTGTGCAGTCAGTGCACAAATTGGTTTCAGTATCACAGTGGTATGTCACTGTGCCCGAGCACAGTATCCATAGGTTCCAGTTTCAGTTGTTCAGTTTTGTCTTAGGTTTGGGTATGTGGTTCAGTTTTAGTTTTGAGGTATTAGATTAGTTAGTTTAGTGAGGTATTTGATTATGAGTAGTTAGCTTAAATTGGTTAGTTAGTATTTAAGGTATTGGGTTAAGTAGATTAGTTGTTTAGCTTCATCAGTTAGAATGTTAGTATATAATTAGTTATATATGTATCTATGTAGATAGTTAGCTATCTATACAAATATATTGTATTATGTAGTATGGTATTATATATTTAGTAATTAGATACTTATATAGCTAGTTCTTGAGGTATTATATATATATATTAGTATATTAGCTTGGGGTATTATATTTGTATTAGCTATATATTAAGTATTTTGGGTTACCTCGGGATACCAAGGTATTGGGTCGATACCCAAGGTATTGAGTTTGGGTATCGTGATAGGTGCGATACGCATTGGTGCAAGGCCAAGGTATCCTATCTCATTTGTATTGTTATAGTATTATAATTATTGACTTGTATATATATCTAAAATACTATTTTCATATAATTAAACTTGTGTATCTTAGGATATGGGTTTTTGAGTGTCTTTTAGTATCTTAGATTAGTTTGTATAGCATAGTTTCATAGTGTATCGACTTAGTGACTTAGTATTAAGACTCTTACAACCTAAATTTCATCGGTTTGACCTAGAAATGGCTTATTGACATAGAATTGTATCATTTCAAATAATTTTCATTCTAGAACCTTGTATTGATGCAACATACCATATATAGGTTATGTGACACCAGCTTGTGCATAGAGAGACACACCTTGTTCGGGACTTCAGGCAAGTACATTTCTTTGTTAGTTTTTATTTCATGATAGTGTATATATCACTTGTTCTAAAACTGCATGCTTGATTCTGACTTGGTTACACGGACTGGTACTATATGGATCCCGTCAGGAGGTGTTATCCCCTACCGTGTTCAGCGGGTACTCATTCACATATATTTCATCGTGTGCATCAGGTATTAATTTTCATGTGCTTCTTGTGCATCCACTATTTCGTATGCTAGTGTGACTATATCGTGTTAATGTACGTAACGTATCATGATTGGATCCATGAGTATTGGTCGGGGAGGAGTAGGAGTTGGTTATGTGATCAAAGCCCTATTGATCTCATATGCATGTCGATTATTGCTCGATTATGTATTTGAAACTGCTTTCAGAGGTATGTACATCGCTCCAATCCTGACTAGATATATTTTTTAGATGATTGGCTAGAGGAGCTATGTCCCACGTATTACGGCCCGCAGGAGGGTAAGACTTTAGAGGATACTCTCCTAGAGCAAGAGAACATAGTACCAGTGACCGAGGAGGTTTAGTTTATGTTTGGTGGTTTTGTATTAGACTGTTATTGAGATTCTTGGCATGTATATTATTTCAGACTTGTGGATTATATCTTGTTTCTTTCTTCGTTATTCCATTCGTGCTTTATCTTTCTTAGCTTGCTTTGTGATTGAGTATAGTTACATTGTGAGATAACCATATTGTTCCTCCGTTTGGAGTTGAGATGATTGACAAGTACCATATTATATTGTTGAGATGATAATAGTTAGAAATGATCCAGACATCATTCTACCGCCGATTCTGTGGCATAGGCTGGACGTATGCACATACTCGTGCCCAAAAATTTGGGTGCGGGTCGTGACAATATGACTGATACAAGTGACATAGTTGATCATTTCGAAATTGCAGTAGGTCCGAGCTTGACATATGAGGAGCAGCCAGTTGGGATACTAGAAACTAGTAAGAATTCGTTACGGGGTTAGATGATTAGACTGGTTCGGGTTGCTTGAAAGCATCACTCTCTAGGCGAATCCACTTGGGAGCGAGAGGATATCATATGACAGCTTTATCCTTACTTATTCAAGGATGCAGGTATGACCTTAGAACTACTGTTATTTATCATGTCTTTATAGATTACTAGAGAAGCTTTATTCTTAATTGCGAGGACGTAATTCTTTTAAGGTGGGTAGATTATAAGCCATCTTATTTTAGAATAGGGATAATTTGATAATATGACACTTTGACATGGCTTGGATATTTCAAGCAATGCACGATATTTTTACTTCCAACCAAATTCACATTATTAAATTTGACTATACCTAGTACACTTGTGACATTAGTGTTGTATTAGTTTTCTCTTTTCCATGCTCCAAAAATATTGACAAACATCACGAACCATTGATATCGTAATTTTTTTTTTTCAATTGGCTAGTTGAACCCAACCGAGCCCAAACACCCTACTTGGACTCTCAAACAAATTTTCATGAAACATCTACAGAATCCCACACTCAACCCTTACTAATTAATGTATAACCTTTACACTTAAAATCACGCACATGCACAACAACCTAATAACGTAACAATTGTCATATTTGAAACACCAAAAGTGAACCTTCTTGTGTACTTGTAGTCAAACTCAACCAAGAACCAAACAACTAGACCCAAGTGCACCCAAAGTCTTATTAATAGCTAAAAAAACCTCTTAGGTCTGAACCAAAGCTTAGGGCCCATTGCTAACCCAACCAAAAATGCCCAACAACCAAACTATTATATATATAACAACTCCTCTTCACAAACCCTAACCCTATTGTTTCCCCCTTAGCCGCCACCTCCTAGCCGACCCTCCATCTTCTCTCACGAGTTCTACAACCTCCCTCTCCCCCTCTACTTCAGTATTCCATCATCCCCATGCCCCTACACAACCCTGTGAGACTTGTCTCACTTTTCTAGTATACGTACCCGATATACGCATATAATACATGTATAGCTTGCTTATTATTTAATTATTATAGAAGCATAGAAAATATGCATCCATGCGTCCCACAACCATGCGCCCCAAAGCAATTCTCAAAAGAGATTGGGCCGCAGAATTATCATGCGGCCCAATAAAGCGACATCTATGCACCCAATCAGCCGAAGCAGTTTTGGCCACAGATGGACTTGACATAGCATCCTAGCAACATGATCGTCTCTGACACAGAATCTTGACAAAGAGGATTTTCTGAATACCTCAAAGAATTTGAACACACTAAATAACAGAAGTCTTACGTTAGCACAGAACTTCACTCTTGATGGATGTTCAACGCCACATTTACAGCACAACTGGCCCCATGCGTCCCAGACTCCATGCGTCCCATGCATCTCTGGCCCCATTCGTCCTAGGCTCCATGCGTTTCATACGTCTCTGGCCCTATATGTCCCAGACACCATGTGTCTCATACATTTCTGGCCACATGTGTTTCAGACTCCACGAAGACCAAATCTTGCTGTTACGACATGAGTGATTCTCTCCAACCAAGTACGGACCATGTGTCAAGCTTACCAAGTCACGCCCACAAAGGACGAGAATTGCCCAGATCTTCAGCAAAAGAAAATCCCAACAAGCTCCCATATGACAACCTGGCCCACTCATGGTTATAACTGTACCCTGCTAAGGAGGCACACGTGGCACCCTCTAGCATCCATGCGGCCCAACATATGTGCAACCAAGGATGACTATATATGTCCGGGTGGCCTTCCCAAACAAGATGCACACACAGGGGTTGCCAACACAGAGAAAGAACATACAGAGACGAGCAAAGAGAGAACGTTAGCTTCTTCACCATGCGTCGGATCGTCAACGGAGTAAAAGAGTCGCTGCACTTCTCAACCTCCATCATCATATCCAGATCAAAATATTGTACTTAGATAATTTTGTTTATGATTCTTTGTACTCTTTTTTGTTCCTTAATTACAACGTTTGCAAGAACTCATTTAAAGGTGAACAAGATGGTTACTCTGCTGGGGACCTCTTTCTTCTTTGATGAGAAAGTTGTGACACAATCCGATGTAGCCAAGCTTGGATCAACTCAAAGGAAGTTGGTGGTCCGCTTCGACTAGCATGCTTTCGAGGAGATGCTCTCAGAGGAAAGCGTTAGTACTTCGTCAAGGCTAGCAAAACCCAAGAACCCGCAGGACGTGGGTAGCAAAGGTCGATGTGCCTCACCTAACTGCAAAGCATATGCTCCCCGTCTCTCTCTCTCTCTCTCTCTCTGCCATAGGGACCACACATCATGTATCCACTGCTAATGCGGCGTCCCCTTTCAACAAGAATGGAGCTCAGCACCAAAAGACCAACAAGACATGGGTAGCAGAGGCCGCATGCGCTCCATGTCTCTCTCTCTGATACAGAAGATGCACAACTATCATGATCCGCACCCAAAAAATCGGGCATGAGTCGTGGGTACGTCCAGCCTATGCCGCAGCATCGGCGATAGAACGCTGTCTAGTTCAACTATCTAGATAACAATCTCACGCAATCAATATATAAACCTGTCAAGATCTCAACTCCAAACGGAGGAGCAATATCATAATGATAATCAAGTACTCAATCACGAATCTAAGCACGATAAGATAACACAGAAAACTAACAGCTATAAAGTCTAAACAACTGCAACTAAAACAACCACAACATCAATAATAATAATACTACATCATCCATAATAATATACAAACAAGGTCTCAATCCAAAACCGGAGACAAATTCGGTGCTAAAAGCTAATAAAAACAATAACAAGGTCTTAGTGATCCCGGCTACCAACCCGGAAATCACTCCTAAACTAGAGGGTCCTTGTCTGTACCATCGACAGGCTTAGGTCCATAAAACGTCGGACACCAATCTTCCGGATACTCTGAAAAAAATATGTCCAATCAGGACTGGAGCAAGTACATCTCTAACAGTAGTTCCATTTAAATGATAAAAACTATAAAACAGTTATAGCAAGTAGCAAGAAAAATAAAATAAAGTATGAGATAATAAATATATATATCACTGGTGCATAAAGGTAAAGATGTAGGAATATCAGAAATAAGATAGTAATGACTGCAAAATACAAGAAATCTAAACTAAGATCAAGTTCGTGCACATGAACGTGTAGTGAGTCTAGCATGAAATACATGTAGTGAGTCAAGTCCAGAAACATGTAAGTGAGACCAACAAGAATGCAAGTGAGTCCAGACTATAAAGAATGAACTCGGTGTCTTTGAAATACTTGTTTTGACATGTAAACGGCTAGGGGTAAGTACGGCTCACCGCGCACTGGGTGCGCGCTGCTATCATTCCAGATTAGACCAGAGGGAGTGATTCCTGATGATTCCAGATGGAAATGTTTACATGTCTACTCGAGTATTTCCTCACCCCGACTAATACAAGTGAATCCAAGACCCAACACGTAAATCAAGATGAGTCCAGCCTAAAACATGAGTGATGCCTGTAGTGATGCCTGTAGGTGATGCCAGTAGTAATTCCAGAATAGAGGCCAGAAACATGAAATATACGTGTCACAAGTAAATGAATCCAGAAATACCAGTCAGTGTTCCGTGTTGTGCCAGAAAAATCAGATAATACTATACTAGAAGCTGAATCATAATAATCATCAGATAATAAAAACTATCAGAGAATGTACTCGCTTGACGTCCTGAGCAACTAGCGATCCGAACTGGTGTCGCAAGGACTTATTGCGAAAAGCAAGGTTAAACATGGTTCTAATGAGTTAAACAGATATAAAATAACTAAAAACAGGGTTCTAGGGTCGTTCTAGGTCAAACGGGTCAAACCGGTGAAATCTGGGTCAAAAAGTCAACTCTTGGTCCAAAAAGTCAACTCTGGGTCAAAACTAGGTCAAAAGTTGACTTTGGCGGTCAACCGAGTCAACTACGGTCAACTCTAGGTCAAACTAGGGTGCTCCTGAAATTCTAGGCCAAAACTAGGTTATTAGGCTAATAAACCCTCAAACTCGCCTCCTTGAGATACCGGGATACCCTCGGTATCCGATACCTCAACCTAGGCTACGCACCCCGCCTAAACCCGCTAAAACCTATGCTAGCACGCATAAATATATACACATATACATAATAACCTATCTCTAAACTCAAACCTAGGCAATTGCTCAAAAACCCCGCTCGAAACTCAATACCTTGGATATCTCAAGGTATTGAGATACCTCTCTAAACTCAACCCTACTACCCCTCTAGCTAACTAACTATGCATAAACATATATATCTAGCTATAATCTAGGCTAAAATATATATATCTAATACATATATGCATATACCTAGGTATCTACATATATATATATATCTCACATACACACATATATACATACCTTATACCTTACCTTACCTATACATATATATATATCTAGCTATATGTATTTATATATCTATACACATAGATCTATATATCTAACTAATATCTAACTACCTATCTATCTATCTATCTATCTATCTATCTATCTATCTATCTATCTATCTATCTATCTATCTATTTATCTATCTATTTATCTAACTAGTATCTATCTATCTAACTATCTATCTAATCCATTAGATATCTATTTACCTAGATATCTATCTATCTATCTATCTATCTAACTATTTACTTATCTATCTAACTATTTATATATCACTTAGATCTATCTATCTATGTAACTATCTATGTATTTATAAATATATCTATCTATCTAACTATCTATATAGATATCTATTTACCTAGATATCTATCTACCTATTCATGTATCTATCTATCTAATATCTATTTACCTATCTATCAACTATCTATCTATTTATTTATCTATGTATCCATCTATCTAACTATCTTTCTAACTATCCATCTATCTATCTATCTAACTGGTTATCTATATATATATACCACTCTCTCTCCCTCACTCTGCTGCTACCCGATACGCTGCGAACATCTGCTGCTGCCTTAAACTGCTGCTGCGCTGCTGCTGCTTGCTGCAGCTGCTTACTGCAGCTGCTTGTTGCTGCTGCTTAGCTGCTTGATGCATCTGTTCATACTGCTGCTGCAGCTGCTGTTCTGTTTGCTGCTTAGCCCGCTGCGCACTGCCACACGCACAAGCACAATCACACACAGACACGCCCCCCCCCATATATATATATATATATAAACATACATATATATATATATATACACACAACTCTACATATTTATATATATACACATACTTATGTATAAGTTCACACACACACACAAACACAAGCACACACACACTAATACATATATAGACACGTATCTATATATATATATATATAAACACACATATATCTATATATATATACACACACTAATATATATATATATATATATATACACACTCACACTCAAACACACACACACACACACACACACACATATATATATATATATATATATATATATATATATATATATATATATATATATACCCTCACTCACACATACTCACTCTCACACACCCTCACACACACACTCTTACACACACTAACACACACTCTCACTAATACATAACCACACACAAAAAACACTCATACATATATACACATACACACATACATATATATATATATATATATATACATATACACACACTCACACAAGCACTCAATAACACACTCACACAAGCACTCACTAACACATTCACATATACATAAAAACACATACATATATAAAATATATATATATATATAGGAATACATACACAAATATATATATATACATATACATATATATAAACACAACACACCACAACGCACAACGCTCACAACGCCCCACCAACGCGTGCCCAACGACCCCGACACGCACAAACACCTATAAATATATAAATTATAACCCGAGAATTCTAGCACACACTCCCCGAAGCTAACCCAACGCGCGCACAAGCCCGAAACTAAGAAACCACGCCGAAATGGCCGTTCGATCATTTCGACGAACACGCGGTGTGCGGTTCGGAAAACATCCTGAAACGCACACCAAACCAACTCGGAATTGGCCCAAAATTTACCCACGGATTCTAAACGATGCCTAGATCCTAGAAAAAATACTAACGCATCGATTCTAGGTCCGTGGCAGAAACACGCACGCACTTAGAATCGGCGACGACGAAAACCCCTAAAATGCCCAAAACGCCCGTTTCTTCGTGACACGGCTTCCCGTGTCCGAACGGAGACACGCACTCACCCTCAAGACACCCGACAACGTCTACCTAGGTCCGTCTAACCTAGGGCATCACCCAAAATTGGGCCAAATTTGGATTCCACCCGAAATTGACACAAAAACCTAGTGTTAAAGTCTCCAAACCCAACCAAACTAGTTCCAACTTCCTCCCACGGGTAGCCTTAAGGTTTAGGAAGGTTCTAAACTATTAATTACACTACATAAAAGTAATTAGCAAGGGGAAAGTTAGGGTTTTACCTCTTGGGAGTTGAAATCCCAAGGCCAAAGTCTCCAAAAAAGCTCCAAATCCACCTCAACTAGCTTCCAAGCTCCCAATCCAAGCTCCAATACCAAATCTAAGCTCTACCCACCTAGGTTGGGGAAAATATAAGGTTAGGGTTAACATAAGTAAGAAGAAATGGAAGGAGGAAGGAAAAAAAGAGGAGAAACTTACTTGAAGTGGAAAATTGGAAGAAGAAAGGAAGAAGAAGAAGAAGGAGTGGAGAAGAAGAAGAAGAAGAGTGGAACGAGAGGGGCTGCTGTGTTTGTGGTCGGGTATGGGAAAGTAGGGCTGTCCAAGTGTGTATAAAGGGTTACCAAAGTCCAAAATACCCAAAATGCCCTTCTAACTTGGGTTTTTGGGTTCCGGGTTCCAAAAGCACTCAAACTAATTCCAAATCTCTCCAACTAACCCAATAAAAATATTATAAATGTTCTAAACCCAAAAATAGGTCTCACAAGGGTGTGGGCTGGGTTGGACATGGGTCCACTAGGGTCTGACATGGGTCCAAGCTTGCCAAAACCCTAAAACAATCAATATAAAAATAATATAATCATTAATTAAATATAAATACAATTAATTATAAATAATACACAATTAACTAATATTAAAATATAAAAAATACCCGGCTTTGGAAAAGGGGTGGTGACAAGCCTATCCTCCTTAGAAAATGTTGTCCTCGAAATTTAAAGTCAATCGCACTCCCTCTAGGTCAAACCCCCAATAATCACAGTCAAGAAATTCTACCTAAACAACATGCAAGATCATGGTCCTACTGGTCGTGTTATCATAGTCTTAATCAGGGTCACTACACTATCTACCACAGCACAAAGAAAAGTCTAACAGATACTAATGAAACACACCACAAGGAATAGAAAAGGACAGGAAGAAGAACAAAAAGACAGACCTGCTAACCCGACACCCGTAGCATCGGCCTCCTCGACCGTCAATGCATAAGCCATGCCCTGCTGGGGTATATCCCTCTGCTGGTGCGGGGCATGAAGCTGTTCCACAGGTGGCCTAGCTCCAACTCTCTGATCCTGTGCTTCACCCAATGGAGGTACAGTGGGGCAATCTCACATCTGGTGAGCAGCGGATCTACAGAACAAACATACCTTCAGCCTCCTTCTACAAACATCCCAAGTGTGTCCTGCCTTCCTACAGTAGGCACAAGTGGGCACCCTCTGATCCTGACCCTGCTGAGCTGTCTTCTGCCCATAGGGACGCTTAGTCGGTCCTGCACTACCACTCGCACTGCCTGAATCATCCCTGTCTCTCTTGGACTTGAGCTCCAAGTCATCCTCTGCCCTCAGAGCATCTCCAAATATCTGCTCGAAAGTCGCCTCGCGGTCGCTCCTGGTCAAAGACTTGACCGCCATAACCAAGCCCTTGCGAAACTTCCTCTCCTTTGCTGCCTCACTCAAGCCCTCTACAAATCTGCCCAGACGGCAGAACTCAGCTGCGTACTCGTCCACTAGCATGCTCCCTTGGACGAGTGCCTCAAACTGGCTCTCCAAAGCACTGAGCGCCACATCTGGGAAAAACTTCTCCTTGAAAAGCTTCTTAAAAGCCTCCCAAGTAAGCCCTGGTGCCGCAATCTTCGTATCTGTACGATACCACGTCAAAGCAAGGTCGAACATCTGACTGCCCGCTGCCTCTATCTGCATGCTGTCTGGAATCTGTGCCAGCCTGAAGATCCCCTCGATCTGCTCTATCCAGTCATCCGTGTACAGGATCCCTTCTGTACCACAAAACTCCTTGGGCCGCATCCTCTGGAAGTCAATGATACTGCCCGGCCTCGGGCGCTGAATCTGATCTACCTGTGGCTGAATCTGTGCCACCTTATCCACTGCAGTCATGGCCACCTGGTGGGCGTTCTCAATGCCCAGCCTCATCACATCCACCTGACGATGCTGCGCATCCATCATCTCCCTGAAGAACACAAACAACTGTGTGGCATCTACTGGAGCAGGAAGTGGTGGAGGAACCACCGGAAAGACTGGGGTAGTCCTCGGATCGACAGGTGAAGGAGGATCCTCGAGAGAAACAGATTCTCCCTCAACCGCAGGAGTGGTGAGTGGAGCGGTAGTAGCTACCTGAATACGAGCTGGACGAGAGGTAGCAGACCTCTCAGTGGCAACTGCTGGAACAGTACGATGGGATCGTGTCTTCGGAGGCATCCTGGACACAGATCAAAAGAAGTCAATACGGTGCAAGATACGATATCATCAAAGAAGGACAGTAATATTTCAAAAGAAGCAATTTCAGAAAAATTAGATTGGTATTGTTTCCTAGTCGTGATTGAGTACACTCTAATCCTAGATCCTAGATCCTATAGCAGGCTCGCAGCAGTACAACTAAGTTGTTGTACCACCACGACATCGCACTAATTGCGAATCGAGACCTGCATGGGGCCGCCACAGAACTTCACTTTCGATGGATGTTCAACGCCACATGTACAGCACAACTGGCCCCATGCGTCCCAGACTCCATGCGTCCCATGCATCTCTGGGCCCCATTCGTCCTAGGCTCCATGTGGTTCATGCATCTCTGGCCCTATATGTCCCAGACACCATGTGTCTCATACATTTCTGGCCACATGTGTTTCAGACTCCACGAAGACCAAATCTTGCTGTTACGACATGAGTGATTCTCTCCAACTAAGTGTGGACCATGTGTCAAGCTTACAAAGTCATGCCTATAAAGGACGAGAATCACCCAGATCTTCAGTAAAAGAAAATCCCAACAAGCTCCCATATGACAACCTGGCCCACTCACGGTTATAACTGCACCCTGCTAAGGAGGCACACGTGGCACCCTCTAGCATCCATGCGGCCCAATATATGTGCAACCAAGGATGACTATATTTGCCCGGGTGGCCTTCCCAAATAAGACGCACACACAGAGGTTGCCAACACAGAGAAAGAACATACAGAGACGAACAAAGAGAGAACGTTAGCTTCTTCACCATGCGTCGGATCGTCAACGAAGTAAAAGAGTCGCTGCATTTCTCAACCTCCATCATCATACCCAGATCAAAATATTGTACTTAGATAATTTTTGTTTAGAATTCTTTGTACTCTTTTTTGTTCCTTAATTACAAAGTTTGCAAGAACTCATTTAAAGGTGAACAAGATGGTTACTCTGCTGGGGACCTCTTTCTTCTCTGATGAGAAAGTTGTGACACAATCCGATGCAGCCAAGCTTGGATCAACTCAAAGGAAGTTGGTGGTCCGCTTCGACTAGCATGCTTTCGAGGAGATGCTCTCAGAGGAAAGCGTTAGTACTTCGTCAAGGCTAGCAAAAACCCAAGAAGACCCACAGGACGTGGGTAGCAAAGGCCGATGTGCCTCACCTAACTGCAAAGCATGTGCTTCCCGTTTCTCTCTCTCTCTCTCTCTCTCTCTCTGCCATAGGGACCACACATCATGTATCCACTGCTAATGCGGCAGCCCCTTCCAACAAGAATGGAGCTCAGCACCAAAAGACCCACAAGACATGGGTAGCAGAGGCCGCATGCGCTCCATGTCTCCATCTCTGATACAGAAGATACACAATATACGACCACTCAGGAGTCCCGGCTCATGCGGCCTCCTTGCCTGAAAAGGAGAATGCTCAGCACCCAAACTCTGGAAGAGAAAAACAATATGATACCAATAGTTGCACAACCCATGCGGCCACAATGAAGGATGCAAAGTAGAAAGTAGTGTGCGGATTATAGCTCAGCCGTATGTTACTTTGACACCCCCAAAAGTTCTGTCTTTGACAGAATCTTATCCGGTCGTGCTTCCATGTGCTGCTTTGAGGAAAATTAAAACTAGGAATCTTCGTGCTATGCGCATGTGCGTGCTAAGTCAAATAAGTCTATGGCAGTATGAGCTCATCAAGCTCAAGTAATTATCCATTTGGCTGGTCATCAGAGGCACCACTAACAGTTATTCGGGCCCCTAATAAAAGGCTATATAAGACTGCCCCGTGCATCCAGCCCACAGTGGCAAATGGGCAAGGTTCGTCTCAAAAGTCTTCCACTGAGGATCTAGGGAAAGTTCTTGTACGAACCCTAGATCCGGGAACAAAAAACAACACCCACACACCCGTGCGCTCGGTCTACCCGTGCTCACGAAAATGGTGTAAAGGTGAATCAGCCCTAGCCTGACTTGCACGACATGATCAATCAAAAAATTCAAGACGAGGGAGACAACTACGGCATATGGATTTTTTTCCCCAGGATATTACTGTGACAAATTATTATCAATTGCTACTGCAACAAAGCGGCAGTATCCACAAACAGCCAGTCGATATTCCAATAAATGCATCCAAAGGTACCTAGCCGACAACAACCCAAAAATTAGGTGCAAATACCAGAGGAGGAGGAGCTACCATTCGTCTCATGTTACTCTACTTGGAAGGACCCTTCCACCGTACGAGGAAGAAAATCCAACACCTTCAGTCCGTCACTCTCAACCAGCTCATTGAGAAGGCGACTACCAGGAGGACCAGCATCGGTGTTGTCTGATAAAATAAACGAAAGATATGGAAATAAGGCTTTATACGAAAACTCGCTCTTTATGTTAACAAACAAGCAGTACAATTAATCCTATACGAGGATGTCGAGTACAATTTTTTAATCTGGGTAAATATTGCTATAGGAGTCTGATCTGCAGTCGATCACTTTGTCCCTTGGACCACATGATGATGAAGAAGTACCGTAGAAGACAGAAAGCAGCTTCGAAGGTTGCTAAAGAGAGTGGATGATCGATGCCAAAGTCGTCGACCACTACTCTTTGCCTGAGCTCTGGATTCTTCTCTCTTTAAATCTGCGACCAAATCTCGGCCTTTCAATCTTTCGTCTTTCGACCTTGGATCTGATACTGGATTTCTTGACCAATTTTTGACCCTTGATCTGATACTCTCCTTTTTTCGTCCTTGGACCTCTGTCAATAGAGGTCTCTATTTATAGAGTTTTAGTGACAGTGACCACTTAGTCGGCGTAGAAACCGAGTAGTGGAAAGTACAGCACCATTTTACACGATGGTTAAAATAACCGTTACCCGCGTATAAATGACCTTTTGAATGAGCGTGTGACGCGTGTCCAATTAAAAGACAATGGGTATAACTGCTACGAAGATCACGGCATAAAAGCCACATAGGTAGTTATCCTTCGCGTAGAAGAGGTTGGCGTAGAAGCCAATAACTGTCACCATGGCGTAGAAGCCAAGTAGGCATAGAAGTCGAGTAGGCGTAGAAGCCGAGTAGGCATAGAGGCCGAGTGGGCGTAGAAGTCGAGTGGGTGTAGAAGCCGAGTGGGCGCAGAAGATAGCTGATCCTCTTCTCCTGACTGAGGCCTAAGTTGGTAAAATGTGCCAAAGTGATGATGTGGACGTCTTAGCCGAAATTACGGCTCTTGGAGATATAATCAAATCTCTTGCATTAAATATAGAGATCTACCCCCTTCCTGCGCATTAAATGCAGAGGCGTGTCTTTAAGATTTGCCATCATTCTGCGCATTAAATGCAGAGGCGTGTCTTGAAGATTTGCCATCATTCTGCGTATTAAATGCAGATACGTGCCTCGAATCCTGTACGAAGAGCAACTGCTAACGTGGCAGTCTGTTTGTCTTCTGCGGAGAGTTAGAAGCTCACGTCTGCCTGTGTAAAACTAGGCAGCGTATTCCCTTGTATGCGTAAAAGCAGTTTACGCAAAGGGGATGTCACTAAACGACGGTTCGGTAATATTTAATCAAATCTCCTGCATTAAATACAGAGATCCGCCATTATCCTGTGCATTAAATGCAAAGACGTATTTTGAAGGTCTGCCACCCTTTCTGCACATTAAATGTAGAGACGTGCCTCGAGCTCCGTCATCACTCTGCGCATTAAATGCAGAGAAGTGCCTCGAGCCCTGTACGAAGAGCAACTTTTGACGTGGCAGGCTGTTTGTCTTCTGTGGAGCATAAACAGCTCACATCTGCCTGTGTAAAACTAGGCAGCGTATTCCTTTGTATGCGTAAAAGCGGTTTACGCTAAGAAAATGGCAGTAAATGACAGTCTGGGTTGCAGTGGCGCACCATCATTATAGCCGTTGCCTGGGTAGTTGTGCAGTACTCTTTGTCAGGAGTCCAGACGTCAGTTTCATTGCATGATCTGACAGGTTCATTTCAAAGAATACGAAGCATTCCTCGTACACTTTAATGCTGCGTTGAAAGTGGATGAGTTTTACGCCATAAAGGCGATATAGCACCCTTTTTACGCAGAAGCAGCCTGGACATACTATATTACGCGGATGGTCCTTGACTTTATATTTTACGTCGTGCTCAGCGAAAAAGCTCTGTTGCACGTTGATGGCTCTGAGGTCATCTTTTTATGCTGCCCCACATCAACATGCTGTGTATAGCTATTCAGCATATTTTTTATGCTTCTACAAGACCCCCTTCAAAGCTTTTAAATTCCTCGTAATTTGAAACGCTTTGAATAAAACATGAAACGGTCAAGTCTGACACGTCCTTCAAGGCTGACTTTATGGCGGAGTTATTGGGGATCCGTTGGGATTCGGAAGGCTCTCTCTTGCCTATAAAAGGCTGAGGAGTTAACCTGTTCTTCCCACATTTCCTTCACCACACAGAGATGATCGTTGGAGTTCGTCGGGTCAATTTGAGGAAGAAGAAGACCATGTTCTTCCAGCATGTAAGGAGCCAAAAAAGTCGGCGTCTTCGAGCAAATATCCTCTGCAACGATGGATCATGGAAGGATATCATAGCCTCCTTTGCTCGGGATAATCAACAACTTTGTATGGCGGTTCTTCCGGAGAGAGGAAGGGTCGTATTTGACCACAAAGCTTGTAAGCTGTATCTTCTTCTGATATTTGCGTGGACCATAGCAGAAACTAGCTCTGTCATCGAGTATTGAGTTGGGTAAAATACCTCAACTCAATCTGTCATGGCGTACGGAGCATGGGATTTGTATCATTTATGCATGCCCAGTTCTGTATCCTCCCGCCATGTATCATTTTCTTGTTAGTCGGTTGCGGAAACCGACTAACTGCTGGAGAAGATGGATGAAGAAGCCCACCAATGCGAGAACCTGGCAGAACAGACTCTGGGGGTGGCCTTCCGACGACGACGAGGAAATCCTTTGTAGACGGGATTTCCCTCATATGTAATCATAAAAATGAAAAAAAAACCTTTGAAGACTGGATTTTCCTCATATGTAATCATGATTTTAATCTTAATAAAATCGTCTTCTTCTGTGCATATGATTGTTTTGCCATATACTTTGCTGTGAAGTCTGAATATGTGTAGCTTCGACACGTCTGGTAGCTTTACGCCGACTCTGATAGAAAGAGTATTAGGTCCCGTCCAATTTTTTACACATAACTAAGGATGCGCAAAAAGCCGCTTAGCATTTAAGTCGAGTATTCGAATTGTCCTGCTGTTAGGAATGAGGAACCGCGTAAACTCTGAACTGTCACTTCTGATAAACAAAATTCTTGTTCAGACAATCATCTTCAAGAATGGTTTCTCGAAAATTCCTTGGAACAGGGCGAGAAATGGCTGTCAAAAACTGAGTCGCCATCTTGAATTCGTAGATAAAATATTCAGACTGGAGTCTGGATGAACTTCCAATCGACCCATGGACAAGAGTAATTTTTAATGTTGAACTCTGTATGCTTCGGGTACTTGGGATATTTTGAGTTCAAGAAGGAGTATCTTCTGTGTGAACTCTTGCAATTGACCGTCTTGAGAATCGTTCAGATGTACGCATACTCTGGCCTGCGTATTTTTTAGATGTGCGGAAAGTCATAGCATAAAATTATAAGTTCGTAGCCTCTCGAGCGTAAAAGCTGCTGAGCATGAGAGCATTCGGGCATAGAAACTGAAGATTTGTAGCTTCTGAAAAGGAAATCTTTCGAGCGTGAAACTGTGGATCTGTTGCCTCTGAGCATAAAAGCCACCGAGCGTGAAATCATAGATTTGTAGCTGCTGAGCGTGAAGTCGTAGGTTTGTAGCCTCTCGAGCGTAAAAGCTACTAAGCATAAAAGCATCCGGGCGTAAAACCATAGACTTATAGCTTGTGAGCGTAAAACCGTAGATCTGTAGCTGTCGAGCGTAGAAAGCTCCTTAGCATAAAAACCACGAATCTGCTTTGAACGAAAACTTTTCGAATTCGCTGACTGTCTGCCTTCTCTGAGTAATAGGCTGACGTAGTTGTAGAAGCATGAAAAATACGCTGGATAGCTCTACGCAACATGGTGATGCAGGGCAGCATAAGCAGGGGACCTCAAAGCCATCAAGAGTGCAACGGAGCTTTTTCGCAGAGCACGGCGTAAAATATAATGGGACCATCCGTGTAAATGCAGTATGTCCAGGCCGCTTCAGCGTAGACGGGGTGCTTCATCGCCTCCATGGCATAAAACTCATCCGCTTTCAAAGCAGCGTTAAAGTGTACGAGGAACGCTTCGTCTTCCCCGAAATGAACCTGTCAAGTCACGCAGTGAACCTGACATCTGACTCCTGACAAAAAGTGCTGCACGGCTACCCAGACGACGGCTAGAAAGATGGCAGAACACTTGGGACGTGCCCCACAGTATGATGGCAAATCTCTGCATTTAATGCAGAGGATTTGATTAAATATCACCGAACCGTCGTTTACTGACATCCCCTCAGCGGAGAATGCTTTTACGCGTACAAGGGGATACGCTGCCTTGTTTTACACAGGCAAACGCGAACTATTTACGCTCCGTGGAAGACAAACAGACTGCCACGTCAAAAGCTGCCCTTCGTACAGGGCTCGAGGCACGTCTCTGCACCTAATGCTCAGAACGGTGGCAGGCCTTCGGAACACGTCTCTGCAGTTAATGATGATGGCGGATCTCGGCATTTAATGCGAGAGATTTGATTATATCCCCAAGAGCCGTGATTTCGGCTAAAAACGTCCACATCACCTCGGCTTCTACATTCAGCTTTTGTGAATGCTCGGCCTCTACGACCACTCTGGCACGTTACGCGGCGACTTCTATGCCCATTCAGCTTCTGTGCCCGCTCGGCTTCTACGCCTCGTCAGCTTCTATGCTCGTTCAGCTTCTATGCTCATTCGGCCTTCTGTGCTTATTCGACTCCTATGCCATCAGGCTTTTACGCCTACTCGGCTTCTATGCCTACTTGACTTCTACGCCATGGTGACAGACATTTGGCTTTTATGCCAACCTCTTCTACACGGGGGATACCTACCTACGTGGCTTCTACGCCGTGATCTTCGTAGCGATTATACGTATTTTGTCCCTTAGTTGGACCTGCGTCACACGCTCATTCAAAAGATCATCTATACGCAGGCTTTGGTTATTTTAACCATTGTGTAAAAGGGTACTGTACTTTCCACTACTCGGTTTTCACACCGATTGAGTGGTCACTGTCACCAAAACTCTATAAATAGAGACCTCTATCAACAGAGGAATAAGTCAAAAAAATCGAACAAGGCCGAGACTTTAAAGATCGAACAAGGTCGAACCTCCAAAGAGAACGAACCACGGGTCGAAACATTGGAGATTGAGGAGAGATCGGAGAGTCTTTGAGAGAGAGAGAGAGAGAGAGAGAGAAGCATCCAGAGCTCAGGCGAAGAGTAGCGATCGACGACATTGGCCTCGTGCATCCAACCTCTTTCGCCACCTACGAAGCTGCTTTCCGTCTTCCACGGTACTTCTTCACCATCGTGTAGTCCAAGGGCTAAAGTGATCGACTGCAGATCAGACACCTATAGCAATCATCTACCCAGATTAAATAAATTGTACTCCCACATCCTCGTATAGGATCAAATTGTACAAGTTTGTTTGTAAACCAAAGAGCCGGGTTTCGTGCAAACCTCGTATTATATACATTTCGTTCTTTCATTTAATACCACAAACAAGATGGCGACTCTGCTGGGGACATCTTTCTCTTCTGATGAGGAAGCGATTGCTCAACACGATGCGGTATCCGTGGGATCCGTGAAGAAGACACTGGTCGTCCAGTTCGATCAGTCTGCCTACGAAGACATGCTTCAGACGGGGGGTAGCTCTCACTCTCTCTCTGTACAAAACAACAGGAAGCTGCGCAAGGTCTGGATGCCCAAGACATCCTCTACCATTCCTGTGGACTCTCCGATCTCTCCGATCTCTCCGACCAATGAGGTTATAGCATTGCTCCCTCCGTGCCCTGCACGTAAAAATTAGTCTCCCGCTACGCGCGGTACAGACAAAACTTCGGGCAAAGCCTCAGCGCTAACCCAGAAGTATCCACTGAGCTCTACGCATAGAAACCAGTCTCCCGTTACGCGCGGTACAGACAAAACTTCGGGCAAAGCCTCAGCGCTAACCCAGAAGTATCCACTACGCTCTACGCGTAGAAACCAGTCTTCCGCTACGCGCGGTACAGACAAAACTTCAGGCAAAGCCTCAGCGCTAACCCAGAGGTATCCACTGCGCTCTACGCGTAGAAACCAGTCTCCCGTCCGTGGCGGAATGGACAAAACTTCTGATGATGCCTCAGTGCCAAATCGGAAGTACAAAGCACGCTCCGTGCGTAAGACAACATCTGACCTCTACGGGGAACCAGATGACACCCGTGATCTCCGCAAGGGAAAGCAAGCGGCGAGCTACTTAACTTTTCGGCATTCACGCCAGCAAGGGAACAATCTACCCGCCCTCCAAATTACGCGAGAAGCTGATGGCCGCCTAAGGACATCCTCTGCCTTACGCCAACCAGAGCGAAGCTCGAAATTATGTAAGGCGAAGTCCCTAAGCGTACAAAAGGCTCGATGGACGAAAAGACACGCTCCTCGGAGATTATCCGTCACCCAGATGGCCAATCTGTTGTATACGGGTGGCACAAGGAAGACTATGTTCCCCATCGTCCGCATACCTACCACGGCGAACCGAAAGAACGAGCAGTCTTTTTCGTCTTCTTCTGCAAATTCTTCTGACCTGCACAAATATCTAATCCAGAAACGCAAGGAGAGGGAATCTCCCAGCATGGCTATTACGCCTCCTAGCGAGCACTGTTATGATGGTCACAGGATTGTAATTAATTGCTGCTGTTCTAAAGCAAAACAGCCAGTTTTCGACCGACTGAGCTACTCTCCATCTTTCCTAGAAGAAGAGCCCACGCATGCATCTGTGAACATGGCTTCGCATATACCTGGAGGAAGCTCAGGCTCAAGACGTCCGTCCTCTAGAACTCCGAGCCGAAGGAAATCCAACATGCTCCTCAGAGACATTGAAGATGAGGTGTTCCAGAACATTCGTTCAAGGTCACAACAACTGACTTCATACTCCTCTGATTCCGACGCTGGGGGTCGCCATTCTCCCGAATCAAATACTGAGAGTATAGAGTCGACTTCTGCAGCGACCTATACGCATCCTTCGACGATGCCCAGGGAAATGGGAGTATACGCCATTGGAGATGAACATGAGGAATCTTTGCCGTCAGGAAGCGAGGAGCAGTGCATCACTACACTGGAGACGTCTCTGAAACAAATGCAATCCATAATGGAGAACATGCACCAGATGATGCTAACTCAACTGGCGGCTGCTATGGCTCAAACATCAGTCCCGTCAGCACAGATACGTGTGGGGGTGGACTTGCCACCATCCAACACGGTCCAAGAACCTGCTCTAGATCAAGAGTCAACTGGTCCTCCACTTTCTCACTCAGAGAATGCATTACCTCCTGCGGGAGTCACGATACAACCGACTCCACACCAATCCGTGGTCTGGCTACCGGCTAAAAATCCGATGCAAGTAGTATGGGAGTTGAAAGCCCAATTTGATGCCTTGAAGCACAAAGAGCAGCTCAAGAAATTAGGAATCAACCAGCCTTACCCGGCTATCTGGAAAGAGGTCCCTTTCCCTTCAAGATACAAACCTCAGACTATGGCTCTGTTCGAGGGGAAAACATCGCCAAGTCAGTACATAAACTATTTCAGTATGATGACGGTATGGCTACAAGGGAATGACGCCCTCCTCACCCGGGTGTTCAAAGACTGTCTCTCAGGAGTGGCTTACTAGTGGTACAGCAGCCTGGCGGGCAACTGTATTACTTCCTTCGAAGACTTCAAGACTTTATTCTTCACACGATTCTACGAGGGAGAAATAGACATGTCTATGTCCTCTCTCATCGAAGTCAAGCAGAGGGAAAAAGAGGACGTTCGTACCTTCATCGAACGTTTTCGTCAGGCCATGCTACAGATGCCTCCAGGAGTTCCAGACTCTGCGTTGGTGGACATTTGCAGGAAGAACCTCCTTCCCGTGGTCTCGGTGTTCACAGGACCATATCAGTTCCACGACTGGCCCTCGTTCATCATCTCAGCAGTGGCTGCCGATGACAACAGTCGCAAGGTGCGCGACAATGGCATTATGATCTCTACCTCCGACAGAGGCAAAAGGTCATCCCCCAATGGCGACCATCCTCGCAGTTCCAAAGAAAAAGAAGCTCTGGCAATCAATACGTCCAGACAAAAGACTGCGGCAACCACGCAGACGAAACCTGGGACTTCCAGGCCCGTCGAAGTGTACTCTTTCGACGACGACGATATTCCGAGTATATTCGAGTGTCCCGTCAAGAGTGGCAAGATCACCCTTCCGGAGGAGAAGCGGCCCAGTGAAGCCGGCAGTGCCAACAACCCCAAGTACTGTATCTTCCACAGATACGTACACCACCCGACCAAGGCGTATTACATACTGAAAAGGAAGATCCAGGGGATGATCAATGCTAAGGCCATCACTCTGCATAACACCGAGAAGACAGTCACGGCCAATATGATCTCCCTGCAATTTGGCAATCTGCCTCCCCAGGAAGTCCCGGACGGTGTGACACCTATTTCTCGGACAACGATGAACATCATTAATATTCCTCCGGCTAGGGGTCAAAATCATGACCTGGTACCCTTAACCACCCGGCGGGGCGAGATCATGTGGGTTCATCCGAATTTAGTATCGGAGCTCGAGGAAGAGACTAATGCTGCTAAGGCTAAGTCTAGGAAGAACTCCAAATACAAACCATGCCATATGGTTGCAACTTCTTCGCCACCAGACGAAGACGAGGCTTTGGCTGCAACCCGTTCAGGGAAAGCTTACCTCAAGGGCTACGGAGCGAGTCCGAAAGATGCACCGGCAGACGCTTCAGCTACAGAGCCCGCCATACCACAGGCCGATCCTGCAAGACCGACTTCGGCGGACAAGGGGAAGCAAAAAGAAGTACGTTTCGATAAACCTGTGAAAAACATTCAAAAAAAAGGTTTAGAGAAGCCATACAACTTCGACATCCTGGCCCAATTGGCCAATACACTGGCCAATACACCAGCCAGGTTGTCCATCTTTGAGCTACTCAGGCTCTCCCAAGACACTCATCTAGCCCTGAGTGAAGCACTCATACAGGCGGAAGCATACTTGACCCAGCTCAAGTCCCCTAACGAGGAACCAGTGGCGTGTCCTCAATGCCAGTGTGATGGAGGTGGTCCCGAACATCACTTTCACGCAAGATGATATGCTGTTAAAACATAACAGGCATGACAGACCCCTCGGCTTCTATGCCTACTTGACTTCTACGCCATGGTGACAGACATTTGGCTTCTATGTCAACCTCTTCTACACGGGGGATACCTACCTACGTGGCTTCTACGCCGTGATCTTCGTAGCGATTATACGCGTTTTGTCCCTTAGTTGGACCCGCGTTACACGCTCATTCAAAAGATCATCTATACGCAGGCTTTGGTTATTTTAACCATTGTGTAAAAGGGTACTGTACTTTCCACTACTCGGTTTCCACACCGATTGAGTGGTCACTGTCACCAAAACTCTATAAATAGAGACCTCTATCAACAAAGCAACAGGTCAAAAAAATCGAACAAGGCCGAGACTTTAAAGATCGAACAAGGTCGAACCTCCAAAGAGATCGAACCACGGGTCGAAACCTTGGAGATTGAGGAGAGATCGGAGAGTCTTTGAGAGAGAGAGAGAGAGAGAAGCATCCAAAGCTCAGGCGAAGAGTAGCGATCGACGACATTGGCCTCGTGCATCCATCCTCTTTCGCCACCTACGAAGCTGCTTTCCGTCTTCCACCGCACTTCTTCACCATCGTGTAGTCCAAGGGCTAAAGTGATCGACTGCAGATCAGACACCTATAGCAATCATCTACCCAGATTAAATAAATTGTACTCCCACATCCTTGTATAGGATCAAATTGTACAAGTTTGTTTGTAAACCAAAGAAGGCGAGTTTCGTGCAAACCTCGTATTATATACATTTCATTCTTTCATTTAATACCACAAACAAGATGGTGACTCTGCTGGGGACATCTTTCTCTTCTGATGAGGAAGCGATTGCTCAACACGATGCGGTATCCGTGGGATCCGTGAAGAAGACACTGGTCGTCCAGTTCGATTAGTCTGCCTACGAAGACATGCTTCAGACGGGGGGTAGCTCTCACTCTCTCTCTCTGTACAAAACAACAGGAAACTGCGCAAGGTCTGGATGCCCAAGACATCCTCTACCATTCCTGTGGACTCTCCGATCTCTCCGATCTCTCCGACCAATGAGGTTATAGCATTGCTCCCTCCGTGCCCTGCACATAAAAATCAGTCTCCCGCTACGCGCGGTACAGACAAAACTTCGGGCAAAGCCTCAGCGCTAACCCAAAAGTATCCACTGCGCTCTACGCGTAGAAACCAGTCTCCCGCTACGCGCGGTACAGACAAAACTTCGGGCAAAGCCTCAGCGCTAACCCAGAATTATCCACTGCGCTCTACGCGTAGAAACCAGTCTTCCGCTATGCACGGTACCGACAAAACTTTAGGCAAAGCCTTAGCACTAACCCAGAGGTATCCACTGTGCTCTACGCGTAGAAACCAGTCTCCCGTCCGTGGCGGAATGGACAAAACTTTTGATGATGCCTCAGTGCCAAATCGGAAGTACAAAGCACGCTCCGCACGTAAGACAATATCTGACCTCTACGGGGAACCAGATGACACCCGTGATCTCCGCAAGGGAAAGCAAGCGTTGAGCTACTTAACTTCTCGGCATTCACGCCAGCAAGGGAACAATCTACCCGCCCTCCAAATTATGCGAGAAGCTGATGGCCGCCTGAGGACATCCTCTGCCTTACGCCAACCAGAGCGAAGCTCAAAATTATGTAAGGCGAAGTCCCTAAGCGTACAGAAGGCTCGATGGACGAAAAGACACGCTCCTCGGAGATTATCCGCCACCCAGATGGCCAATCTATTGTATACGGGTGGCACAAGGAAGACTATGGTCCCCATCGTCCGCATACCTACCACGGCGAACCGAAAGAACGAGCAGTCTTTTTCGTCTTCTTCTGCAAATTCTTCTGACCTGCACAAATATCTAATCCAGAAACGCAAGGAGAGGGAATCTCCCAGCATGGCTATTACGCCTCCTAGCGAGCACTGTTGTGATGGTCACAGGATTGTAATTAATTGCTGCTGTTCTAAAGCAAAACGGCCAATTTTTGACCGACTGAGCTACTCTCCATCTTTCCTAGAAGAAGAGCCCACGCATGCATCTGTGAACATGGCTTCGCATATACCTGGAGGAAGCTCAGGCTCAAGACGTCCGTCCTCTAGAACTCCGAGCCGAAGGAAATCCAACATGCTCCTCAGAGACATTGAAGATGGGGTATTCCAGAACACTCGTTCAAGGTCACAACAACTGACTTCATACTACTCTGATTCCGACGCTGGGGGTCGCCATTCTCCCAAATCAAATACTGAGAGTATAGAGTCGACTTCTGCAGCGACCTATACGCATCCTTCGACGATGCCCAGGGAAATGGGAGTATACGCCATTGGAGATGAACATTAGGAATCTTCGCCGTCAGGAAGCGAGGAGCAGTGCATCACTACACTGGAGACGTCTCTGAAACAAATGCAATCCATAATGGAGAACATGCACCAGATGATGCTAACTCAACTGGCGGCTGCTATGGCTCAAACATCAGTCCCGCCAGCACAGATACGTGTGGGGGTGGACTTGCCACCATCCAACACGGTCCAAGAACCTGCTCTAGATCAAGAGTCAGCTGGTCCTCCACTTTCTCACTCAGAGAATGTATTACCTCCTGCAGGAGTCACGATACAACCGACTCCGCACCAATCCGTGGTCTCGCTATCGGCTAAAAATCCGATGCAAGTAGTATGGGAGTTGAAAGCCCAATTCGATGCCTTGAAGCACAAAGAGCAGCTCAAGAAATTGGAAATCAACCAGCCTTACCCGGCTATCTGGAAAGAGGTCCCTTTCCCTCCAAGATACAAACCTCAGACTATGGCTCTGTTCGAGGGGAAAACATCGCCAAGTCAGTACATGAACTATTTCAGTATGATGACGGTGTTGCTACAAGGGAATGATGCCCTCCTCACCCGGGTGTTCAAAGGCTGTCTCTCAGGAGTGGCTTACTAGTGGTACAGCAGCCTGGCGGACAACTGTATTACTTCCTTCGAAGACTTCAAGACTTTATTCTTCACACGATTCTACGAGGGGGAAATGGACATGTCTATGTCCTCTCTCATCGAAGTCAAGCAGAGGAAAAAAGAGGACGTTCGTACCTTCATCGAACATTTTCGTCAGGCCATGCTACAGATGCCTCAAAGAGTTCCAGACTCTGCGTTGGTGGACATTTGCAGGAAGAACCTCCTTCCCGTGGTCTCGGTGTTCACAGGACCATATCAGTTCTACGACTGGCCCTCGTTTATCATCTCAGCAGTGGCCGCCGATGACAACAGTCGCAAGGCGCACGACAATGGCATTATGATCTCTACCTCCGACAGAGGCAAAAGGTCATCCCCCAATGGCGACCATCCTCGCAGTTCCAAAGAAAAAGAAGCTCTGGCAATCAATACGTTCAGACAAAAGACTGCGGCAACCACGCAGACGAAACCTGGGACTTCCAGGCCTGTCGAAGTGTACTCTTTCGACGACGACGATATTCCGAGTATATTCGAGTGTCCCGTCAAGAGTGGCAAGATCACCCTTCCGGAGAAGAAGCGGCCCAGGGAAGCCGGCAGTGCCAACAACCCCAAGTACTGTATCTTCCACAGATACGTACACCACCCGACCAAGGCATATTACATACTGAAAAGGAAGATCCAGGGGCTGATCAATGCTAAGGCCATCACTCTGCATAACACCGAGAAGACGGTCACGGCCAATATGATCTTCCTGTAATTTGGCAATCTGCCTCCCCAGGAAGTCCCGGACGGTGTGACACCTATTTCTTGGACAACGATGAACATCATCAATCTTCCTCCGGCTAGGGGTCAAAATCATGACCTGGTACCCTTAACCACCCGACGGGACGAGATCATGTGTGTTCATACGGATTTAGTATCGGAGCTCGAGGAAGAGACTAATGCTGCTAAGGCTAAGTCTAGGAAGAACTCCAAATGCAAACCATGCCATATGGTTGCAACTTTTTTGCCACTAGACGAAGACGAGGCTTTGGCTGCAACCTGTTCAGGGAAAGCTTACCTCAAGGACTACGGAGCGAGTCCGAAAGATGCACCGGCAGACGCTTCAGCTACAGAGCCCGCCATACCACAGGCCGATCCTGCAAGACCGACTTCGGCGGACAAGGGGAAGCAAAAAGAAGTACGCTTCGATAAACCTGTAAAAAATATTCAAAACAAAGGTTTAGAGAAGCCATACAACTTTGACATCCTGGCCCAATTGGCCAATACACTGGCTAATACACCAGCCAGGTTGTCCATCTTTGAGCTACTCAGGCTCTCCCAAGACACTCATCTAGCCCTGAGTGAAGCACTCATACAGGCGGAAGCATACTTGACCCAGCTCAAGTCCCCTAACGAGGAACCAGTGGCGTATCCTCAATGCCAGTGTGATGGAGGTGGTCCCGAACATCACTTTCACGCAAGATGACATGCTGTTAAAACATAACAGGCATGACAGACCCCTCGCCTTCTATGCCTACTTGACTTCTACGCCAAGGTGACAGACATTTGGCTTCTATGCCAACCTCTTCTACACGGGGGATACCTACCTACGTGGCTTCTACGCCGTGATCTTCGTAGCGATTATACGCGTTTTGTCCCTTAGTTGGACCCGCGTCACACGCTCATTCAAAAGATCATCTATACGCAGGCTTTGGTTATTTTAACCATTGTGTAAAAGGGTACTGTACTTTCCACTACTCGGTTTCCACACCGATTGAGTGGTCACTGTCACCAAAACTCTATAAATAGAGACCTCTATCAACAGAGGAACAGGTCAAAAAAATCGAACAAGGCCGAGACTTTAAAGATCGAACAAGGTCGAACCTCCAAAGAGATCGAACCACGGGTCAAAACATTGGAGATTGAGGAGAGATCGGAGAGTCTTTGAGAGAGAGAGAGAGAGATAGAGAGAAGCATCCAGAGCTCAGGCAAAGAGTAGCGATCGACGACATTGGCCTCGTGCATCCATCCTCTTTCGCCACCTACGAAGCTGCTTTCCGTCTTCCACGGCACTTCTTCACCATCGTGTAGTCCAAGGGCTAAAGTGATCGACTGCAGATCAGACACCTATAGCAATCATCTACCCAGATTAAATAAATTGTACTCCCACATCCTCGTATAGGATCAAATTGTACAAGTTTGTTTGTAAACCAAAGAAGGCGGGTTTCGTGCAAACCTCGTATTATCACTTTGAACCAGAAGCCTCCACCCTTGGTCGTCAACCTTCGGCGCAACAAGCAGCCGACTGATGTAAATGCAACCAGGAACGGAGTTCCGGATGATAATAAACATCCTCTTTTCCAGTATATCGACCCTCAGATTCCAAATCAGGAATCCTCTCCCCATGACGATATAGAACCTATAGCGCAAAAATTCTTGGAAGCTATAGATTCCTATTATCCATACATATGGGAAGTAGCATCATCATCCAATGTCGTCACGATATATGGACCACATGAGGACTCTATCTTTATTGTTCTGCCTGCCTGCAGCAGTCAGCATTCAATAGTCTTCGGCCGAACGTGCAACGAATCGACTATACGAGAAGATTCCTTCAATGACGATGTTGGTGAAGTACAAGTTCACAGGTACAGCCCGCAAGCCTTAAAGATCATGCAAAATATGGGTTATGACTTAAAACTGAAGCCAGGTCTTAACTATGGGAAAGGCAGACGAATACCACCGTACGGCAATCCCCGCTATCAACAAACTCGTTTCGGGTTAGGGTATGCCACCTCCCTTACGACTTCCAAGTCAGATGAGGACACCTTTTCCCCTTTTCAAGATGGCTCGTCGCCCTCCGACTCATCTCGTGCTCTCGAGCAAACATTACCAGTAAATATGGTAGTGACGGATCCCTTTGAATCAGACGAACAAGAATCCAAACTATTCGAGAATGACGCTTGGGCTCAGCAAATAGATACACAGTAGGAATTTTGCTTCGAGCAGAGAGAACCTCCCACCAAAGATGAAGTTATCCAGATTGATGTTGGGGATGAACTTTCACCAAAGCCGATATTTATCTGTAACAATCTTTCTCCAACTTAAAGGGAAGAAGTCATTCAACTGATAAGAGAATACATCAACGTCTTTGCATGGAATTATGAGGATATGCCAGGACTTGATCCAAAGGTGGCTACTCATAAACTCAACATATTGCCCGATTCAAAGCCTGTAAAGCAACACCAACGCCAGTTCCGCCCGGATATGATGGACGCCATTGAAGCTGAAGTCAAGAAGTTGATAGCCTGCAGTTTCATCCGGGAGGAACAATATCCCGATTGGGTCGCCAATGTTGTCCCGGTCATGAAGAAGAATGGGAAAGTGCGAGTCTGCATCGATTATCGAGATCTGAACGCAGCCTGCCCCAAGGACGAGTTTCCTCTTCCCATCACAGACGTCATGATCGACAATACCTGCGGTTTCGAACGTATGTCTTTCATGGACGGATTCTCAAGATACAATCAAATCAAGATGCATCCTGAAGACGAGAAGCATACAGCCTTCCGGACACCACTGGGGGTATATTGCTATACGGTCATGCCCTTCGGGTTGAAGAACGTCGGAGCTACTTACCAACGGGCTATGAGTAACATATTCCACAAGCATTTATACAAAATAGTAGAATGTTACGTAGACGATATATCTGTCAAAAGTCGCCTCAGTGTCAATCACATCCAAGACTTAAAGGCGGTATTTGAGCTGATGCGCCAACATCAACTCAAAATGAATCCTATAAAGTCCTTTCTGGGTGTATCTAGTAGCAAATTTCTAGGATTCGTTATTACCGCCAAAGGCATTCAAGTGGACCCTGATAAAGTCAAGACCATCTAGGAAATGCGACCACCCCATAATATGAGGGAACTCAGGGGGTTTCAAGGTCGTCTGGCCTATATCCAGAGATTCATATTCAACCTCTCTGGAAGATGCCAGCCTTTTTCTTGCCTCATGAAGAAAGGTGTATCCTTCATATGGGACGAAGCCTGTCAGCAAGCGTTCGGGGATATCAAGCGCTACCTCACCTCCGCCAGTTCTGGTGCCTCCCGTCGTAGGAAGACCATTCTTCCTGTACGTTCGAGCGATAGACCATTCTCTGGGAGCTCTTCTCGCGTAGAAGAACGATACGGGACATGAACAGGCTATCTGCTATCTAAGTAGAATGATGATCGGAGCTGAGCACCGGTACAATCCGGTGGAAAAAGAATGTTTGGCTCTGATATTCGCTATCCAGAAGACGCGGCACTATGTCACCGGCCAGACTATTCACATCATCTCCAAGATCAATCCTCTTTGGGTACTGATGAATAAACCAAGTGTTCTTAACTCCCGACTCGCAACTTGGGCGATGTTATTGACACTATATGACATAGTGTACGTCCCTCAGAAGTCCATCAAAGGCCAAGCATTGGCTGACTTCCTAGCTGCTCATCCGATCCCGGAGGCCTCCAAATTATACGAGGACATTTCCGACGAAGTTGCAGAATGTAGTTCCGTGATGGAAAGTAACGCATGGCAACTGTTCTTCGACGGCGCCTCCAGGACTGGTCCCAAAGGAAACGTGGTTTCAGGGGTAGAAATTGTCCTGGTTACTCCCGATAAACTTGTCATCTATCGAGCATACTCTCTTAACGAGCCCTGTTTCAACAATGTGGCGGAGTACAATGCTCTGATAATCGGACTCCAAGTCGCTAAAGAGCTGGGGGTCGAATCTCTGGAAGCTTTTGGTGATTCTCTGCTTATCGTCAATCAAGTCAGGGGAATATATGAAGTCCGGAATCCAGACCTCATCCCCTATCACCAAGCAACGGTCGAGATAGCCATGACATTCAAGGGATTCTTCCTAGAGCACGTACCTCAATCTCAGAATCTGGAAGCCGATGCCCTAGCCAGTCTAGCTGCAGATTTAGCTACTCCTATAAGAAGGCAGAATTCGGTAATCCTTCTTAACAGAGATCTATTTTGCGTGAAGAACAACGCTCACATCGAACGCAATTACGCTGTGAACACCGATCCTCCTACGAGAGATTGGAGAAGTCCCTTTATAGATTTCGTGGCATACGGAATCTTGCCGGAGGACCCTAAAGAAGCAGCATCCGTCAAAAGACGATCATTACGCTTCTACTTTGATGCATCTTCACAATGCCTATATCGCCGGACCTACGACGAACTGCTATTGAGATGTCTCTCTGATGACGAAGCACAGCAAATTATCCCCGAAGCTCACGACGGCGTATGTGGGGCGCATCAACCCGGTCCTAAGCTACAGGATCGTATCAGGAGAATGGGCTATTACTGGCCTACTATGATCGCAGACACAATCAAGTATGCCAAATGATGCAAGGCCTGTCAGGTCCATGCAGACTTCATACACCAGCCGTCTGAACATCTACATCCTACGGTTGTATCCTGGCCTTTCGAAGCATGGGGTATGGACATCATTAGTCCTATTCACCCGTCTTCTTCCAGAGGTTACCAGTTCATACTGGCCATCACGGATTACTTCTTCAAATGGGCAGAGGCGATCCCTCTCGCTGAGGTAAAACATCCAATGTGATTAACTTCATCAAACATTACGTCATTTATCGCTTTGGGATTCCCCGAAGGATAATCCATGACAATGGGCCTCAGTTTATCAGCCAAGCATTTCATCGATTTTGCGATAAAAATCAGATACAAAATGTCGCCTCTACGGTGTATTATCCAGCTGCTAATGGTTTGGCAGAAGCCTTCAACAAAACCATTATCAAACTCTTGAAGAAGTTCGTCTCTTCAAACAAAAGAGATTGGAACGAGAAGCTGGGAGAATGTCTCTGGGCATACCGCACAACGGTCCGAGCACCGACAGGTTGCACCCCGTTCTCACTGGTCTACGGGAGCGAAGCAGTTCTTCCCATCGAAATCCAAATCCCGTCACTCAGGATAGCAGTCGCCAATGAGTTAACTCGGGAAAAGAATGAACTTTTAAGGCTTCAAGAGCTTGAAGGATTAGACGAAAAATGCCTTCAAGCTCAACAGAGCATCGTGTTCTATCAAGCGCGTATTTCTAGAGCTTTTAATCAAAAAGTAAAGGAAAGAGTGTTCAAAGTTGGCGAGCTAGTCTTAGCGGTAAGAAGGCCAATGATTCTCACTCACAGAAGCAAGGGCAAATTTTAGCCCAAATAGGAAGGCCCCTACGTGATCGAGACAACGTTCTCAAACGGCACTTATAGGTTAGCCCAGCCTAATAGAGACCTACTAATGGCTCCTATCAATGGCAAATTCCTGAAAAGGTACTATGCTTAACCTCCTCTGCTCAGGTAGAATAAAGGCAAAAATCTTATTCTGACAAAACTACTTCCAAAACGAAACTAGTTGGGTCGTACTCTATCATGTCCATATGACCCCTGAATAGATGCGCCCTGCTAAAGTTTACCGAGAGACTATCACGTCCATACTACCTCTGATATTACTCTCACCCAAACCCGTCATTTACATTTCGAAATGACGGGTCCACAAAGTCAGATAAAAAGCCTCTTTATTATTCCCCAAAAAAGAGCGAAAGTACATTAAAAAGAAAAAGCAAAAGTACATCATGAAGGAGGAGCGGTCAAATCGCGAATCTGCTGCGCCAGTCTGGCCATCTTCTCATTCTGGAGTCCAAAACGGCAGCTCGAGCTTGCTCCCATCTCGTCTCCTCATCATTCAAGCCGGATAAATCAGACAGAGAATGTGTAAGATCGGCGTGCCTGGCACTCGCATGTGCCAAGTTCTGTTGAGCTTCTTCCATCTGGCTCTGTAACACATGCACTCCGGCGGCTGAAGCACGAGACCACTCCTTCGCTAAAGCGAGCTCAGCCTCCAACTTACGGTCCCTCGCTTCATTTTTCTCATGTTCAGCTTTACTCTTGGCCAACTGGGGAACAACACACTCTAAGAGGGTGTGCTCGTCGCTTATCTCCTGCTGCCGCATCTCGAGGGAACTGCTCAGAGCTTCCAACTCTCCCAGCCTTGCAGTCAGCGAGTCATATTCATCCTGGACCAGATCGTCAATACTGCCTTGGGATAGCTGCGAGTATTCGTTAATGGGTTGCTCCAAACCATTAACTACCTCCGCCAGGGCGTCAGCTAAACCAGTATCGCCAAGGTCCCTGATCGCCTCTATCAAAAACTGAGAAGACCTTTTCAGGCGCTTAAAGTTCAGATTCTTCTCCAACACCATTGATATTAGCGTTTTCAAAGTGTTGTAGAAGATACTGGTATACTGCTCGGTCAGCGCAGCTAGGCCCGAATGCACGCTGGGAGTGGCTGCAATATTGTCGAACCGCGCTCCAGAGGCGACCGCAATCGACGTGGCCACAGTCCTCGCCTCGACAGGTGATGCGACAAAAGAGGAAGTGCCAACACCAGACGAAGTAACCAGCATACTCGAAGGAGGCATTGTCGCAACGACAGGGTCGTCCTCTTGAGGTATCGAAGCCTCGTCGGCAGGTGAGCCGGCACCCGAAGATGCTTCTCCTTCAAATCCAGGCACCTCCGTATCAACGCCAGGACCTGACACGGAGCCGAGGGACGCATATACATTGCCCTCCCCAAAGAGGTCGTCCCCTGAGAAGAAGACAAGAGGAAGTTAATGTCAAACATGATGTTAATGTTCCTTGAGAAGAGGCACGAAAAGACGACAGTGATGCTAGGCAAGCTGTCATACCTGGAGACAAGGGCCTGCTAACTGACATTGGAAAATACTCTTCCAGGTCTTCGCCAAGATCCACTTGAGGCTCGTCAACTGGAATCTCGCTAGAAGCGCTGACGGGCACGGTAGGGGCCTCTTCCAATGCTGATCCGGACAAAGGTATATGGAGTCTTATAACCATCCTCGAAGGCGACTTTGTTCTACTACCTGAAGCAGTAGCAGCGGTAGCAGCCTCCAGCTGAGATTCTCCGGCGCCACCGGCCAAAACTGTAGAAGGTTCCTCTCTAAAAGGCGAGGAACCTCCAATCAAAGAATCATCCCCGACATAGGGAGAAGCAGGCTCACTTCCAGGAGCCTCAATGCCAGGAATCTGGAGAGGACGAGCAACCATCCTCTTCGTCCTCTTACGAGGGGAAGCCTCCTTCAGAGCGGAAGCCCTTCGTTTCCCGGAGACTACCAACGCCCCTGCAGGCGGAGTAATTTTACCCCTCGGTACCGATATGAGAGTCTCATCCGGAGTAGCGGACTCGTCACCCTCGTCAGAAGAAATAGAGGGGACTTCAACCCTTCTCCCAGGTTTGGAAGAGGGCACCCTAAAACTTCCACCCATATCAAAATCACGATGGGAGGTGTTCGTTGCCACATAGAACTGGGCATACGAATACAGGATGCGCAGCTCCGTCGAAGGTGTGACGAAGGGCACAATAAAAATTGCCCCGGTGCAGCCCATGATAAAATATCGCCATCCCTTCGCTCCATCAATGAGTCCACCTCTGGACCTGAAGCTGGTGACGGCGTTGCCCACATGCAACTGATCATACCCAAACTGCCTGGCAAACCGACTAGGCAGGTAGGGTTCGAAGAAGCAGTGATCTTCACTTCTGTACAGCAGGTGGTAAGGTCTAATACAAACCAACCAATTGAAGGCTTCAGGAGAAAGAGTGGTCCTATCTCCACCTGAGTCCTCAAGCCTAGTCCCCGATTGGTTGCGATGAACAGGCGGGACAGTACAAAGGAGCTTCCAGCTGTGACCGCAGTGCAGCACCTGCCGACAGTCTAAAACTGTGAGCACATTCCAAGAGAATTTCTTGTAATTCAGCAAGAAACTCCCCCCCCCCCAAGCTACTGCCGGAACTGGGAGACATCACCCGGGGTTTATGGAGAATTAACCATCCCATCAAATACAGGTATGGTAATTCCACCCGGGGAAAGCTTTCACCCCGAGCTTCATCAGCGAGCAGCGCCTCAGTCATCGCCCTCAGGCCAGCTTGTATGCGGCACACCATGGCAGGGAGCAAGCCCAGTCTCGCCCCAAACACCAGACGCACTGCAGGCCACAAGATATTGCGGTGAATACGATCCGCAGATGCGATGCCGGGTACCACCAGTCGGCGCAGCCATATAGAGAGGAAGCCAACCAGTTGAGCTTCCTTGGATAGAGCCCTGCGGCAGTGCCTCAGATAGCTGTAGGCCTTAGTACCTACAGGATATCTTCCTATCCCTTCGACGAGGATGTGATCCGGAGCCCTAGCTTCTTCCAGGAGATCGTCGACTTCCTGAGCAGTCAGCACGCTCAGAGGATTCACAGGCTCATCCTTGACTTCCAAGACTTTCTCTGGCTGAGCAGCCCTAGCCCGGTGAAAAAAAAGGTAGGACGTCCATTTGCTGATGTGAGCCAAATCTGAGGGTCTGATACACTTCCACTACCCGAGGGTCTGAATCTCCCAACTCCCGGTTAGTGGGAACATACTCTTCGTACGGAGTATCCCCTATCGGCAGTCTCGAGATCTCTGCCATCTCGTGAAGGGCCAATCCCAACTTCCCCAGCGGAGTGGCGAAAGTCCTGGTGAGCAGAATATATCGCTCCATCAGTGCCAAAAATAGGTTAGGGTTAGGAGGCAACCCAACGCTGGTAGCACTCACAGCTGCCATCAAACCGATGTTCTCCAACTCGATCCGAAAATGCTCCAGGGCCCAATCATCTAAGCGAGCCCATCGAAGATTTGTTGGGGTCATCCACCTATTGCATCGAGGATTCGCCTTGGGGTATACTCCTCCGTGCCCCATGAAATCATTGTAGAAGGTCGGCAATTGCACCGGCTGGAGCACCGAGCTGTCTTCACTTGGGACACTGCCCGGGTACAATCCCCTGAACAACGTTACATGACCGGAAGGGCGGCTGACAAACAGGCCAGATCCTTTCTGGTAGAAGATCTTCCCCGGCCTACCATGAAGATCGGGAGTCAGCGTCCACGACATCCTCCTGGAATGAGTAGTATGGGAGAATGCCGAGATAGGATAATCTCTCGGCATCTTGGGCAGACTCAAGACCAACTTCCCGGCAGGGAAAACCCAGAGTTCTTTCTTTGGCTTCGTCTGGGACTGCTTATCAATCATGTCCCCAAAAAGAAAGGCTGACTTTATATACTGGTCCCCATCTACATACGTCAAAGGCTCCCCGTTGATCATGCTCAGCAGCATTCGCTCGCCCTGAGCCGATATCAGAATTGCCCTTCCTTCGGGGTACTGGGGCCCGGAGATAGGAAATGTCACGTGTGACAGATCCTCCAAATAGTTGGAGTGCAACATCCCGGCGGTAGAGCCCATCACTTCAGCCAGTGGAGACTTATGCAAGTTAACTGCAAAAGCATCAAAAGAAACACGTCAGTTCCTAACTAGATATTTCGGGACTTGCAGCATCCGCAAAAAGAAAAAACAACAGTCCGTGCTCTACGCCGAGAATGTGAAACTTGAGCCTTTACGCTGGAATCCATTTACTTAAAAAACGTAAAATTCAAGGTTGGCAGTATACGGTCTGTGCTTTACGCTAGATTGATTAAATTGAGTTATTACGCCAGGATTCCCATCTACAAGCATAAAACTCAAATTTTAATAGTATACACCAAGTTTTCGGCGGTCAAAGCTTTTACGCTCAACTGCAAAAAATAGAGTTTTTATGCTGACACATTAGGAATGTGGGCGTAAAAGATAAAACGTCTCCGTGCATCATCTTCCTCAAAGAGGCTATCAGCACAGAAGACGACCTAGTGCGGTCACGTTCAACGTGTGTGAAGGATTTTTCAGTCGTTCTCATTCGTCCCAAAAGCTCTACCTATCAGCCCGGGTGTACTGCTCGTCGGCGGGATGCTCGGCTCAGAATGGGGTTCACCCTGTCCAACCGGAGGCACTCCTGTTTGGGCAGAAGAACGAGAAGAGGAATCAATCTTCTTTCCCTTAGAGGAGGAGGATTGCTTAGAGGCCATTACTGGAAACTTCGAAGACTCTGAGAAGACTCGGAGAAGATCTCGAACAGTCGGAGGCTTTCTTTCGCAGAAGACGAATGGAAAGTTTTTCTCTCAGAAAACTTAGGATATATATAGAGTTCGGATGGACTCCTCGGACCCCGAACCAAATCTCCTAATTAAATATTCGGTTATGATTGGGTCCTACTTCAGCCTATTATTCAGAGAAGGTGGACAGTCATTGAATTCGAAAAGTTTTTTCGCGCAAAGCAGGTCAAGCAGTTCTTACGCTAAGGAGTTTTCTACGCTCGACAGCAACAGATATACGGTTTTACGCTCGCAAGCTATAAGTCTATGGTTTTACGCCCGGATGCCTTTGTGCTCGGTAGCTTTTATGTTCGAGAGGCCACAATCCTACGACTTCATACCAGCAGATAACAAACCGATGATCTCACGCTCGGTGGCGCTTAGTTTACGCTCAGAAGCAACAGATCCGCGACTTCACGCTCGGAATTTTTTTTTCTTTTCAGAAGCTACAAATCAACAGTTAAACGCTAAAGAGCTTTCTACGCTCGACAGCTACGAATCTACGGCTTTACGTTCGACGGCTATAAGTCGGGTTTTACGCCCAGATGCCTTTGTGCTCGGTAGCTTTTATTCTCGAGAGGCTACAAACCTACGACTTCACGCTCAGGAACTACAAGTCTATGATTTCACGCTCGATGGTGTTTAGTTTATGCTCAGAAGCTGCAGACTAATGATTTTACGCTCCACGACTTCCCGCACATCTGAAGGATACGCCGGCCAGATCACGCGTACATCTGAACGGTCCTCAAAAGCGGTCAATTGCAAAGAGTTCACACAGAGGATACTCGTTCTTGACCTCAAGATATCCCAAGTACCCGAAGCTTACAGAGTTAAAACATTGAAAAACTACTCTTCTTCATGGGTCGATTCGAAGTTCATCCAGCCTCCAGTCTGAATATTTCATCTATCAAGATGGCAACTCAGTTTTGACAGCCATTTCTCGACCCTGTTCTAAGGGATTTTCGAGAAATCATTCTTGAAGATGATGTCTGAACAAAGAAATTCTACTCATCAGAAGCAGCAGTTCAGAATTCTACGCGGTTTCTCACTCCTAAAAAAAATCAGGACGGTTCGAACACTCGAATGCTAAAGCGGCTTTCTACGCATCTACAGTTATGCGTAAAAGATAGGACATGACCTAGCACTCTTTCTAAACAGAGTCGGCATAAAGAATCAGACGTGTCGAAGCTACACATATTCAGACTTCACAGCAACGTATGGCAAGATGATCATATGAAGAAGAAAGACGATTTTATTAAAGATTAAGGTCATGATTACATATGAGGGAAATCCAATCTACAAGGGTTTTTTTCTTCATTTTCATGATTACATCTGAGGGAAACCCCGTCTACAAAGGATTTCCTCATCATCGTCCGAAGATCGCACCGAGAAGCTGTTCTGACAGGTTCTCACATTGGTGATGGTCTTCCTCTTCTTCCAAGAAGATGATCAATGGCGGGAGGATACAAAAATGGGCATAGACCCATCCTCCAACAAAAGGAAAGCAGGGTAAATCTGCTGTCCTACGGACCACCGCCACTCAAGCTGGGACAGAGCTAGTCTGTCTGACTCTCATCACCGGAGGTAACGGGAGAAGGCACCACTTGCAAGCGCCATGGTGGAAAATGATTCTTCGTCTCTCCCAAAGAACCACCATACAAAGTTGCTGATTATCCCGAGCAAGGGAGGCTATGACATCCTTTCATGATCCATCGCTGCAGATGAGACTTGCTCGAAGAAGCCGTCTTTTTCGGCTCCTTACATGCTGGAAGAACATGGTCTTCTTCTTCCTCAGATCGACCCGACGGACTCCGACGATCATCCTTATGTGGCGAAAGGAATGCGGGGAGAACATGTTAAACTCCTCGGCCTTTTATAGGCGAGAGAGGTCACACCGGTCCCCAATAAATCCGCCATAAAGTCAGCATCGACCGTTTCAACGCTCTATTCAGAAACGTTTCGAGTTATGAGGAGCGGTTCATGCTTCATTCAAAGCGTTCCAAATTTCGAAGAAATTTGAAAGCTTTGAAGGGGGTCTTATAGAAGCATGAAAAATACGCTGGATAGCTCTACGCAACATGGTGATACAGGGCAGCATAAGCAGGGGACCTCAAAGCCATCAAGAGTGCAACAGAGCATTTCCGCAGAGCACGGCATAAAATATGATGGGACCATCCGCGTAAATGCAGTATGTCCAGGCCGCTTCAGCGTAGATGGGGTACTTCATCGCCTCCATGGCGTAAAACTTATCTGCTTTCAAAGCAACGTTAAAGCGTACGAGGAACGCTTCGTCTTCCCCGAAATGAACCTGTCAAGTCATGCAGTGAACCTGACATCTGACTCCTGACAAAAAGTGCTGCACGGCTAGCCAGACGACGGCTGGAAAGATGGCAGACCACTTGGGATGCGCCCCACAGTATGATGGCGGATCTCTGTATTTAATGCAGAGGATTTGATTAAATATCACTGAACCGTCGTTTACTGACATCCCCTCAGCGGAGACTGCTTTTACGCGTACAAGGGGATACGCTGCCTTGTTTTACATAGGCAAACGCGAACTATTTACGCTCCACGAAAGACAAACAGACTGCCACGTCAAAAGCTGCCTTTCGTACAGGGCTCGAGGCACGTCTCTGCACCTAATGCTCAGAACGGTGGCAGGCCTTCGGAATACGTCTCTGCAGTTAGTGATGATGGCGGATCTCGGCATTTAATGCGAGAGATTTGATTATATCCCCAAGAGCCATAATTTCGGCTAAAAATGTCCACATCACCTCGGCTTCTACATTCAGCTTTTGTGACTGCTCGGCCTCTACGACCACTCTGGCACGTTACGCGGCGGCTTCTACGCCCATTCAGCTTTTGTGCCCGCTCGGCTTCTATGCCTCGTCAGCTTCTATGCTCGTTCGGCTTCTATACTCATTCGGCCTTCTGTGCTTATTCGGCTCCTATGCCATCAGGCTTCTACGCCTACTCGGCTTCTATGCCTACTTGGCTTCTACGCCATGGTGACAGATATTTGGCTTCTATGCCAACCTCTTCTACACGGGGGATACCTACCTACGTGGCTACTACGCCGTGATCTTCGTAGCGATTATACGCGTTTTATCCCTTAGTTGGACCCGCGTCACATGCTCATTCAAAAGATCATCTATACGCAGGCTTTGGTTATTTTAACCGTTGTGTAAAAGGGTGCTGTACTTTCTACTACTCGATTTCCACACCGATTGAGTGGTCACTGTCACCAAAACTCTATAAATAGAGACCTCTATCAACAGAGGAACATGTCAAAAAAATCGAAGAAGGCCGAGACTTTAAAGATCGAACAAGGTCGAACCTCCAAAGAGATCGAACCACGGGTCGAAACATTGGAGATTGAGGAGAGATCGGAGAGTCTTTGAGAGAGAGAGAGAGAGAAGCATCCAGAGCTCAGGCGAAGAGTAGCGATCGACGACATTGGCCTCGTGCATCCATCCTCTTTCGCCACCTACGAAGCTGCTTTCCGTCTTCCACGGCACTTCTTCACCATCGTGTAGTCCAAGGGATAAAGTGATCGACTGCAGATCAGACACCTATAGCAATCATCTACCCAGATTAAATAAATTGTACTCCCACATCCTCGTATAGGATCAAATTGTACAAGTTTGTTTGTAAACCAAAGAAGGCGGGTTTCGTGCAAACCTCGTATTATATACATTTCGTTCTTTCGTTTAATACCACAAACAGTAGTACCCAATCATAACCGAATATTAATTATGAGATTTGGTTCGGGATTCGAGGAGTCCATCCGAACTCTATATATATCCCAAGCTTTTGAGAGAAAAACTTTTCATCCGTCTTCTGCGAAAGAAAGCCTTTCGACTGTTCGAGTTCTTCTTCGTTTCTTCTCCGAGCCTTCAAAGTTTTCAGTAATGGCCCCAAAACAAATCCCCTCCGCTAAGGAAAAGAATGTTGATTCTTCTTCTCGTTCTTCTGCTCAAGCGAGAGCATCTTCGGTCGGGCAAGGCGAACTTCATTCTGAGCGAAGTATCCCGCCGACGAGCACTGCACCCGGCCTTAGAGGTAGAGCTTTTGGGACGAAAAAAGAACGACTAAAAATCCTTCGCACACGTTGTACGTGAACGCGCTAGGTCGTCTTCTGTGCTGATAGCCTCTTTGAGGAAGATGATGCACAGAGACGCTTCATCTTTTACGTCCACATTTCTAATGTGTCAGCGTAAAAACTCCATATTTTTGCAGTCGGGCGTAAAAGCACAGACTGTCAAAACTTGGCGTATACTATAAATTTGAGTGTTACGCTGTCGGCGTAATAACTCAAACTTTGGCAGTCTGGCGTAAAACACAGACTGTTGAAACTTTGCGTATACTGCTTGCCTTGAATTTTACGTCTTAAGAAATGGATTCCAGCGTAATGATCAAGTTTTTACAGTCTTGGCGTAAAGCACAGACTGTTGATTTTTGGCGTATACTGCAAGATCTGTAATGTCTAGTTATAGGAACTGATGTGTTTTTCTTGCACTCTTGCAGTTGACTTGCATGCGTCCCCGCTAGCCGATGTGATGGGTTCTGCCGCCGGGATGCTGCACTCCAACTATCTGGAGGATCTGTCGCACGTGACATTTCCTATCTCCGGGCCCCAGTACCCTGAAGGAAGGGAATTTTGATATCGGCTCAGGGCGAACGAACGTTGCTGAACATGATTAATGGAGATCCCCTGACCTACATAGACGGGGACCAATACATAAAGCCGGTTTTTCTCTTCGGGGACATGATTGACAAACAGTCTCAGACGAAGCCCAAGAAAGAACTCTGGGTTTTCCCTGCCGGGGGCTTGGTCCTGTATCTGCCCAAGATGCTGAGAGACTATCCCATCTCGGTATTCTTCCATGCTACACATCCCAGGAGGATGTCGTGGACGCTGAATCCCGATCTACACGGCAGGCCGGGGAAGATATTTTACCAGAAGGGATCTGGCCTAGGGTTTTTTTCAGCCGCCCCTCCGGCTCTGTAATACCGTTCAGGGGATTGTACCCGGGCAGTGTCCCGAGTAAAGACAGCTTGGTGCTCCAGCCGGTACAATTATCGACCTTCTGTAATGATTTCATGGGGCACGGGGGGGGGTGTACCCCAAGGTGAACCCTCGGTGAAGTGGGTGGGTCACCCCAACAAATCTTCGGTGGGCTCGCTTAGCTGACTGGGCTCTGAAGCATTTTCAGACTGAGATGGAGGGCATCGGTCTGTTCACAGTTATGAGCGCTACCAGTATTGGGTTACCTCCCAACCCCAATCTGTTTCTAGCTTTGATGGAGCGATATATCTCGCTCACAGGGACTTTTGCCACTCCACTGGGGGAGTTGGGATTGGCACTCCACGAGATGGCAGAGATCTCGAGACAGCCGATGGGGGATACTCCTTATGAGGAGTACATTCCCACAAACCGGGAGCTGGGGGATTCTGACCCTCGGGTAGTGGCAGTGTACCAGGAGCTGATGTGCCACTACCTCGCTTGCACCGCTTTTTATGGTGAGCCTTCAGATTTGGCTCATACCAATAAGTGGGCGTCCTACCTCTTCTTTCACCGGGCCAGCACTGCTAAGCCAGAGAAGGTATTGGATACGAGGGATCAGCCTTTGAATTTTCTGGGCGTGCTTAGTGCTCAGGTAGTCGACGATCTCATGGAGGACGCTGGGGCTCCGGACCAGATTCTCGACGAAGGGATAGGGAAATATCCTGCAGGTACTAAGGCCTACAGTTATTTGAGTCATTGCCGCAGGCCTCTGTCCAAGGAAGCTCAACTGGCTAGCTTCCTCTCTGTATGGCTGCACCGACTGGTGGTACCCGGCATTGCATCCGCGGACCGCATTCACCGTAATATGCTATGGCCTGCAGTACGTCTGGTGTTCGAGGCAAGACTAGGCTTGCTCCCTGCCATGGTGTGTCGCATACAAGCTGGCCTGAGGGCCATGACTGATGGGCTGCTTGCCGATGAAACTCGGCGTGATAGATTTCCCAGGGTAGAATTACCATACCTGTATTTGATGGGATGGTTAGTTCTCCATAACCCCCGGGTGATGTCTCCCGGCTCTGGCAGTAGTTCGGGGGGTAGTTTCTTGCTGAATTACAAGAAATCCTCCTGGAATGTGACCACAGTTTTAGACTGTCGTTGGGTGCTGAGTTTCAGTCACAGCTGGAAGCTCTTCTGCACTGTCCCCCCTGTACATCTCAATCAACAGGGGATCAGACTTCAGGATGTAGGCGACGGGCAGACCATTCTTTCTCCTGAGGCTTTTAATTGGTTGGTCTGCATTAGACCTTCCCATTTGATGTATAGAAGCGAAGACCATTGCTTCTTGGAGCCCTACCTGCCTAGTCGATTTGCCAGGCAGTTCGGGTACAACTAATTGCATGTGGGCAATGCCGTCACCAGCTTCAGGTCCAGGGGTGGACTCATTGATGGAGCGAGAGGATGGCGATACTTCATCAAGGGTTACACTGAAGCAACTTTTACCGTGCCCGTCATCTCACTCTCCACGGAGCTGCGCATCCTCCACTCGTATGCCCAGTTCTATCTGGCAACCAACACCTTCCATCGCAATTTTGATATGCCTGGAAGTTTTAGGGTACCCTCTTCCAAGCCTGGAGGAGGAGTCGAAATCCCCTCAGTTTCTTCTGACGAGGGTAAAGAGTTTGAAAATCCCCTCGATTTATTCTGTAGATAGTTAGAGTGGATCTGGAAAAAATTTGATAGCAGATATCGAGGTTTAGAGTAGAGGGAATTTACCTGGATTTTTAATCCAATTAATTTAAAGCCTTGGCGCACCCTATCTTTGTCTAGTTATTCGGAGCCCATTATCAGCCCATAAATTCCGTACTAATATTGTACTTTTGACTCAACTCGCCAAATTAGGCACTGGACTTTTCTGACTGTTAAAATCAATTTTTTTTGTGTGCTCTAAATTAATTGCGCAACATTCCGAAAATCTTAACCCATATTTAATTCCGTGTCGGACACCTGTGTCGTTATCCTCGATTTTGGGGTACCAACTTAACCCGTTGAGCCGGACCAACTAAAGGGTCCAAGACTGACTCCAAGCCCCCACCATTTTTGGCCTTTACGTCATTTCCGGATTTTGACCCCACGGGCCCCAATTAAATTAAATTCGTGGGGCACTTTATCTCTATTTAAATCGGGATTACCAACTTTGTAAATCCCATTTTAATCCTAATTTAATCCCAATGCTCTTCTAATTAGACTCGCGCCTAACGCGCAATACCCTCCCACCATGGAAATTTGTAATTATATTTTTCTCCGTAATTTTTGCGTTATTTCAGGTGTCCATGCAATTTCTAGAATTTACGGGGGCTTAGTCGCAATTATTAAATTGTTGGCAACATCCTATTGGTCATGAATAATTGAGAGGGTCCCAAAATAGGGTCCCAATCTCAATCCCCTCATTCCCTCATGTAGAAACCCCTTTCTCTCCATATTAAGTCCTATCCATCCATTCTACATGGAATGATCCCAACCCTCCATTCTCACCCACACACTCCCCTATAAAGTGGCTCCTATACCCCACCCTCAATTAAAACCTACCGGCCCTAATCCCAAAATCTCTCTCTCTCTCCTCCTCTATATATTTCATTCCTTCCCATTCTTCTTCTTCTTCTTCTTCTTCTTCTTCTTCTTCATTCTTCTTCTTCTTCTTCTTCTCCTTACTTGGAGAACCCGAGCTCCGGCCAACTCATGGTTCTCCGGCGCCATAACTGCTTTGCAGCCTCTATTCCGTCGACTTTCGGCCTGCGGACTACCCGCCGCACCGCCACTACACCACCGGCCGAGCATTCTCTGCTCCGGTCGAGCGCCACAGCGGCTTCCCCGGCCTGCTGCCTTCCCCACGGCCACGAACTCTGGCCGGCTGAGCCTCTCCAGCCATGAGTCGACCTCCCCCAGCCTGCTGTATCTCCCCGCGGCTGACCCTGCGCCGCTCCGGCCCGCTGTGAGCATCCTCGACCGATGCAGCCCGCATCCGTGAGTCCACCACCGAGTGTTCGACCGCTCCGGCCCGCAGTGAGCGAATCCCTCCGCCGCAGCCGAGCGTCCCCCACTGTGCAGCTCCTCCTCCACCCGCTGACCGCACCGACTGCTGATCTCGATCTCTGGCGGGCCAGCAGTTTTTCCAGCTACTGCCTCACGGCGAGCCGCTGCCACGAGCCACTCCGACGAGTTCTACTGCTACATCCAGCCGCCTCCTTCCAGCTCCACGAGCTCCGGCTTCTTCCCTGACCATCCGCCATTACCGCCTCCTTTACGAGATCAACACCCCGGCTTTGTCCCCACCTCCGGTCTGTCACCCCGGCCACTCCGGCCACCCTCTACCGATACCCTCCGACCTTAACATCATCACCATCATCATCAACCACACCCGCAGTTACCCCGAGCACCCCTCCGACCGAGAGCTTCCCCCGGCCACTTCACCGTACCACCACCTCCTGTACATTCCACTACCACCACCAGTTTCCTGCCACCTTCAACCGACCACCTCCATTCTCCGGCCTGTAGCTCCCCCTCCGGCCAGCAAACACCCCATCCAAGGTGAACGACTCCCCCCTCTCTATATGTTTATATATTGTTTTGTGTAAGTGTAGTATAGTGTAATTGATCTTGTTTTAATGATATGTGTTTAGGGTTTAATATAGTGGTTAGGGTTTATTTACATAAGTATTAAAATGAAACTTATAGATATACAAGGAGTTAGGGTGAGGATAAATGGATATGAGTTTTAGGGTTTGGTTATATTTAAATTTATGAAATTGATGGTAAAAATGCAAGGTTAATAATTAGGGTTTATGTTTAATGCTTTGAGTAGGGTTTAATGTTATGTATGCATCAAAATGGTTGTGAAATGATGGTGATATTAAGGCATCGAGTATTATCAAGGAACATGTTAATTACTATAAAAAGGGTAGAGAGATATCATACCTTGGGTTAAAATTGAAAGCTGTTGATGAAGTTGTTGAGGACTAGCTGTACATAGGTAGAAATGAGGTTCAATTAAATTAAAGGAAGGTTTTATATGAACGAGGGTTTATTAATAATAATTTAATGGAGGATGAAATATGTCAACGTACATGGAAATGACTGTGAAGACTAGGGTGAAATTTGAGGATTTGATCATGGCTTGAACTACTGAACACCGTGGTGAGATATAAGAATTGAGGATTTGGGTTGATGATATTGTACAGAGGACTAGTTTGATTTGATGTAACGTACCAATGGTCAACCTTGGTCAACCCTCTAGCGTCTTGTCCCTGTGAGTGTAGCCGAGTCTGAGCATATGTATAGACGTGTGTCACATCCCTGATTGCCGTATGATAGTTTATTGATGTAGTTTGTTCCTCTTTTCTAGGTACTGCGGGACCTGAGGACTTGGACGCGGTACCAGGATCCTGTCATCAGCAGCCGCACGCAGGCAAGTGTACATTGCCCCTGTATTTCAGATTACAGATATTTGTTGTTCTTTATGTACATTGTGCACGTACCTAGGTTGATGTTCGATATTCCGTGTCCGGTTCACAACCGGGTGCTGACATTCGACTTAACGTCTTAGAATAAATACTAGATGCTTCATAGCACCTCGATGCATGTACCAGAGTACATCGATACCCCAGGACACACTCATACACTGTGATCGTGCCAGATTCCTGTATCCTGATACTGACATCATGACCAGAGACTGGGACGACCTTAGGGTCGCGTCTGTTAAGTTATTTCTATGTGTTGAGACTGTAGTTAGAGGTTCAGGTTCAACGCACAATCGTTGACCACTTGGAAAGGGGAAGACAGTTACTAGACGTTTGGGCTACTCTGCACGCGCTTATATATATGTAGTATTTTCTAGTGATACCTGTATCTAGTGTAACTGTTTCACCCGTGTGACTCTTTGCCCGGAGCTGCGGTACGTGCCGTGTGTTTCCGTGTCCGGAGCTACGGTTTTATTTTAGAAAGCCCACGCGTCGAACATTGTCTTTAAACTGTGTCACACTAGTTGGTTATGATAGAGTACCCTGTCGTGCACTTGTACTTTCTGTTTACTTGGCTTGCTATATTTCTGTACCTTGTTACGTCCCTCTGGGGACCTGGTTCCCTGCCAGTTTTGCAGCATAGACGATTACGGAGCACTTGGAGATACTGATGGAGTGGCATACCTTGCGAGCATGGTACCAGGTACTCACATTATATCTACCGGCATTATGGTCATTTTATATTGATTATTTATCTGCTGTTGTAGCCTAGTTTTGTAGACTCATACTTCTTCTCGAGTCTATTCGAGTTAGTGTGTTATTGGGCGGCCGACCTTAGCACATATAGCTTTTTCTTGTATACTGATGAACATTGTGGATTGAGACATAGAGGTTTACATTTATGGGATATCTAGATAGTGCCCTTTATATTACAGCTTATACGTACTCGGGTCAGACCAGAGTCTGGTCGAATGCGTAGCTGGCGTGTCACGTATTCCTGGTCCTACGTATTTTGGGACTGGGGCGTGACAGAGTCCGTTACTCCGGATGAGCCTCTGTTGTCGGTGTCGAGGGGTGAAATACCTTCGCCTGTAGGGGATTTGGTAATCTCTGGGAAGCGAAGGGCTCCTGCTCCGAAGGAGACTTTCCCTCGCAAGAGGAAGAAGAAGACGGTTAATCGTCCTCTCCGAATTCCTGGTAATGAGGCTCCTAGAAGTGAGCTTGCATCTCCCCCTGTTGGGGATAATTCTTTGATTGGAGGTTCCTCACCTTTTAGAGAGGGACCCTCTAATTTTCGGCTGGTGGTGCCGGAGAATTCTTGTTGGGGGCTGCTGTCGCTGCTACCGCTTCAGGTAGTGGAACGAGATCACCTTCGGGGCCGAGCCGAACAAGAATATCTTTATCCGGATCAGCATCGGGAGAAACCCCTGCCGTGTCCGTCAGTGCACCCAGCAAGATTCCATCTGATGAGCCTAGGTTGGAACTTGACGAGGACCTGGAAGAATATTTGCCAGTATCGGTTGACACACCACCTTCTCCAGGTATGACAGCTTGCCTAGCATCATTAAGAAATGATTTAGCTGTACTGGCTGCGGACGCGACATATACGCCATCGACCATGGGTAAATGTCGTCTTTACGCCTCTATTTTAGTAAAGTTAACATCATTTCGATATTAACTTCCTTTTGTCTTCTTTTCAGGGGAAGACATCTTCGGGGAGGGCCGTGTAGATGCGCCCTTTGGCACTGTGTCAGGTCCTGGCGGCGACACGGAGGTGCCTGAATTTGAAGAGGAGATACTTTTGGGTGCCGGCTCGCCTATCAAAGAGATTCTGATATCTCAAGAGGAGGACGAGCCTGTCATTGTGACAATGCCTCCTTTGAGCATGTCGGTCACTTTGTCCGGTGTTGGCTCTTCTTCTTTTGTCGCACCACCTGTTGAGGCGACGGTCGTGGCAACATCGTCTATGGTTGTTCCTGGAGGGGAATTCGCCAATATCGCGGCCACTCCTAGCGTCCATTCGGATCTAGCTGCGCTGACCGAGCAGTACACTAGTATCTTCTACACCACCTTGAAAATATTAATATCAATGGTGTTGGCGAAGAAACTGAGCTTCGAGACGCTGAGGAGGTCCTCCCGGTCCGCGATAGTGCCGATCCGAGAATTTAACGACACTGGGGTAGCTGACATGCTGGAGGAGATAGTTAATGGTTTGGAGCAACCCATTAACGAATACTTGCAGTTAGCTCGAGGCAGCATTGACGGTCTCGTTCAAGCTAGGTATGACTCCCTGACTGCAGAGCTTGCTGGGCAAATGGAGTCTCTGAATAAGTCCATCGAGGCTCAGTGGCAGGAGATGGATCATAAGCATGCCCAATTAGAGTATGCCGTTCCCGAGTTGACCCAGTACGAAGCCGAATATGAGGAAGAGGCAGCGAGGGTCCGCACATTGAAAGATGAACTCGTTCGAGCAGAGGCGAAGGCTCTCTCTTTGTCGGCAGCCCGAGATGCGCTGAAGCATCGACGGGAGACTGTTCAGCAGAACCTGACCCATGTGGGTGTTATCTATGCTGATTTTGTGCAAGCTCGGTCTGAGCTAGCTGCTTTGAACAACGATGCGGCAAGGTTGGAGCGGGCTCACCCCGATGTCCTGAACTCCAGGGATGAGAGGATGGCTGCTCTGGCACGGCAGATTTGCGACCTAACTGCTCCTCCCAAATGATGTACTTTTGCTTTTCAATGTAATTTTGCTCTTTCTGGGAATAATAAAGAGGCTTTCATCTGACTTTGTGGACCCATCATTTTGGAATATAAATGACAGGTTTGGGTGAAAGTGATATCAGAGGTAATATGGACGTGATATACTCTCGGTAAGTTTTAGTAGGACATATCTATTCAGAGGTTATATGGACATGATAGAATATGCTTCAGCTAAAATATGTACACAAAACACTATCAGAGGTAATATGGACGTGATAGGTCTTGAAGTTCCAAATTAGTTAAAAATATCTATTCAGAGGTTATATGGATATGATAGAATACGATCCAACTAGTTTCGTTTTGGAAGTAGTTTTGTCAAAATGAGATTTTTGCCATATTCCACTTGAGTAAAGGAGGTTAAGCATAGTACCTTTTCAGGAATTTGCCATTGATAGGAGCCATTAACAGGTCTCCATTAGGCTTGGCTAACCTGTAAGCGCCGTTTGAGAACGTTGTCTCTATCACATAAGGGCCTTCCCATTTAGGCTGGAATTTGCCCTTACTCCTGTGAGTAAGAATCATCGGCCTTCTCACAGCTAAAACTAGCTTGCCAACTTTGAACACTCCTTTACTTTTTGATTAAAAGCTCTGGAAATGCGTGCTTGGTAGAACGCGATACGCTGTTAAGCTTGGAGGCGTTTCTCATCTAATCCTTCTAGCTCTTGAAGCCTTAACAGGTCATTCTTTTCTTGAGTCAACTCATTAGCCACGGCTATCCTGAGTGACGGAATTTGGATCTCGATAGGGAGAACTGCTTTGCTCCCGTAAACTAATGAGAATGGGGTACAACCTGTCGGTGCTCGTACCGTTGTGCGGTATGCCCATAGACATTCTCCCAGCTTCTCATTCCAATCCCTCTTGTTCGAAGAGACAAACTTTTTCAAGAGCTTGATAATGGTTTTGTTGAAAGCTTCCGCCAAACCATTAGCAGCAGGATTATACGCCGTAGAGGCCATATTTTGTATCCGATTTTTATCGCAAAATCGATGAAATGCTTGGCTGATGAATTGAGGCCCATTGTCATAAATTATCCTCCGGGGTATCCCAAAGCAATAAATAACGTGATGCTTGATGAAGCTGATCATATTAGATGCCTTCACCTCAGCAAGAGGGATCGCCTCTGCCCATTTGGATAAATAATCCGTGATGGCCAGTATGAACCGTTGACCTCTGGAAGAAGACGGGTGAATAGGACCAATGATATTCATACCCCATGCTTCGAAAGGATAGGACGCAACCGTAGGATGTAGATATTCAGGAGGTTGATAGATAAAGTCTGCATGGACCTGACAGGCTCTGCATTATCTTGCATACTTTATTGCATCTGTGATCATAGTAGGCCAGTAATAGCCCATTCTCCTGATGCGATCCTGTCGCTTAGGACCGGGTTGATGCGCTCCGCATATACCATCGTGAGCTTCACGGATAATCCGATGTGCTTCATCACCAAAGAGACATCGTAATAAAAGTCCGTCGTAAGACCGACTATATAGACATTGTGATGATGCGTCGAAATAGAAGCGCAATGATCGTCTTTTGACGGATACTGCTTCTTTAGGGTCTTCTGGCAAGATTCTGTATGCTACGAAATCTATAAAGGGACTTCTCCAGTCTCTCTTTGGAAGATTTGTGTTCACCGCGTAGCTGTGTTCTATGTGAAAGTTATTTTTCACACAGAATAAATCTCTGTTAAGAAGGATCAGCGAATTCTGCCTTCTTATAGGGGTAGCTAAATCTGCAGCTAGACTGGCTAGGGCATCAGCTTCCAGATTCTGAGATCGGGGTACATGCTCTAGGAAGAATTCTTTGAATGTCATGGCTATCTCGACCGTTGCTCGGTGATAGGGGATGAGGTCTGGATTCTGGACTTCATATATTCCTCTGACTTGATTGACGATCAGCAGAGAATCATCGAAAGCTTCCAGAGATTCGACGCCTTATTCTTTAGCGACTTGGAGCCCGATTAGTAGAGCGTTATACTCCGCCACATTGTTAGAGCAGGGCTCGCTAAGAGAATATGCTCAGTAGATGACGAGCTTATCAGGAGTAACCAAGACAATTCCTACTCCTGAGACCACGTTTCCCCTGGGACCAGTCCTGGAGGCACCGTCAAAGAATAGTTGCCATGCATCACTTTCCATCACGGAATTACATTCTGCAACTTCGTTGGGAATGTCCTCGTACAGTTTGGAGGCCTCCGGGATCGGATGAGCAGCTAGGAAGTCAGCCAATGCTTGGCCTTTGATGGACTTCTGAGGGATGTACACCATGTCATACGGTGTTAATAACATCGCCCAAGTCGCGAGTCGGGAATTAAGAACACTTGGCTTGTTCATCAGTACCCGAAGAGGATTGATCCTGGAGATGATGTGAATGGTTTGGCCTGTGACATTGTGCCACATTTTCTGGATAGCGAACATCAGAGCCAAGCATTCTTTTCCCACTGGGTTGTACCGGTATTTGGCTCCGACCATCATCCTGCTGAGGTAGTAGATAGCCTGTTCGTGACCCATATCGTTCTTTTGTGCGAGAAGATCTCCCAGAGAATGATCCATCGCTCGAACATATAGCACAAATGGTCTTCCTATGACGGGAGGCACCAGAACTGGCGGACTAGTGAGGTAGCATTTGATATGGTTAAACGCTTGCTGACAGGCTTCGTCCCATACGAAGGATACACCTTTCTTCATGAGACGAGAAAAGGGCTGACATCTCCCAGAGAGGTTGTATATGAATCTCCGGATATAAGCTAGACGACCTTGAAATCCCCTGAGTTCCCTCAGATTGCGGGGCAGTCGCATTTCTAAGATGGCCTTGACTTTATCAGGGTCCACTTGAATGCCTTTGGCGGTAATGACAAATCCCAGAAATTTGCCACTAGATACCCCCAGAAAGGACTTTGTAGGATTCATTTTGAGTTGATGTTGGCGCATCAATTCAAATACTGTCTTCAAGTCTCGGATGTGATTGTCCTTGAGGCGGCTTTTGACAGCTATATCATCCACGTAACACTCCACTGTCTTGCGTAAATGCTAATGGAATATGTTACTCATAGCCCGTTGGTACGTAGCCCCGGCATTCTTCAATCCGAAGGGCATGACCGTATAGCAATATACCCCCAATGGTGTCCGAAAGGCAGTATGCTTCTCGTCTTCAGGATGCATCTTGATTTGGTTGTATCCTGAAAATCCGTCCATGAAAGACATACGTTCAAAACCGCATGTATTGTCAATCATGACGTCTGTGATGGGAAGAGGAAACTCATCCTTGTGGCAGGCTGCATTCAGATCTCGGTAATCGATGCAGACGCGTACTTTTCCATTTTTCTTCATGACTGGGACAACATTGGCGACCCAGTCGGGATATTGTTCTTTCCGGATGAAACCGCAGGCTATCAACTTCTTGATTTCAACTTCAATGGCGTCCATCATATCCGGGCAGAACCGGCGTTGGTGCTGCTTCACGGGTTTCGAATCGGGCAATATATTGAGCTTATGAGTAGCCACCTTTGGATCAAGGCCTGGCATGTCCTCATAATTCCTCGCAAAGACGTCGATATATTCTTTTATCAGCTGGATAACTTCTTCCCTTTCTGCTTCGGAAAGATTGTTACTGATAAATATCGGCTTTGGCGAAAGTTCATCCACTAACGTCAATCTGGATAACTTTATCTTCAGTGGGAGGTTCTCTCTGCTCGAAGTGTAATTCCTATTATGTATCCATTTGTTGAGGGTATCCCACTGGGGGATTTTTTTGGTGGACCTATCATTTGTGGCGCACGAGAGTGCAAACAATAGGTTTGGGACAAGTCCTGCCAGAGGTGATACGGACATGGCAGTTTTTGTGGACTCAACACCACTAGCGTACTTAGAGTTAAGTACGGGTGCTAAGTTGAGATGACCACCGATATCAGAGGTAATATGAATATGATAATCGATAGCCAGATTAGGAAGGTTTGTTCAGAGGTAATATGAACATGACAAACTCTTGAGTTGTGACTCCATCGGGGATGGAGGCATACATCTGCTCAGAGGTAATATGGACATGGCAATTTTTGTGGACTCAACACCACTGGCATACTTAGAGTTAAGTACGGGTGCTAAGTTGAGATGACCACCGATATTAGAGGTAATATGAACATGATAATCGATAGCCGGATTAGAAAGGTTTATTCAGTGGTAATATGAACATGACAAACTCTTGAGTTGTGACTCCATCGGGGATGGAGGCATACATCTGCTCAGAGGTAATATGGACATGGCAGTTTTTGTGGACTCAACACCACTGGCATACTTAGAGTTAAGTACGGGTGCTAAGTTGAGATGACCACTGATATCAGAGGTAATATGAACATGATAATCGATAGCCGGATTAGGAAGGTTTGTTCAGAGGTAATATGAACATGAAAAACTATCTGGGGAAAGAAATGTTTGGACAACAGTTCAGAGGTAATATGAACATGAACATATGTCTTAGCAATTCACTATGAAGTGATTTTCCTGAGTGAGGATAGTCCTAAAGAATTCACTAGAGAAATTTTAGGGACTCTTCATCAGGTATATTCCAGAAGGGAGCAAATTTGTCGTGTTAGAAAAAATGATTTGTGATGATTATCCCTTTGTTTTCAGATGCAAAGTGATGACTTTGGCGTCGATCAACTCCTGGATTCTTCTTTTCAGTATATAGCACGCCTTTGTAGGATGATGAATGTACCGATGAAAGAGACAATAATCTGGGTCATCAACTTTGCCGGCTCTCTCAGGATACCTGATGTTGGGAAGTTGAAGTTTGTGTTCCTCCATCAACATATTGAAGATTTTAATAACGTCATCTTCATTGAAGAAGAAAGTCCCTTTTCGTCTTCGGGCTCCCGATGCCTGAGTTTTACGTCCTTCTGGGAAGATTTTCCTCGTCGCATTATTTTTGGATTCCGAGCCCCCAGCTTTGGATGCTGGCTTATTTTGTCGAGGTAGGCTACCCCCAGACATGTCCCGACATTTGTCCACATAAGCTGATTTAGAAGGTCCTGCCTCTGATTGTGCAAGATCAGACTCTCGAGGTTGTGAGTTTGCAAGAGATGCAGTGTACCCCAACCCAAAATGAGCTTGTTGACAGTAAGAATTACCCTGCAACGGTATTCCTCTGCCTTTTCCATAGTTGAGGCCTTGTTTCAACCTCAAATCATAACCCATATTTTGTATAATTTTTAAAGCCTGTGGGCTATACCTGTGGATTTGTATTTTGCCACCCTTAGACTCACGAAATTCTTTCTGTACAACCGGGCTGGTCCGCATGCGACCGAAGACTATTAGATGCTGGTCGTCGCGAGATGGAGGAATAATAAAGATGGAATCTTCATGTGGCCCACCTGTCATGACAATATTAGATGTTGATGCATCTTCCCACAAGATCTTCTCGCGTTTGACCGTTAGGGGAATTGAAGCCTGTTTATGACTCTTGTCTTTGCGTTTCTTGGTCAAAAATTCGCGCAGGTCAGGAGGAGTTACAGAAGAATAAGATGGCTTGTTCCATCTGTTCACATCAGTGGTTATGCGGATGTTGGGAACCATAGTTTTTCCTGTGCCACCCGTATACAACAGGTTGGCCATCTGGGTGGCGGATAATCCCCGAGGAGGGTATCTTTCCGCAAATTGAGCCTTCTTTACGCTGAGGGGCTTCTCCTGGCGTAATTTGAAACTCTGCTCCGGTTGGCGTAAAGCTGAGGATGTCCTTAGTCGGCCGTCAGCCTCTCGCATAATCCGGAGGGCGGGCAGATTGTTCCCTTGCTGGCGTAAAGGCCGAGAAGTTGAGTAGTCCGTCGCTTGCTTTCCCTTGCGTAGATTGCAGGGATCATCTGCTTTTCCGTGGAAGGCAGATGCATTTTTACATGCGGAGCGCGTTTGGAATTCCTGATTTGGCGTTGTGGCATTATCAGAAATTCTGTCTATTCCGTCACAGACGGGAGACAGAATTTTACGTGCAGAGCACGATGTGTACTTCTGGACTAGCGCTGAGGCATTGCCAGAAGTTTTGTCTGCCCTGTCAGAGACATGCGACTGAATTTTATGCGCAAGGCACGGAGTATACTTCTGGGTTAGCGCTGAGGCATTGCCAGAAGTTTTGTCTGCCCTGTCAGCGACAGGCGACTAAATTTTATACGCCAGGCGCGGAGGGAGCAATGCTACAACCTTGTTGGTCGGAGAGATCGGAGAGATCGGAGAGATCGAAGAGTCAACAGGAAGGGTAGAGGATGTCTTGGGCATCCAGACCTTACGCAACTTCCTGTTGTCTTGGACAGAGAGAGAGTAAGAGCTACCCCTGTTCGAAGCATGTCTTCGTAGGCAGACTGGTCGAACTGGACGACTAGTGTCTTCTTCACGGATCCCACGGATACCGCATCGTGTTGAGCAATTGCTTCCTCATCAGAAGAGAAAGATGTCCCCAACAGAGTCGCCATCTTGTTGTCTGATAAAATAAACGAAAGATATTAAAACGAGGCTTTATACGAAAACCCGCTCTTTATGTTTACAAACAAGCAGTACAATGAATTCTATACGAGGATGTCGAGTACAATTTTTTAATCTGGGTAAATATTGCTATAGGAGTCTGATCTGCAGTCGATCACTTTGTTCCTTGGACCACACGATGATGAAGAAGTGCCATAGAAGACAGAAAGTAGCTTCGAAGGTTGCTAAAGAGAGTGGATGCTCGATGCCAAAGTCGTCGACCACTACTCTTTGCCTGAGCTCTGGATTCTTCTCTCTTGAAATCTGCGACCAAATCTCGGCCTTTCAATCTTTCATCTTTCGACCTTGGATCTGATACTGGATTTCTTGACCAATTTATGACCCTTGATCTGATACTCTCCTTTTTTCGACCTTGGACCTCTGTCAATAGAGGTCTCTATTTATAGAGTTTTAGTGACAGTGACCACTCAGTCGGCGTAGAAACCGAGTAGTGGAAAGTACAACACCCTTTTACACGATGGTTAAAATAACCGTTACCCGCGTATAAATAACCTTTTGAATGAGCGTGTGACGCGTGTCCAATTAAGGTACACTGTGTATAACTGCTGCGAAGATCATGGCATAAAAGCCACGTAGGTAGTTATCCTTCGCGTAGAAGAGGTTGGCATAGAAGCCAATAACTGTCACCATGGCGTAGAAGCCAAGTAGGCATAGAAGCCGAGTAGGCGTAGAAGCCGAGTAGGCATAGAGGCCGAGTGGGCGTAGAAGCCGAGTGGGCGTAGAAGCCGAGTGGGCGTAGAAGCCGAGTGGGCACAGAAGATAGCTGATCCTCTTCTCCTGACAGAGGCCTGAGTTGGCGAAATGTGCCAAAGTGATGATGTGGACGTCTTAGCCAAAATTACGGCTCTTGGAGATATAATCAAATCTCTTACATTAAATGCAGAGATCTGTCCCCATCCTGCACATTAAATGCAGAGGCGTGTCTTTAAGATTTTCCATCATTCTGCGTATTAAATGCAGAGGCGTGTTTTGAAGATTTGCCATCATTCTGCGTATTAAATGCAAATACGTGCCTCGAATCCTGTACGAAGAGCAACTACTGACGTGGCAGTCTGTTTGTCTTATGCGGAGCGTAAGAAGCTCACGTCTACCTGTGTAAAACTAGGCAGCGTATTCCCTTGTATGCGTAAAAGCAATTTACGCAAAGGGGATGTCACTAAACGACGGTTCGGTGACATTTAATCAAATCTCCTGCATTAAATGCAGAGATCCGTCATTATCCTGCACATTAAATGCAGAGGCATGTTTTGAAGGTTTGCCACCTTTTTTGCGCATTAAATGCAGAGACGTGCCTCGAGCTCTGTCATCACTCTGCGCATTAAATGCAGAGACGTGCCTCGAGCCCTGTACGAAGAGCAACTTTTGACGTGGCAGGCTGTTTGTCTTCTGTGGAGCATAAACAGCTCACATCTGCCTGTGTAAAACTAAGCAGCCTATTCCTTTGTATGCGTAAAAGCGATTTACGCCAAGGAAATAGCAGTAACTGACAGCCTGGGTTGCAGTGGTGCGCCATCATTATAGCCGTCGCCTGGGTAGTCATGCAGTACTCTTTGTCAGGAGTCTAGACGTCAGGTTCATTGCATGATCTGACAGGTTCATTTTGAAGAATACGAAGCGTTCCTCGTACACTTCAATGCTTCGTTGAAAGCGGATGAGTTTTACGCCATAAAGGCGATATAGCACCCTTTTTACGCAGAAGCAGCCTTGACATACTGCATTACGCGGATGGTCCTTGAGTTTATATTTTACGTTGTGCTCAACAAAAAAGTTCTGTTGCACGTTGATGGCTCTGAGGTCATCTTTTTACGCTGTCCCACATCAACATGCTGCGTATAGCTATCCAGCATATTTTTTATGCTTCTACAATCGGGACATACGAAAGGTATTTTTTAAGGTACCCGTTTGAAGAAAAAGCTATCATCCGCTGGGGGTAGTTCTTCCTCAGGACCCCCTAGGGGTTGAACAAGTTGGGGGTAGTGATCCCCCGGACTTATACAACAACCAGTCATTCCGAGAAGGCGGTGATCCCTGAGGAACAGACTCCGATGTCCCTGTGGGTGCCATCCTCCTCAAGATGATATAGCCTCCAACGCTAGGTAGTATTCTCTCTGACCCTGGGGAGGATACGACGCTACCTGATGACTACTCCCGACAAGAATCTGAGACAAAAAAATGTGGCATCCACTGCCTCGTCCATCTCTTCCCATGAGAGGACTGTATACATGGCAGGGGACAATCACGAAGGCCCTAGCGACCGATAGTGCCTCAAGGCTCTTGAGGGCAAGATGCAGACGGTGAGTTCATCAATGCAAGCCCTGACCCAGGCAATACTAAAAATTAAAGCAAACATGGCTTCCCAACCAGCAAGGGCTTCTGGACAAGCAAGCTTGGACCCTGGGACCAACGCAAAATCTGATGCAACCGCTCTGCCCATAGGCGGTAATCACCCTCTGCCTGTCTCATCTGCCCCTTCCAGTGGAGATGAAGATAGAGAAGCAATGAGGGAAATCCAAAAACTCCAGGCTCGCGTAGATTCCTTGGGCAGCCGGGACTAACTGTGCGAGCTCGGAATACGACAACCATACCCGAGTAGAGAGATGTGCCATACCCGCCCAAGTACAAGTCCTTTAACTTGAACCCATTCGACGTAAAGACTTCCTCCCATGAATACATGAGTTATTTTGAGACTGTAACATGGCACCTACCTCCACTGACACACTCCTCACCAAGCTCTTTGTAGGGACATTTTTTGAGGTAGTATTCGACTGGTTTTGCAGCTTACAAGATAACTGCATCTCGTCGTTTGACTACCTCAAGAGTATTTTTCTCAAAAGATTCTATGACGGAGGAAGTGACATGACAATGTCCTCCCTGATGGATATTATCCAAGGAAAAAGAGAACTCGCCCAAAATTATATCGAGTGTTTTCGACAAGCAGCACTGAGGTTGCCCCCAGACAATCCCGAGTTGACACAGATGGAAATGTGCCGCAGAAACTTACTTCCAGCAGTCAGCCTCTAGATGGACGATGGTCAGTTTAAAGACTGGACAACATTCATCATAAGTGCTGTTAGAGCTGAGAAGAAGGTCAAGGACGTCCGGCTCTTGGGAATATAGATCCATGTCGCTGATGATAGGGAAAAATGTCCCAATAACAACAATAGCGACAATAGCAGACGCGATAGAAAAGTGAAGCAAGCCTTGGTTGCCAATTTAACCAAAAAGCTCGAGCAAAAGTCAGCTGAGGTTCCAAAGCCCAAGGAGACCTACTCCTTCGAAGATGATGATGTCATGCCCATCTTCAATATACTGATAAAGGGTGGTAAGCTTCGGCTCCCCGACGTCAAACGCCATATTGAGTCAGCCTAGGTGAATAATCTAAAGAACTGCTATTACCATCGTCACATCCATCATGCGACGTGGGACTGCTATACACTGAAGCGGTACATCCAGCATCTGCTTGATACCAAGGCACTTTGTCACGACCCGCACCCGGTTTAGGGGCACGAGTGCGTGGGTACGTCCAGCCTACGCCGCAGCATCGGCGGTAGAACGCTGTCTAGGTCGTGTAACTATCTAATCAAACTCACGTGAATACCCAACTCCATAAGGAGACGTGGATATCATAAAATAATGCTAGAAATACTCAATCACATAAACTAAAGCACGATGAGATATCAAGGCAAGCAAGAAATACAAGCCAAGTCTAACGACAAAATAATCATACCTGCAATCATTAACTTCCAATCCTCAAGTGTGTCAGAAACCAGTCTACTAAGGTCACAGTCTGGAAAAATATTTTCCAGTCAGGAAGGAGCAAAGTACATCTCTAAATAGCAGTTCTATATTAATGATATAAACTATGTAGCAGTTCTAGATGGAAATATACCAGAAGCATGTATAGGTACGAGAAATAAAAGAAATACTGGAAATACTGTAAGTAAATGCAGGAGAAGAAACAATATGTCCATGAGCAAGAACCTATGACTAAGTGTATGAGTACTAGCTTTAACATGTGATCGGCTTGGGAACTTGATCAGGCTGGTTACATGTGATTAGCTATGATTCACGAAGGTCAGGCTAACCGTTGGTTAGCTATGATGCATGGAGAGGTCAGACTAATCACACGTAACAGCTATGAAGCATGGAGATGGTCAGGCCGCACCCGACGTGAGACGTGGGGTGAGCTATGATGCATGGAAAGTTGGGTATGATCACATATCTACACTAAAATACTCCCCACCCCCGACTGGTATAGTGGATCTAATCATGGTACGCTATGGCACGGAATTCCCTAGGAAGGTAGCAAATCTCCCCGGGAATCAGTGTCTGTACATGCACAAGATAATAAGGAAAACAAGTCTTGTACAATCTACACTATGAATAAGGAATAACATCTCATGACGAGATCCGTGTATACCAATCCGTGTAACCAATGTGTCAAGAACATGGATATCTACACTAGATACAGTAAACATAGGAGATATCATAAATTAGAAACTAATCAGAGAATGTACTCGCCTTGGGTCCTTAGCTGGTAATTATTGATGTCCTGTTCCAGAGTATCCCCTGGGTAAACCAACAGTCCTATAAACATATCACAAGCAAAACCACATTTGCATCAGATGCTACACTAACATAGTCTAAAAACACTGAGTTCGGGACTTCTCTAGGTGCTACTAGTCACCTAGGATCACCCAGTAGGTTTACCAATTAACCATATTATAATTTCCATCAACTACAATAGTAGATATATGTAAATATATCTACTTTAAAATAAATAATACTTGTATACATACCAAAAAGAATTTAACCTAATATATGTATATATCTAAAATATATACCAATATAAATTACTAGCTATAGTTGTATATTTACTAAAATATGTACATTTATATATTAACCTATATCAAACTACGTACATATCATATGTGGGCAAAGTACATTTTTAGAATATACATATATATATATTGTCACCATCATTATTAGAAAATACTAATATTAAATTACCAATTCAAATTTATACTATACATATATATATACAGATGCCAATTAATTCATATATTAAAAATACGTTTTATTACACTTATACTACATGAAATTATACCAATTAAATATATGTATAATTATACCAAAAATATACATACATATATACATGTATATATACCAAAATAATTATATACATATACTAAAAATATATATACATAGATACCAAATCAATTACATACACTAGAATACGTGTTTACATATATAAATCGTTTCGAAATTATTTTGAACAATAATTTCAAATAAAAGTTTATATATAAAAACTAGAATTTATGTAGAAGCCATCATATTTATATATCTCTAGTTATTTCAGTTACCAGTCCAAATAACCAATTTTTATCTTATTTTATTATTGAAACTATATTTTTAATAATAATATAAATCCCAACAAATTATTATATTTTGCATAATCAAAACCCTTATATCTATTACATAAATAAATTCTTACACTATAAACAATAAAACAATTTATATTCTATTTACTTAACTAATTACATGAATTTACTAAATTATTTATATTTAATTACTAAACAAATTATAAATTAACTAATTTATTAAGAATTTCTAATCTGATTATTAGTAATTAACTAAACTAATACGATTTAGCTAAATGATTAATTAATTAACTAATAAAATTAATTTCACTGATAAAATAATTAATCTAAACTAATCTAATACATGACTAAACTAATTTAATTATTCTAATTGATTAATTACTTAACCACTAATCTAATTAATTAACACTAAACTAATTAAATACTAATTATATCTAATCTAATTACTAAACTAATACACAGACAGAAACAAAAGGGGGAAAGAGGGAAAGGGAGAGAGGGGCTCACGATTTGGGGAGGGCTCCCTTCGCCGGCGTGGGGAAGTCCGCGCGGGGCTCCGTCGGGCGGTCGACGGCGTCCAGGATCTGCTGTGGCGATGGCAGCGAAGCTCGGCGGCGAAAGCTCGACTCAGCGGCGGAAGGAGAGGACGGCGGCTCGACTCAGCGGAAGGAAATCTTGGCCGTCGGCGTCGAACTCGGCGGGGCTGGATCAATCGGCTCGACGCGGCGGTGGAAAGTCGACTCGGCGGAGGCGGAGGTCCTGTAGTCACCGGGCTTGACGACGAGGAGGTGCTCCGCGGCCACTGGCTCGGCGAGGCTAGATCTAGGGTTAGGGTTTCTCTGTGTCAGGGTTTGGGTACGTGTCCGGGCTGGACACGAGGGTGGTGTACTGTACAGGGACGGACGTGTCCGGGGTGTTGGACACAGGTTTGAATGTACTGTGGTGTGGAGTTGTGTCCGGGTGTGTCGGACACGAAAATGTAATATTGTAATGACTGGACACAGAAAAATGAATGGATACAGTGGGACACCCGGGGTCGGACCCGAGGCCATCACGGCTGACACGGTGATGCTGGACACACGGACACGAGCACACAAAAATGGTGGTGGCTGTTTGTTGGCTTTGGGAATTGTGAGGGCTAGCTAGGGTTTCTAGGGAGTTGTGATGAGGGACTTAAATAGGGAAAGAGTTGTGGGCTAAAGGGTGCGGGTTGGCCCAATAATGAATGGCCCAGATCATAATTAAACGGGTTTTTCATGTGGAAAAAATGAGGGTGTGAATGGGAGATGGTAAACGGGTAAATTAAATAGAAAAGAAATTTAAGAAATGTTTTTAAGAGGCTTTCAAAGGCTAACTGATTAAATTAGCTACTAATTAACCTCATTTTGCAAAACCCTAGAAAATATGTAAATTTGTTTATTTACTATTCCAAAATGGATATGAAATTTTATTATGAAAACAACTAGTCCTATAATAATTTCATCAAATAAATAATTTTATGATTTCAAGCCAATAAACATTTGAAAATAGAAATATATATATATTATTATTTATTTATTTATTTTGTAATACATCGACATTTAGAAAAAATAATTTTTATAAAAGATTTTTAAATCACCTTCTACAATCAAACATTGTTAAAAATCAAAATAAATAAAAATTCAAGGAGAAAATATTTCATAAACTTGATATTTTTAAAATAATTTAAAATCTAAATATTTCGGGAATTTGGAAATCGGAGGTTACAAGTCTACCCACCTTAGAAAAATTTTGTCCTCGAAATTTAGGATTATCAATAATTGCCTTTACTCATCATATTATTTCTATCAAAATTTAAGTTTCCAACCAATTAATCATGAAGTAATTCCATATTGCTATTTCACAACCTTTCAAAATTCTATATCATCATATTCCGGAAAATCTTCAAGTTTTAAAATCAAATTCAAATTTTTTTTTCATAATCTCCTCCAAAATTTAAGTTCGTATCTAATTACCCAAGGATTTAATATCCAAACCTCCAATTGAAATCCAATCCATGCATATTTATAAAACTTAAAAAAATCTGTATCCCAAAATTTAAATTTTAAACACTCATCAATCATCTTACTCCTCTAACTCAAATTCAATTGATGCTTATTCCAATCTAACTCCTCATCCCAAGAATTGAATTCGACACTATTCCATTTAAGATTTTATTTCCTGATTTTCTTTTTCCTCAAATACTCAACGATGCGATGCTTCCAGAATCTTCAATGCAACATTCATAATATATAAATTTTCTATCTTGCAATCAACTAAATAAAATGATAATCTCTCAAATTTCTCAAATTTTTAATAATCAATTCAATCATATCAAGACCTCCTTAAAATTAATAAATCCTCAAATTCTTGGCTCTGTGAATTTCTTAATTCTCCCTTTAAGTTAATGTTTGTCCTCGAATTTCAATCAAACCTCGATTTTCGCAAAAACAATGATTCCATCAACTCTGTTATAACAATCCCCTAAATTCTTTATTTAAATTAATGCTCATCCACAAATTTAATCTTCTTGTCTCTTTTTGTCAGTTATAACCTCGTCACAGATCTTTGCTATGGTCAAAACCCCAATGATCATGGTTTAAGAAAACTCTACCTACAGCCATGCAATTTAAGAAAAATATAGGTCATGTGTCTTTTATCATGGTCTAAGAAAAATTTTGCCCACAGTCATACAACAAACAACTTAGAGGAAACATGCATGGTTATGGTCTGTCTTATCATGGTATTTCAGTCTCTGTTAGGGTGTACTACTAATTATATTCTAACAAGAAAATCATGCATGTGAACTACAACACTTAGGGAAATCAATCAATCAAGAGACGGGAACATTAGAAAAAGAACCTGCTACCTATTACTTGTAGTATCTAATATCTCTAACAAACACTTAACTCTAGCACATTCACTAACAAATTCCTATTCATGTACACTGTACCCATATCAACTAATCATTAATCTATAAAATCCATGAATATATCCATATGGCACACACCTGTTTATTAATACCAAATTGATACCAAGGACCTCTAATATTGCCATGGTTCAATAATGCATCCTAGTTGATACCTCTATCTCTTTAGTACCATACCCTCTGTCAGTTCCCGTTCCTACTACAATTGTTCATACTAGTCGTTCTTATCGCTCAAATATACGTCAAGTGCAACACCATACTAAATACTGCTCTTTCCAATACAATTTTAGATGGACACCCAAGTCAGTCTGCGGTGCCATCTCAATCATGCTCAAATCACCAGATCCTTACACACGTATATCATCTACTCATATATTAATATTCATATCTCCCATCTACCAAAAATTTATTCTCAAAATAATCGTCAAGGTTTAACTTCTCGATCAACTTAAAATAAAATGCATATACCTCCTCAAAATCAGATACTCCGCATCGAAATAAAATTTAATCATTTCTAAAATTTTTGTAGCTTGACTATGTTTATTGAATTTAAATCCTCAATATCTTAACAACATAAAATCTCAACTCCTTAAAATTCTCAAAATCTCATTTCATTTCCATTCTTGAAATGATAAAATTAAATCCACAAGTACACATTTATAAATGTTCACGGTCTCTAATGCTCAAGGTGCACACTAATACACCAATCTAATTATCATCACTTGAAGTGCTTATTGTTTGAGTGTCATTCTCGACTAACCCTCGAAATAGAACCATTAGCACTCTTGGTATTATATCACTAGCTGCATAAATGGATTATCTCATCAAGCTCATTAGAACTCATGATCACCTGTATCCTCTATAACACTCATGTTTCTTTACTCTCATGGGTATGTGTATGGTTCCTCATCTCGATGGTTGTATATGTATTTCCTTTAATCCTTTAAAGCCTATTAAACTAATCCGTGATACGCTTCACAACTTCCATTACTAATCCTGATATTTCTCTACTTATGACATCTCATTAAACCCTTTATACATATACATTTCTTTACCTTTAATATTTTCGATATCAATCATCAAATTGGACATCATGCTCCATAAATCCTTAACACAATTCCCGGATACTTAATCGTTTACATAGATCACTCAATTACATAATCATGATTATCCAGGACGGGTAATTGGCTCTGATACTAACTCTGAGAACTATCACTGATACTCTACACTCTCCTTAACTCTCAGTCTCTAATGACACTACTCCTAGAATTATTGGTACAAGGTACTATGCTAAGGGCTAACTCTAGATTAAAGCCTACTGCTCATATGTCCAACTAAGAAACACTTACAACTCACTAGCAATACAGTCAATACTAATACAAGACACAAACAAAATTACAAGCCACTAATTATCATACTTAACAAGAAATCCTCAAGGGATAGGAGCTCAAAGACTGAATTGAGGACAGAAGGTATCTTTACTGCTAGTAAAGAAAGAAGCGGTGGAACAAAGTCCTGGAATAACAGAAATAGATAAGTCTTGAGATGATATTTTAAGAACCAATTTAAGATACAACCTGATAATCATACACGTCTATCCGAAATCATGACACCTAGAATCCTCGCCACGCCAGTAAGCATAGATGCGATAAACGACAGGTTCTGTAACTAAGGTATACAACCCTATAATCATGTCATCTAGAATACTCGCCACGCCAACCGGTATGGCTGCGAGAAACTCTAAATCTCACAACTAAAGTATGTACATCCAAGTTAGGTTCCTACGTTCTCGTCACGACAGCTAATATGGCTGCGATAAATTCTAGGTTCCATAACCAAAGTAGACGTTTTACCTTCCTCACTGTCCTCATCAATATATGTCATCAGATGATACCATAAATTCTAGTCCGTAAAAATTTATCTCAATTTGAAATCAACTCAACAACGATACCAAGAATTTAAGTTAACAACTGGTCAACAAGAATAAAACTCAACAATGATGCCAAGAATTTAATTTAATAACTGCTCAACCAGAATCAAGTTCAGTAACAACAAGCGAGAGCGGACGGAAACAAGGAAAAAGATTTAAATTGGAAATTATAACAAGATTCTCAAGGGGTCGTCCCAGGAATCTCTCAAGAGTTTGTGATTGAGTATCCTCTCTCATCCTAGCATCCTATGTCCTATATTCAATAGCAGGTACGCAGTAGTACAACAATGACGTCGCACTACCACGACATCGCACAACTTGCGAAGTCTGACCTGCATGGGCCACCACTAAAAACGTGTCACAACCCGCACCCGGTTTAGGGGCACGAGTGCGTGGGTACGTCCAGCCTACGCCGATGCTGCATGGGCCACCACTAAAACGTGTCACGACCCACACCCGGTTTAGGGGCACGAGAGCGTGGGTACGTCCAGCCTACGCCGCAGCATAGGCGGTAGAACGCTGTCTAGATCATGTAACTATCTAATCAACTCACGTGAATACCCAACTCCATAAGGAGACGTGGATATCACTATAAAAATGAACAACATACTCAATCACAACTACAGCACGATAAGAATTTAAAAAAAACAAAAGAACACAACACAAGACTAATGACAAAATAATCATACCTGCAATCATTAACTTCCAATCTCCAAGTGTGTCAGAAACCAGTCTACTAAGGTCACAGTCTGGAAAAATATTTTTCAGTCAGGAAGGAGCAAAGTACATCTCTAAATAGCAGTTCTATATTAATGATATAAACTATGTAGCAGTTCTAGATGGAAATATACCAGAAGCATGTATAGGTACGAGAAATAAAAGAAATACTGCAAATACTGTAAGTAAATACAGGAGAAGAAACAATATGTCCATGAGCAAGAACCTATGACTAAGTGTATGAGTACTAGCTTTAACATGTGATCGGCTTGGGAACTTGATCAGGCTGGTTACATGTGATTAGCTATGATTCACGAAGGTCAGGCTAACCGTTGGTTAGCTATGATGCATGGAGAGGTCAGGCTAATCACACGTAACAGCTATGAAGCATGGAGATGGTCAGGCCGCACCCGACGTGAGACGTGGGGTGAGCTATGATGCATGGAAAGTTGGGTATGATCACATATCTACACTAAAATACTTTCCACCCCCGACTGGTATAGTGGATCCAATCATGGTACGCTATGGCACGGAATTCCCTAGGAAGGTAGCAAATCTCCCCGGGAATCAGTGTCTGTACATGCACAAGATAATAAGAAAAACAAGTCTTGTACAAGCTACACCATGAATAAGGAATAACATCTCATGACGAGATCCGTGTATACCAATCCGTGTAACCAATGTGTCAAGAACATGGATATCTACACTAGATACAGTGAACATAGGAGATATCATAAATTAGAAACTAATCAGAGAATGTACTCGCCTTGGGTCCTTAGCTGGTAATTATTGATGTCCTGTTCCAGAGTATCGTCTGGAGGAACCAACAGTCCTAAAAATATATCAAATACAACATTTACATCAGGTGCTACACTAACACATCACAAATACATGAACTCAGGAGCTCTGCCAGGTATGGCACTAGTCAACTAGGGTCATCTATTAGGGATACGTATATAATACACATTTACACTCAGAGTATATACCAATAAAACGTACATAATATATATATAAGTCTCTTAGTAATTGTACAAAATACGTGACTAAACTAATTAATCTAAACTAATCTAATACATGACTAAACTAATTTAATTATTCTAATTGATTAATTACTTAACCACTAATCTAATTAATTAACACTAAACTAATTAAATACTAATTATATCTAATCTAATTACTAAACTAATACACAGACAGAAACAAAAGGGGGAAAGAGGGAAAGGGAGAGAGGGGCTCACGATTTGGGGAGGGCTCCCTTCGCCGACGTGGGGAAGTCCGCGCGGGGCTCCGTCGGGCGGTCGGCGGCGTCCCGGATCTGCTGTGGCGATGGCAGCGAAGCTCGGCGGCGGAAGCTCGACTCAGCGGCGGAAGGAGAGGACGGCGGCTCGACTCAGCGGAAGGAAATCTTGGCCGCCGGCGTCGAACTCGGCGGGGCTGGATCAATCGGCTCGACGCGGTGGTGGAAAGTCGACTCGGCGGAGGCGGAGGTCCTGTAGTCACCGGGCTTGACGACGAGGAGGTGCTCCGCGGCCACTGGCTCGGCGAGGCTAGATCTAGGGTTAGGGTTTCTCTGTGTCAGGGTTTGGGTACGTGTCCGGGCTGGACACGAGGGTGGTGTACTGTACAGGGACGGACGTATCCGGGGTGTTGGACACAGGTTTGAATGTACTGTGGTGTGGGGTTGTGTCCGGGTGTGTCGGACACGAAAATGTAATATTGTAATGACTGGACACAAAAAAATGAATGGATACGGTGGGACACCCGGGGTCGGACCCGAGGCCATCACGGCTGACACGGTGATGCTGGACACACGGACACGAGCACACAAAAATGGTGGTGGCTGTTTGTTGGCTTTGGGAATTGTGAGGGCTAGCTAGGGTTTCTAGGGAGTTGTGATGAGGGACTTAAATAGGGAAAGAGTTATGGGCTAAAGGGTGCGGGTTGGCCCAATAATGAATGGCCCAGATCATAATTAAACAGGTTTTTCATGTGGAAAAAATGAGGGTGTGAATGGGAGATGGTAAACGGGTAAATTAAGTAGAAAAGAAATTTAAGAAATGTTTTTAAGAGGCTTTCAAAGGCTAACTGATTAAATTAGCTACTAATTAACCTCATTTTGCAAAACCCTAGAAAATATGTAAATTTGTTTATTTACTATTCCAAAATGGATATGAAATTTTATTATTGAAACAACTAGTCCTATAATAATTTCATCAAATAAATAATTTTATGATTTCAAGCCAATAAACATTTGAAACTAGAAATATATATATATTATTATTTATTTATTTATTTTGTAATACATCGACATTTAGAAAAAATGATTTTCATAAAAGATTTTTAAATCACCTTCTACAATCAAACATTGTTAAAAATCAAAATAAATAAAAATTCAAGGAGAAAATATTTCATAAACTTGATATTTTTAAAATAATTTAAAATCTAAATATTTCGGGAATTTGGAAATCGGAGGTTACACACTTACCTTGGATATCGATGACAAGACAGTTGCCGCTAACATGGTATCGCTCAAGTTCGACAACTTTTCGATGATAGAAGCCCAGGACGGAGTAATCCCGATTCCCAGACAACGATGGAGGTCGTCAATCTTTTGCCAGCTCGTGATCAAATGACTGGGCTGATTCCTCTTACCACATCATGAGGGGAGATTATGTGGATTCATCCAGACCTTGCTCCAGACGTAATGCAGCAAGTAGTACCTTCAACGATTAGGTCAAAAGAAAAGAAATGCAGGCCATGCCGCATGGTCATTTTCTCAAAAAATGCAAATTATAGACTTTGGATGCTCCGAAGCCCAACAAGTCTGATTCTTCATAAAAGCCAAGTCTCGTATGGCTCACCAACAACGGTGAGACATTGCTTCTCGATGAAATAAATATTTAGCAGCAGGCAGTGTTCCTCTGTCTATTATGCATATACGCGCAACATGTGGTGGTCCTCGTCATAATAAGCAATCGTGTGCACGTAGCGGTGATCCTATGTGCACAATTCAACCAACTTTCTCAAGTGTACGCGAAAGTATTCCTTTACACCTGACTCCCTATTTGTCTCAAGCCAAAGCATCAGTAGCATCTAGTAAAACAAATAATGAGCTACCACATTTTTATTATTACAGCCAACAGTCACTCTGTCTCATGCAAAAGATGGGCTATGACCTCCAAAAGGCTGAATGTCTGGATTTTGATAAATGATGACATATTCCTTTATAATCCGATAGCTATTACAACATTACTCACAATGGGCTAGGATTCGAAAGTGCTAGCACGCATCGTCGCTCCGACAAGTCTGTAGTCCGTAAAGTTCGAGTTCCAGACTATGTCGACAAATAAGAACTGATCTGAACTCTTAATCGAGGATAGTGGATTCTCGAACCCACCAAGGACATTTCTTCCTTAACCTGATGCTTTATCAAGGACAACGTCTCCTCGATTCAATAATGCATACAGGATAGTAAAGCTTAACCAAGAATTTACCATGTCTATATTACCTCTAAGCAAATATTCTTGTCTACTGGGACGTTCATAATACCTCTGATGGTGTTAGTTATTTCAACATGTCATCCATACTTAGCTCTAAGTACACCACTGATGATAAGTCCACAAAGGATCATCCATAAAAATAGTCCACAGTTTGCAAGTCACGCGTTCTACCGATTTTGTGACAAGAACCAAATTTAGAATATAGCATCAACTACCTACAACCCAGTGGCAAATGGTCTGGCTGAGGCGTTCCACAAAACTATTATCAAGCTCCTCAAGAAGTTTATGTTATCTAACATGCGTGACTGGAATGAGAAGCTGGGTGATTGTCTCTGGGCCTACCATACAATGGTCCGGACAGCTACTGACAATACGCCTTTCTCTCTGGTGTACGAAAGCGAATTAGTCCTCGCACTCGAGATCCAAATTCCTTCACTCCGAGTTGTTCTCGCCAAGAAATTAATCGTCGATGACAATCGCCGTCGACGGCTACAAGAGTTAGAAGCACTCGACGAGAAACGTCTCTTAGCTCAGAAACGGCTACAAGAGTTATAAGTGAGACCAGTCAAGAAATACAAGAGAGTCCAGACTAGAAAGAATGAACTCGTGTCTTTGAAATACCTATTTTGACATATAAATGGCTAGGGGTAAGTACGGCTCACCGCACACTGGGTGTGCGGCTGCTATCATTCTAGATTAGACAAGATAGGGTGATTCCAGTGATTCCAGTTGGGAATATTTACATGTCTACTCGAGTATTTCTCCATCCCGACTAGTACAAGTGAATCCAAGACCCGACACGTAAATTAAGTATGAGTTCAGCCAGAAACATGAGTGATGCTTGTAGTAAGTCATGATATGATGCCAGCAGGTGATTCCAAAAATAGAGGCCAGAAACATAAAATATACGTGTCGCAAGGAAATAAATCCAGAAATACTAGTCCGTGTCATGCCAAAAAAAATCAGATAATACTATACTAGAAGTTGAATCATAATAATCATCATCAGATAATAAAAACTATCAGAGAATGTACTCGTCTGACGTCCTAAGCAACTGGCGATCTGAATTGGCGTCGCAAGGACCTATTACAAAAAGCAAGGTTAAACGGGGTTCTATAGAGTTAAACAGATATAAAATAACTAAAAACAAGCTTCTAGGGTTGTTCTAGGTGAAACGGGTCAAACCGGTGAAATCTGGATCAAAAGTCAACCCGGGGTGCAAAAAGTAAACTCTAGGTAAAAACTAGGTCAAAAGTTGACTTTGGCAGTCAACCGGGGAAAC